>OU343223.1:15443800-15788143 GCA_910596185.1 Chrysanthemum makinoi
GGAGGATATGAACTTGCTAGCAAGGCAAACCCGACAGAGGTACTCACTGGAATGTTGCCAAGATTGGAAGGATAGCAAAGCTATGCTAAGATTTCCCATCGCTGATAATACACTAGATGCTAGATTACCCGATAATTTCAAGTACCAACGGATATGCAAATCTAAACGTGATAGATTGTGCAAATGGGACAATGTTTGTTTCCACCCAATTTATAGCAAAATTGGTATCATTAGCAAGTTTTGGTACATCATTATTGAATGTTCCGATAATTACTTGAATTCCTGAGTTTTGAACAGCATTAAGAACGTCGTGGTTAGGGCTAAAGATACGAATTCGATCAACATTATTGGATTTTAGGAGGTTAATGGCTTGGGCTGGTGAAGGGAGGTTGTCTGCTATCAATCCATAGTTTACTCCAACACCACCACCATCTATGAATCAAAGCAAACAAAATCATAAAAAATATGTAAGAAATAAGTTTTTAATTTAGCAATATTAGATGTATATCAAACAACAAGCAGATTAGTAATTAATCAAATTGAAGAGCAAGAAACATAATACATACCAGCATGTGAGATTGAATGACTTATGAACACGAATAAAATGTTAAAAAAAGGTAGAACCAAACCCATGACTAGAAATAGTTTTTTTCTTTTTTATAGCTAGATATTACAAAAAAGAATTGGTTTACTTTTTGATTTGGATGCTGTAAAAGTTGAGGAAGATGGGGTGTTTATATATATGCATCATGCATGAGGGAGCTAGAAGACGACATGCATTAATCACAAGTTATTTGGGCATTAAAACATGATTATAAATGTGTGCTTAGTCATATATGTTATTATGTATTATTACGATAATATTGAAAATATTTATACACATTAGTTTCTATTTTATACGATAAGTTACCTTTCGTGACATGACATGTAAATCTCAGACTTTATAAGTAACCTCACAAGAATGATGACACGGTCAAAAATCGTAAGTCGTTCACGATTATTAACTATATTGATAGAGCCAATAACACAAACTAGCTTATTACTCCTTTTATAGACAATTGAGATACAACTACATTTAGATAAACAAATACTATTCTTTGTTAGTCGATAACTATTAGAGGCTTAGGCCTGTTATATTTAGGCTCATATTGTATCTTATATATATTCATCATGTACCAAACATTATACTCAAGGAATATACAATTATCTATTATCTCACATGGTATCAACGCCTAAACTTCGATCCACATAACCGATCACTAAACCCTATTTTTTGCTTATCCGCTTGTCGCACCAAGAGTTGTCGACGGTTTGGTTTGTTTGTCGACTAAGAGTTGTCGACGTTGAGCTTTTTGTGTTCTCGTTTGTCGACCAAGGGTTGTCGACCAAGGGTTTGTTTGTCGATCCATTGATCCTGTGTTTCTGTTGTCGATTAGTTCTGTCACCAAACCCTATATGCTTCCAACCCTAAACGATCACTAAACCCTAAACGTCTCAATCCCTAAACGATCACTAAACCCTAACACTTACCATAAACGTCTCCATCCCTAAAACACACCATAACCGATCACTTTACACCGTAACACTTCATCATGACTACCTGTTAGGTTCCCAAATATGCAACACAAGTAACAATAGAAGAAATAAGATGAAGATGAAGGCGGATGAACAATATCCAAACACACACACATGATATGCTTATGCGGTTATGAGAGAGTGGAGTGAAAGAATAATTGAACAACCAACCCTCAAGTGAGGGTTTACATGAGGTATTTATAGGAGGGGAGCTAGGGCAACACTCCTAGTTTCCATCCTTTTCCTTATTGGGCTAGGCCTAGGCTTATGGGCCTTCTACATAAGCCAAGGTTAATTTACTAACATAAAGGCCATATTAAGCTAACTATTACATATGAATTACTAACACTTGAATTAAGGTTTTAGGAGTGATTCCAACAATCTCCCCCTCAAGTGTTGGTGATGAATACAAACGGTGAAAGTGTTGATGTAATAGTAGCTTTGACGTCTTCCGACATTCTTCTTTCTTGTGAGAAGAATTGCCTTGATTTGAACAATCTCCCTAGTGTAGAGAAATTGTTTTCTTTAAACAGCTCGCTTTGACGCCATCATAATCTTTGTTCTTTGATCTTTGTTCTTTGTGATGGTAGTGATAGTATGTTGTTGTTATCCGCATCAAGTCTGCCAGTGTCCGCTTCGCCCTCCAAAGGTTCCACGCCATTCTTCAACAAGCTCACACGCCTTAACGTTGGAATTCAAGATCGATGAAGTTCTTTAAGTCTTTAAACTTTGTAGATTCTTTTATTGACGAGAATCATTCTCGACTTTTGTGTTGCCTTCGAGAGAACTTCCATTAGTGATGATGTTGGTATGAGCACGAAGAATCTCGCGACGATAGTTCCGCCTGCAGCTTCCATAAGAAGAAAACATAAAAAGGTTAGTAATAAGCTGATACCGCACTTACAAGTTCGAAGCCGAGAGTGTTAACAAAGATAGTGTGAAAACAAAACTCTAATTCTCACAAAGGCCGCTCTCAACCGAGTCCCACAAGTGAGATAACGCGATAAAATCAAGTACATCTACGGTTCGATGAGTCGAGGTACACCGAATCATCACCTCACGATCAGACCGCTTGAGACACACTAGCCGTAATCCACGGGGAGTTCGGTTTACCCTGCCGTGGTCTGCTTGATGTTGACCTGGCAGAGTTTCCATTCAATCATCAAGATCACAATTGTGAACCTCTCATAAATGTTCTCATGCATTTCTAAGATCCGTGAAGGACTCATAAATTACCACCGATGTTCTTATTGTTGAACAACAAGTGATGAAATTTCAAGTGTACCTAAGAGATCTTTTGATGAATCTCGTGGCTCTAGACTCAATAGTGCGCTTTGGTTTTCCGAGGAGACTAGGAGAGGGTCTCCTTTTTCAATACCAAAGAATCTCTAAGAGAAAGCGATAGTTTACGTAGGGTTCCCTGTGAGATTGAAACAAGCTTCCTGAGAGAAACTTGAGTGGCTAAGAAGGTTTAGTGCATGCGCCACCGGGTCCATGACGACTTTTAATCTTCAATACCTGGCCAAAGTGACAACCAAGAGCATATGAATTGAACCCTGGTTCCCCTCTAAGTTGAATAATATGGAGGGCTATTTATTTTCACCCTTTCTTTTGCATTTCTTTTTAATTCTTCAACTCCTTCTTTCTCCCATTCTCATTTTCTCCTTTTTACAATCATACCTAAGGACTTCTAAATTCTAACTATTTGTAGTGTCCTCGGTAGATCCCTCCTACTCGGGCGGATCATAGGACGGTTATTCCTAACCTTAATCTCCTTATAACTCCGCTGCTACATAAAACCATTTTCAAGAAAAATCTCGTAGTGTTTGTGAATGAAAAACATTTTGAACTACTTTGAGAGTTTTATCTTTTAGCATAAATACCCTCCACACGCTGCTTAATAGTTTAGACGTAAATCTGCACGGTGAGAGAGGAGCGCACTTTGAATTGATCGACTCAAGATAGACAATCCTCTTGTAGACACGATTACGCTTGTATAGTTAAAGAGATACATTGTCAACTTTTAGGTGACAACTAGCTCTAATAACTATCTTGAAGGTGTGGACAACCTCAAAGGTTGTCAAACCCGCCAAAGATCATGTCTACCAGAGTTTCTAATGGTACATTCTACTGGACAAGTCCTTTGCGAGACACGCTACATCACTAGCTTAACTAGCTTGAAATTATTACCCATTCCAGACAAGTCTTTTCGAAGTTACTAACAGCTTAAGATCTCGCCAATTCGCTGGTTAAGTCTATAGCACAAAGATTCATTTGGTACACAACATATTTCTTATCACATAAATTTTCTCCCTCTCAAAAATGGCATATAAGTGTTATTTTTGAAGAAATGTTGAGAATAAATATGACCATTTTGAGTTTTGTGGGAAGATGACCGCGGAAAACTTAGTGAACAAAGTTTTAAAGACAATACTCCCTCAACAAGTGATATAAACGGTTGAGGTTTTGAAAATCATAAGAGGAATTACTTGTTCTTTTGAACAAAACCTTGAAAAGTGAAAGGTTTGATAGGTTTTACTCAAAAGTAAGAAGCTTTCGCCCTTTTGTAAGGATTGTGGCAATCAAGCTGCACCACATGGTCCTTTCTTGCAAGAACGGGTTGTACATCGTTATGTGTGCACAAGCCATAGACATATAATCAAACAAACAAAATCACAATCAAGAGAGTGCCCAATGATTACAGACGATCAAGAACTTTCTCAGGACGTTGGAAAGTCGAATCGAAAGTTTGGTCATCCTCCCACATAGCTCTCCAACCGCTGATCCGGATCCCGATGAATCAAACATTCATCAATCCTAGTGATAAATCAACTAACATCCTTGCGATCCTTTGAATTCCATCTCTTCGTCTGAATTATACCCAACTCAATGTCCTTCAATCGATATGCCAATCCATCTCGAACCATCTCCGTGGTGCGCGCCATAGAACTTGGTGAATTTCATCGAAAGCCATAAAGCAAGTATGATGATTTTCACTTTGGTAGACAAACCCAAACTTTTGTTTATGAACGATTTTGTACCGAGGTTCTTGATTGATTCCATGAAATGTAGAATTTAGGTAAGATTCACCCCGAGGTGGAGAACTTCAATACGCCTTTGATTTGAAGCGTATGAAAACAAGGAGGCAAGAATGTACTTGATCTAAATTTCTTGAGGTTCCGTCAGCTCGTGTATGTCGTGATCCTCACCACCTGTATGTAAAGTGATCAACGGTTTTCCATTGGTGGTGTGGTTTCAATCCTTTGGTTGATCGATGGTGGTGGCTTTGTAGCTTGTTGTGTAATGGTGATAACCGCTTAACCATTTGTCAATCATGGATGGAGTTGCCTTCTTAACAGATTTTGTTGTTGACATAGGTGTTCTTATGTTGATGGAGGTGATGATTGAGATGATGATTTAGGTTTGGTGGAAGTGTCAAAAGGTGTTTCAGAAGACTGTTGAGTTTGTGTATTGGATTGTCAACCATGTAGTTGTCCGATTCCTTCTTAAACTTTTCTTTCTCAGCTCTAGCAGCTTCTTTTTCCTCTTTTAGATTCATTTCCTCTTCAGCCGCCAAATTATCATCATCAGGGACTCTTTTATCCTTATCATGATCGTAATCTCCTTCGTCAGATATTTCCACATCTTCACCATGCTTTTCTTCTTGCGGTTGTTTTGTTGTGGTTGCTTCATTTCAACAGCTTGTATACAGTTGACACCGGATCCTTACCGGTTGATTAACCGGATCGGATGGTGTAAGAGATGTTTGCAATGGATCTTCCATAAGTGGAGGACTACTACTTGACCCTCCTGCCCCACCGGGTTGATTAACCGAAAAGGTTGAAGCATGGTGTTCCATCCTTTTTCTGCTTTAATTTCTTATGAAATTTTATTTCCTCTTCCATTGAATCATACTCATCATCAGGATGACTTTGTGAGCATGAATTTGAATGGATGTTGCAAAAGGATGTCCACAAGAATTCTGCAAGATGATTCAGAGCATATGGAGTTGTTGAAGACGCAATTCGAGATTGTTCTTGTCAATTGTTTTGTCGTGATCCAAAGAAGGAATGTTTGCCATCGAGAGCTCACCGGCATTGGTTTGCTTTGATTTGCAGTACCATTTTGTGATATGAAAGACATTAGACAAAAAGAAGTACATATGGAAACACAATGTGTTTGTTTTAGTCTGATTTATTATCTAATTTCTTGTTTGATGGTAACATGTTTATGTTAGTTACAAGTCCTAAGTCACATTTGTCCAATTGTTTGAAGTTGATGTGATAAGTTACACGAACATGTTGAAATTTCAAAATCCAAATTTTCACTTAACACACCACATATTAACATTTGTAAGCTTAAGCATAACATTAGATAATAGTGACTTATGAGTAACATTTAACAAGTAACATATGCATAATAGGCCAAAATGTAGTGAACAGTGATTTATGTGTAACAAGGATCCTTATGCGTAAGAAAGGAGCTTATGCGTATGCGTAAGAAAAGAGCTTATGCATAAGCGTAAGCTAAAGCGTAAGACCAAGCTTATGCGTAAGAGTTTCTTACACGTAATACGAGTTCAAAGGCTTTAGGCTTATGCGTAGGAATAAGCTAGATGTTATGCTAAAAGTTTACTCGTAAGAGTAAAGCTTATGCGCAACAAGCCTTGTTTACAATATCTTCCAATCTACGCGAAAAATCCATCTGAGACCTCTCTTATGCACGTGTTAAACATAAACATGAAAACATGATCAGCTTTTATTCCAAACATCTTATAGATCATAAAACAAGCACAAGAACATATCAGATACACACACAAAGACTTAGGCGTAAAATTTCTTAAACCCTAAACCCTTAATCTATGCGTAAGAGATATAGCCACACAAATCAAACAAGAATGTTTCGGAGAGTCCTAGATGTCATATGAGTGCAATGGAACAAGATTTAACACATTTCCACCACGTAATCAAAAGATTCATGGAGATGAACCCTAAAACCTAAAACTTAAATTTTACAGCTTAGATGTTTCCGGGCTAATTTAAAGGTTCAAAGCATGCATATATACTTATTCTAACACTTTCTTGACCACCTAATAACATATCACAGAATAGAAAAACCCTAAATGAGCGCAAGAACCCTAGAATTCAAATTAATGAAATTTAAGATTCTGGAAGGTTATGGACAATTGAAACAAGTTTAATAGACACTAAGAAATGTTTTAACATAACTCATTTCAATCCAAACACTTTAATGCATAAACACCCAGTTCGTTCGAGTGAACAGTTTTCCAAAATCAGTTTAAAGAGTTTTAACCGTTGGATTTGAAAGATTTTTGAAATCCTTGTTTAGAATCTTGATCAAAACAATTTAGAACTTTCAGATTATGAATGAACTTGAACGGATTTTGAAGATTTGATTTGGTCGTTGATCTTGGTGGTTTAGGAGTAAATGATTTTGTTAAAATTAATTTGCCAAGTTGACACATTCTGTCCCTCAACCTTAAAGAGGTTCCTACCAAGATCCTTTACTTCCGTTTAGGTTAGACAAAACACATGTAAGGCAAGAAACTTAACGATAATCCCCCTCGACTTTTGAAATAATGAATTTTGAAGACATTTGAGTCCGAGGAGAGTATTTGACAAGAAACGTATCCACCATTTTGGAGGAAACAACATATTTTAGAAAAACATGGAAGTACAAGGATTTATGAAACTGAAAAATATTTACTTTCTCCCCCTCAACACTTGTTCTGGAAAAATAGTGAAAGATTTGATAGAACAAAGTGTTGACTGAAGATTTGTACTTGCGATGTTTGAAAGAATATAGATAGAAGAATATTTTTTGAGATTTTCTGATTTTATAATTTTGTATTTTGTTTTTGAAAATATTTACAAAAGAGATTTGGTGTTTGACTGGTTTTTAAGAATGTTTTAAGAGTTCATCCAGTTCCTCTTGAGTCAAACACCGCATACCAATCTGGTGGACCAACTCATTAAACCTAGGGTGAGCTAAGGCTTTGGTGAGAAGATCCAGTTGGTATTCTCGTACCCACAAGTATAATTCAACGGTACCTTGTTCCACGTGGTCCTTGATGAAGTGATATCGAAGATCGATGTGCTTTGATTTCAATGTGAACTGAGTTGTATGAGATCGCAATAGCACTCCGATTGTCGCAAATACATCGGGATTCTGCAAATACGTGCAACCATAGTCTTTGAGTTGTGTTCTCATCCAAATGACTTGAGCACAACATGCCGACATGGCTACATATTCGCCGTTGAGGACAGCGATGTACAATCCAGCTTCTTCGATTGACAAGATACCAATTTGTCACCAAGAAATTGTAGTGCTCCTGAAGTACTTTTTCGAGAGTCTAAGCATCCCGCGTGGTCGCCTCAAAAAGCGATTAGTTCAAAAACAGAATCCTTCGGATACCAGATCCCCAAATTAATGGTTCCCTTTATGTATCGGAGGATTCTTTTAGCCTCGAGGTGGGTTTCGTCTTGGTCGCGATAACGGAGCAAAGATATACGGCAAAGACAATATCAGGCCCGCTGTCGTTAGATACATGAGAGACCCAATAATACTACCAGATTTGGTAGGGTCAACTAATTTCCCATGCAAATCAAAGCCCAAATTTCTTGGTATGTGCCATTGGTGTGGCATAAGTATCATAATTATTCATTCCAATTTGTTCGAATTTCAAGGGCATATTTGGACTGACTCAAGAAAATACCACGGGTGATTGATGAACTTGTAGTCCTAGAAAGAACGTAAGTTCACCCATCATGGACATTTCAAAAATTTTCTTCATTAGTTTTGCAAAAGCGATTGAGTATTTTTATGAGTTGACCAAAATATGATGTCATCCACATAAATTTGAACAATTAAAATATGTTCCCCGTGATATTGTATAAAAAGAGTTGGGTCGACCGAACCTTTGGTAAAATTATTGGCAATGAGGAAAGATGATAGCTTATCATACCATGCCCGAGGAGCTTGTTTGAGACCATATAGAGCTTTGTTCAGTTTGTAGACATGGTTCGAAGCGCGTGGATCAACGAATCCTTCGGCCGGGTCGACATAAACCGCTTTCGCAGTTGACCGCTCAAAAAGGCAGCTTTGACGTCCATCTGAAAAGACCGCTATGTTCATATGAGTCAACGCCGAAATATCCTAATAGCCTCAAGACGAGCAACCGGAGCAAATGATTCTTCAAAGTCAATACCCTCTTCCCTGCCTATAACCCTAGCCACCGACGTGACTTGTTTCTGATAACGCTTTCCTTCAAAGATCCAATTTATTTTTCCAAATCCATTTTAGACCAATGACGACCCCGTTGGTCTTTCAACCGCCCTATACTTCAAGACGTTAGAATTGGTTGAGTTCTTCTTGCATGGATTCAATCCAGTTATCTTTTGTCATGGTATCCTTAATGTTTTAGGCTCGATTGGCGCATGCTGAGTGCATAAATGCAATGTTCACCGCCCTGTGTAAGACGTTGTCTCGTAACGACCGGGTTGATTCGGTTTGACCCGCCCAACTCCATCTTTTATTAGTCAACCACTTGTGAATGGTCAACCATAAAAGTCAAACAGCTCAGAACAGAATGCAATAAAGTCCAGAGGAGTTTAGTGTTTCCCCGGGTCGTTAAGTCCCAACGAGGTGTGTAAACTGTAATACAACGAATTCGTGATCGGGTGATATTGAACAGGAAAGGGGGTATGATTGATTACACTAAGGAAATTAAATCTAATAAAGACTTTGAAGTCATTTTAATTCTATATTTAAAATCGTTTAATGTTTAAAACCTAAAACGTATGTTTAAATAAAATTACGTGAACGTACGAAATAAAACGTGAAAATAAAGAAGTAAAATACCTACGGATATGGAAAATAAATTTTTACAATCCTAATTATACTAGAAAATTATGGGAAAAAGAAAATTATTTTTAAAACTATTTATCTAATTATTATTAATTAAAAACTATTTTTAACTTTTTAATAATATATTAAAATACAAGAAAATATAAAATTAACCTAAAAAATGAAATTATAAATTGGAAAAATCTAAAATATTATAAAACTAATTTTAAAACTGAAAATATATTTTTTAGACTTTTTAAATATTTATTATTAAATAAAAACTAGTTAAAACTAATTAAAATCAAGAAAAATACTAAATGAACAGTAAAAATTATGAAAATTTACAGAAAATTCTAAAATTAATTAAGGAAGCTAGAAAAAAATAAAATTAAGCACTTACTAAACCTTGATAAGCTGTTTGGACAAATAAGCAGTTTGTGAATAAGCCAAAAAATAAGCTCTACAGTACCTTTTTAATCCAAAAGCTCAAAAACAGTTTAAAATACTTATCTAAGCTTGTACAAACTGAAAAATATCAAATAAGCCAAAAAAAACAAGCCAATAAGCACTTATGCCATTTTCACTTTGAGACAGATTTAGCAAGCTGAGACAGGCTCTTGCAGGCCACTTTTAAGCTACCAATAAAGCTTATTAATGGAAAACCAGGATAGATATGGAAAGCTTATACAACAGAGATTTTAAAAAAACAAAAAGCCCTAAATCTAACACATGATTGATCACTCAATTATGGGTTAGATCAGATCTGCAGACAAGAGTCTCGCCGCAGTTACGATCACAATAAGCGCATTGTGCCAAGGGGTATACGGTAGCCGATTTTAACAGTTTAAATAAGTTCCAACTCCAAATTCAATTGCAAATATTAAATCACTACACTATGGACTAGTGATAAACTGAAAATCAAACTATAATTCTAAAACATGAAGCTGCTGAGATCAAAAGATCAGCAGTGCAGAGTCTCAAACATGCACAGGACAGATATTTGGCAAAAACTAAATGATATAATGCAGCAACAAGGCAACCAATCCTAAGACCTCAACTTGTCTAAAGTGATCTAAAACAAGCATCTAACATAAAATTAAGGCCTGAGGAACATGTATTTGTAGATTTGATCTAAAACTGCACAAAGGGTTTAAAACTTCAAAACTGATCAAAAGATTTCAACACAGGCTCAAATCACTTCCAAAATCCTTAATTATACTAGATCAAACTATCTCAAACAGCAAAGGAACAGTAGCTAAGCACAAGAATCATAATTGACACTATCCTAAACACCCCTTTAAAATACCAAACTGCAATTTCACTAAGCTAAAGTGTAATTCAGGGCTTGTAATCAACTTGTAAGCTTAAATTAACTCTGAAGAATCAGATTTCCACACAGTGAATCAGATTCTAACAACAATAATTTAGATTAGCTAAATAATCTAATTTAATACTAAAAATTGAAAAGTTTAGAAATCCACCTAATAACCTTGAAAGCTACCTGAATGATGCTTAAGCCAGATAATTAAGAACATGTGATCACTTCCAGACCTGCTACACCTCCAAAATCCAAATTCCCTCCTCTGTTGACTTTCATTGACCAAGTAAATAATTATCTTGAGACTGAGTGTCAAGCTTACTAACAGCTATATTAAGCTGTAATAAGCTTAAATGAGTTCTAAAAAGGTTATTTGAAACCTGGCTTTAACAGCTGGATTATGATTCTTAACAGATAATGCAAATAAAACGGAAACTTAGCAAATTTTGAATCACCACTTAAAATTAGTTAACAATTACTCAAAAGATCTTGGTTCATCACAGGAAAGGAAATATTACAAGCTTTGAAATTAAATTAAGACATTATACAAAATTCGACATACATGAAATTTTAGAAAAAATAAAACTCTCTACTAAACTAGCTTCTCTCCCCTCCTTTTATGAACAAAAAGATTTCCACGTGTCTTCTCAGCAAATCCACCCTCTTTTCTTGACCATTGGATTAACAGAGCTCTTATTACCCGTTGATGAGTTTTTGGCGGGAAACCTCTTTTAGCAACTTGGGGGGTTGAGTGCACGGGAGATGGTGCATTTAATGTTTCTTGGCTGTTTTAGGTGAGGTGGAGGGATAAGGTTGTGGGTTTGTGAGCTGGGAGCATGGTGATGGTGAGGCGTGTGCAGGGTGGGTGAAGAAGGCGTGCTCGAGGGAATAAGGGGTGGATTTGACCGGTTTGACGGGGTGTAATAATAGACAGGGGTTCAAGTAGGGTCAAGTGGTTTTGGACCGGGGTTCAATAATACAAAGGGTCCGCTTTGGGTTTTAGGATTAGTAAACAAGGACCAAGATCGCAAATCACCAAACTTGAGGTACCAAAACTGTAATTTTCCCAAACTTATCAAAAGGGCCAAACATGCCAAGTTTCATTAGTACAAGGACCATAAAAGATAATTTTCCATTTTTAAACTTCCAAGGACTATTTTTGCCAATTTTTAAACTTGAAGGACCAAACTTGTAAATTCTCCAAACTTTTTACCCAAGGATTATTTTTGATAAATTTTGATTTTGAAAGGACTTGGGTTGAATTTTATTCCAAAACAAATGCTCGACCGATTTTGTCAAGATTTGAAAGTCAGGGACCGAACGCCAATTATGCAAACTTTGCTCGATTTTCATCTGATTTTAAACATTTTGCATCTAAAACATATAAAACACAATTTTGGGATATTTTCAGTATTTTGATGCATTTCTCAGTGTTTTTAAATGTTTTGTACCGTGATAAGACAAAAATGATGAGTATTTACACACTCATCAATCCCCACACTAAACTATTGCTAGTCCCTAGCAATCTTTTGAGAAAACTTAATGGATTTGAATCTCTTTACCAAAAGCCATTACTTCGGGAGTAGCCAATTGTTTCAGTTCAAGTAAGAACCTTGGTACATCGATAACCAAATGATTTTGAGCAAACCACCGCCTTTCAACGGTTTTGATTTGTCTTTACCGTAAGCCGCTTGCTTCGACTAGCCAACTCTTTAGATAAAATATCTTTGGTGAGTCGATTACCAATTATGGTTTTCCAACCGCCTTTACCACAAGCCATAAACTTGCGGGCTAGCCAACTCTTCACTAATTAAAGATATGGTGAGTTGAACACCATACAATTTTGGGCAAATTTCGCCGCCAATGGATTTGAGATATCTTTACCAAGAGCCGCTTGTTCTGGATTAGCCAATCCTTTTGTTTATTAGACATGGCGGACCGATAATCGTAGTTTGAGTAAGTGCAAAACACTTACTCCCAAAAAATTTTGGCCAAAAATGGGGGAATTGGGTGGTATAATTACATGATAAAATTCTTGAGAATTCCCCCCCACACTAGAAATGAATATTGCCCTCAATATTCAAAGTACGCATGTTATGCCGAAACGTAAAGGAAATACTACGCCATTATTTGAAATTTTTATTTTATTTTTATTTTTTATTATTTTTATTTTATTTTTGAAACTTATATACAATAGCTGGGGCAACTCCCCACACTAGGTGGTACACTGGGTGAAAACCCATGTTTAACTACTGTTTTTGATTACCGAGTCGCTAGCTTGACTCGACCTCAAATTAATTTGTTCATGGGGAAGTAAGTGGAAGAGACAATCTCCATCGGACTTTCATTCAAAATGTTCGACAAACATTTGAAGCACGCGGAAAGTTCCACACCGATGAGATATACACAGATCCGGTTCACAAATAATAAATGAAAATGCCGGGGTCAAAAATAATGTCTTCATTCCCCGGAGTGAAGATGAAGAGAAATCACAAGATATTTGAGTAAAGGAAGAAAGATTTTTATAACAATCAAGATCCATTCTTCATCCTCAAATGTAGACATATCGGGAGGAAGGGTGAGGGTAGTATCATCAATAAACAAACTCTTATGATAGAGTACACCTTCCTCCGAGCCAATATCATCCTCAAGATCAAAAGAGAAATGATCATATTCCGGAGGAGATATGTCATGAGAGAGTTCACCGGAGAACTCTTCATGAAGAGAATCATTCACATGAAGTGAATTTGTGAACTCTTGTTCCATTGTGGGCTCATCACTATCCTCGTCAAAGATTGGATTGTTAGAAATCCAAGTGAATTCGATTCAATTCAAATAGAGGATCAGAAAGTAGCTTTGAATGTTTCGAACAAAGTGATCAACATTCTCTATCGGGATGTTAGAAGTGTAAGAGTGAACGATCATTATAAAAGAGACTTTCAATTTCTCCTAGGTCGGCTTCGAAATCAAAGATATCATCATTTCGACGAAAGTGATTGATGTGAGCGAATTCATCTGAACTCCTCAAGAAGAGGATCGACGGGAGTGATGCCTCAACATACTCGATGTTTCCATAGGAAGCAACAACGTCGCTAAATCGAGAGAAAGTTTCAAAATGATCTAGAGAATACTCAAGAGGGGAAGAGAATCACATATATGCTCGAAGTTCCCTGTGACTCTCTCGATTGGGACAAGGTTCTCAACACTAGACTTTATGAATCGTCCGATTCCCTTTTCAGTGAAGTGTCAAGATGCTCATCCCCATGCTTAGAGAGCGAGTGGGAGCTTCGGGTGTGATAGCATTGTTTGAGAATGAATCTCAACCGCTGGGATATCAACTGATGAACTTGATGAATCTTTATAGAATTGAAGGATATCAAGTGTATCCTCATCATCAATCGCATCGAATAAAACGAAATTGAGAGCTAGATCCACGCTTTTTGCAATTGATTCCCAATAGATTTTTCAAACGCATTTGGGAATTTATTTTAGCACCGCTTCTTCACTAGAATTCTTCCATGGATTTCTCATGTGAATTTTGAATGACGGAACATTGTGGGAGTGGAGAATTGTCAAAACCGGAAGGTTGACATTGATAATCATCATGAGGACCCCCACAATATACACAAGAAAAAGGAGCATTTCAATAAGTGCTTTTACTCAATTCCTCAGTTCTTTTCACTAACTCCTTGAAGCTCTAGATAAGTGTCTTGTTGGGTTCATTGAGAGTTTGAGTCATTTGGCCCTGTGGAGGTTGGTCGTGATATGGATAGTCGTAATTGTTACAAGGAAATGGGTCCCTGTTTGACAATCGAGCTGAAATGGGGACCTCCACAGCCTTCACAACAAAATGATTGGCTGTGAATCGATTTGGTGAATAACAAGGATATTGATCATTTCCAAAGTTCAGAGTGTTATCAGAGATTTGTTCATAGAAAAACGCTCTCGGGTCCGACACTCAAATCTTGGTGAGGACCTCCACAAAACTCACATAGATATGTCAATATCTCATGATGTGGTGGCCGTAGAAAGAATCAGATGTGTTATGGTAAGAATAGGGATCTTGGTTATAGATGCACTCCATTTCCTCGACTTACCATGCTAAACCGATACAATTATCATCATTAGGAGGGTCACCACACCATTGACAACCAAGAAGGTGAGGATAAGACATAGAAAGAATCAAAGGGTTCCAGAGGGAAAGAAATGAAGAATCAAAAGGGTAAGAGGGTAAAGAGGAATTTTTTTGGTATTTTTGAAAAACATGTTGTAAATATAAGAAAGAAAATCTTTTGGGTTTTTTGTTTGTTGAAAACCGATTTTAAAATGTTTTCGGGAACCGCTTTGTTTTTATATGATAATAATAAGAAAATATGAACAAGGATGGTAAATATACAATGGATGTATATTCAACAACACCGATGCTTCAAATTGTAGCACGCAAAGACACCTCCCAGCAAATGGCTTAAAATTTGATCCACGGCCGGCCTATCTTTTATTAGTCAACCACTTGTGAATGGTCAACCATAAAAGTCAAACAGCCTCGCAATGTGAATGCAATAAAGTCCGAGGAGTTTAGTGTTTCCGTCGTTAAGTCCCAAGGTGTGTAAACCGTAATACAACGAATTCGTGACGGGTGATATTGACCAGAAAGGGGTATGATTGATTACACTAAGGAAATTAAATCTAATAAAGACTTTGAAGTCATTTTAATTCTATATTTAAAATTTAGCGCTTTAAAACCTAAAACGATATGTTTAAATAAAATTACGCTGAACGTCGAAATAAAACGTGAAAATAAAGAAGTAAAATACCTAATATGGACAATAAATTTTACAATCCTAATTATACTAGAAAATTATGGGAAAAAGAAAAATCATTTTAAAACTATTTATCTAATTATTATTAATTAAAAACTATTTTTAACTTTTTAATAATATATTAAAATACAAGAAAATATAAAATTAACCTAAAAAATGAAATTATAAATTGGAAAAATCTAAAATATTATAAAACTAATTTTAAAACTGAAAATATATTTTTTAGACTTTTTAAATATTTATTATTAATTAAAAACTAGTTAAAACTAATTAAAATCAAGAAAAATACTAAATGAACAGTAAAAATTATGAAAATTTACAGAAAATTCTAAAATTAATTAAGGAAGCTAGAAAAAAATAAAATTAAGCACTTACTAAACCTTGATAAACTGTTTGGACAAATAAGCAGTTTGTGAATAAGCCAAAAAATAAGCTCTACAGTACCTTTTTAATCCAAAAGCTCAAGAACAGTTTAAAATACTTATCTAAGCTTGTACAAACTGAAAAATATCAAATAAGCCAAAAAAAACAAGCCAATAAGCACTTATGCCATTTTCACTTTGAGACAGATTTAGTAAGTCGAGCATGTGCCTTGTGCCACTTTTGCTACCAATAAAGCTTATTAATGGAAAACCGTGATAGATATGGAAAGTTTATACCAGATTTTAAAAAACAAAAGCCCTAAATCTAACACATGATTGATCACTCAATGTATGGGTTAGATCAATTCAGACAAGAGTCTCACAGCAGTTACGATCACAATAAGGCATTGTGCCAAGGGTATACTTGCAGGCTGATTTTAACAGTTTAAATAAGTTCCAACTCCAAATTCAATTGCAAATATTAAATCACTACACTATGGACTAGTGATAAACTAAAAATCAAACTATAATTCTAAAACATGAAGCTGCTGAGATCAAAAGATCAGCAGTGCAGAGTCTCAAACATGCACAGGACAGATTTTTGGCAAAAACTAAATGATATAATGCAGCAACAAGGCAACCAATCCTAAGACCTCAACTTATCTAAAGTGATCTAAAACAAGCGTCTAACACAAAATTAAGGCCTGAGGAAATGTGTATTTGTAGATTTGATCTAAAACTCGCACAAAGGGTTTAAAACTTCAAATCGATCAAAAGATTTCAACACAGGCTCAAATCACTTCCAAAATCCTTAATTATACTAGATCAAACTATCTCAAACAAAGAAAGGAAATGAGCTAAGCACAAGACTCATAATTGACACTATCCTAAACACCCCTTTAAAAATACCAACCTGCAATTTCACTAAGCTAAAGGGTAATCCAGGGCTTGTAATCAACTTGTAAGCTTAAATTAACTCTGTAAGAACAGATTTCCACACAGTGAATCAGATTCTAACAACAATAATTTAGATTAGCTAAATAATCTAATTTAATACTAAAAATTGAAAAGTTTAGAAATCCACCTAATAACCTTGAAAGCTACCTGAATGATGCTTAATTTATAATTAAGAACATGTGATCACTTCCAGACCTGCTACACCTCCAAAATCCAAATTCCCTCCTCTGTTGACTTTCATTGACCAAGTAAATAATTATCTTGAGACTGAGTGTCAAGCTTACTAACAGCTATATTAAGCTGTAATAAGCTTAAATGAGTTCTAAAAAGGTTATTTGAAACCTGGCTTTAACAGCTGGATTATGATTCTTAACAGATAATGCAAATAAAACGGGGAACTTAGCAAATTTTGAATCACCACTTAAAATTAGTTAACAATTACTCAAAAGATCTTGGTTCATCACAGGAAAGGAAATATTACAAGCTTTGAAATTAAATTAAGACATTATACAAAATTCGACATACATGAAATTTTAGAAAAAATAAAACTCTCTACTAAACTAGCTTCTCTCCCCTCCTTTTATGAACAAAAAGATTTCCACGTGTTCTTTCAAATCCCACCCTTTTCAACCATGGATTAACGAGCTCTTATTACCCGTTGATGAGTTTTTATGAAACCCGCTTTAGCAATGTTGAGTGCACGGAGATGATGCATTTAATGATTCTTGGCTATTTTAGGTGAGGTGGAGGGATAAGGTTGTGGGTTTGTGAGCCGGAGCATGGTGATGGCGAGTGGTTGCAGGGTGGGTGAAGAAGGCATGTTTGGAGGAAACCGAGGTGGATTTGACTGGTTTGACCGTGTAATAATAGACAGGGGGTTCAAGTAGGGAAGTGGTTTTGGACCGGGGTTCAATAATACAAAGGGTCCGCTTGGGGTTTAGGATTAGTAAACAAGGACCAAGATTGCAAATCGACCAAACTTGAGGTACCAAAACTGTAATTTTCCCAAACTTATCAAAAGGGCCAAACATGCCAAGTTTCATTAGTACAAGGACCATAAAAGATAATTTTCAATTTTTTAAACTTCCAAGGACTATTTTGCCAATTTTGAAACTTGAAGGACCAAACTTGTAAATTCTCCAAACTTTTTACCCAAGGATTATTTTTGATAAATTTTGATTTTGAAAGGACTTGGGTTGACTTTATTCCAAAACAAATGCTCAGGGACTGATTTTGTCAAGATTTGAAAGTTGAGGGACTGAAACTGCCAATTATGCAAACTTAGCTCGATTTTCATTTGATTTTAAAAATTTTGCATCTGAAACATATAAAACACAATTTTGGGATAATTTCAGTATTTTGATGCATTTCTGAGTGTTTTTAAATGTTTTGGCAGCTCAGATAAGTCAAAAATGATGAGTATTTACACACTCATCAGGGTTGCCAATAATATTTTCCAGAGGATGGTCTTTTGTCCATCTATGTGTAGAGGGTTGATGTTGGTATACATTATGCAGATTCTGAGGATTCAAATGGTTTGTTGATGATTCCGCGACATCGTGTGCAGTAGTTAGCAAAGGGTTGAAGAACGCATTTGGATCAAAATCTGCAGGTGGGGGTACTTCATTCAGAACATCATCAACCGGTTCATCATTGTTGAAGCGATTTATTCAATCGTTGTATTGGAGTCAACGGTGGTGCATCTTCAACAAAGAGAGGTGTATCAAGTGTATTAGGTATAAGTAGTAGTATCAAATAGTAAACAAAAGGATACACCCGAGCACGTTCATCAATATATATCGTCACTGAACAGAGGAGCAAATAACCTTTCCATTTGTTGATGAGTGAGCTGAGGGCTTGTATCAGCTGATGATGGGGTTTGGGGGAAGTTTAAGCGGTTATGACCGGGTTCCAAGTGTTATACTCGTGAAGCCATTTCAAGAAGTTCATCAAAATTAGCATGAATCGTTTCCATAACTTGCTTGCATCTGACGATTCCATATCCGGAAACCTTTTGAATTCTCACAATATCCAATAAAGACTCCAATGTCATCTTTGGCTTTAAGCTTTCCAAAGTCATCACGATCATTATTCGGATAGCAAAGAGATCCAAAGACATGAAAGTGTTTGAGATCCGGTTTACGGTTGTGGAAGCTCAAATGGTGTTTTGTTGTGGCGCTTGTAATCATTGAACGGTTTTGAGTGTAGCATGCGATTGAGATGGCTTCAGCCCATAAGTAATCCGGAAGTTTAGCATTGATTAACATCGCTCTGGCAATTTCCACTAACGCACGTTTTTCGTCTTTCAACAACTCCATTTTGTTCGGGTGCGGGCTATAGATGTTTGATGCTCAATTCCCACTTTCTCATAGTATTCCTGAAGAGTTTGATTCACAAATTCAGTTCCTTTGTCTGTTCGAATTTGTCTAACGGTGTTCCTGAGCTGAATTTGAATTTTCGTGAGAAAGGTGATGATCATCTATGGAGCTTGATCTTTACTTCGAAGAAAACAATTACCAAAATGTAGCGTTTGCCATTTATCTCTCTGACGCCAGCGCATTGGGCCACACAAATCCATGTAAGAAAGATGAAGCATTACGCCGAGTGTTCCAACTTTGAAGGAAAATGAGCACGAGTGCTTTTCCCTTGTTCACAAGTCGAGCATAGGTGATCTTTAGAATACCTGAATCGTGGGAGACCTTCAACAAGTTTGTGTCGGTGCAAGATTGGTGATGGTTTGAAAGTTTAGATGCGAGAGACGCACGATGCCATAGCCAAGATTTTGTAGATGTAGCCTTTGAGAGTAAACAGATGGGAGATGAAGCGATCATGTCTTGCATGAAGATAGTGTAAAGACTGGATGAGCGTTGTCCGCACATAAGATCATTTCCTTGAAGATCACGAATGAAACAAGTTTTCTCCCATAAAGCTACTTCCAAGTCTCCATCACAAAATTGACCAACCGAGAATAGATTGTGACCGAGGCCTTCCACATAATAAACCCTGCTAATTTCGATGTTGCCATTAATGTAATCTCCGTAGCCCATGATAGCTGCTGGTGATCATTCCCGAACCGACAAAGTGCCAATGAACTTTGAAACAAAGTTTGATAACAGTTTAAGGTTGCCTGTCATGTGCCGGGAACATCCGCTATCAACAATCGTAGGATGATTCAGGACACCCGCATTAGACACGTAAGCGACTAATGATGGAATAGAAGTAGATGTGGAACCCGAAATGTTAGAGGGTTCCAAAGAAGTTATAGTAGAAATACACACATCAATAACTTTAGGCATCCATTTAAATCCTAGTGTATTATGTATCCATTTCTGCCATCTCCAACTAGTCTTAGCTTTAGTCTTATTTAATGCACTAGGTGGTACAACAATCCTGGAGGAAACTGGAGCCAGGACAACAATGCGCTCTAGAATCTAAAGAGGGCAGTTTACCAAGCACAGAGTTAGAAAGATTAGTGGGCCTAGAGGTATTCGATTCTTAGATTCCGAACGAGAGATAATAGCTTTAGCAACACATTTGTCATGACAATCCAAATTCATACTTTTACGACAAATAACACAAGGTGCATCAGACTCAATATCAAAAGTACTTAAAGGTTTAGCATTCGTTACATCACTATTTCTATTACATTTGCCAGACGCTAATATTTATAGTGAAGCAACATGAGTCCTGATTCATAGTCCTAGTGTTCTTCTTACTGAGCATTCTTTATTGTTCTTTTCTTGTGGGCTCCAACTTCCTATTCTTACTTGTATTGCTCCTAGGTCAGAAGTGCGGACGCTTGGAAAGAGGCAACTATTCATGTTTTAGGGAAACGCTAGCAACTTGTGATTTGGGCGTAGGGATTCGAGGTTCCACGATTACTAAGTGTTACTTGGTGCTATTCTCTTAAGCACGAAAGCGGAAGTTGTTCATATGTTCCTAACATTTCCCTTAACTTAGTGATAGTGTGCACCAAATCTTGATTTTCGTGAACTAAGATTTGCAAAATTCATGACTTCTTTAGTGTTTGCAAGATAATGATCAAGTTCATTTGATGCTTCATCATGAGTCCTGCTTGAGTAAATCAAATATGACACCATATTCCTTTTAACTTTTGCAAGTTCTTGTTCATATTTTGAGATTTGACACTTAAAAGACACGTTTTGATCATCCAGTTGCTCAATTTTAGGATCGGAAGATTTTGCACGCAACTGGGTGATTTTGTGTTGAAAAGCAAGTTGTTGATCGTGAATATCTTTTTGACACCAATTAAGACTGCGTATTGCATTTGAAAGCTCATTTGAGAATCATTTATTTTAACGTTAAAGACTTCGACCGATGCATCATATCGTAAGATTCACAACATTATCAAGAATCATAATCGCAGAGATATCATCAGATGCATATGGCAAAGAAAGTAATAACACAAAGATTGGATATCATTTATAACATCTTCCAAGAGACGATCAACATCTTTTCTCAACAGTTTCTTTTTATGTTTAGTATTTGAAATCGATGTTTCTGTTTTCTCGAAAACTATTTTCAACAATATGCAACACAAGTAACAATAGAAGAAATAAGATGAAGTTGAAGGCGGATGAACAATATCCAAACACACACACATGATATGCTTATGCGGTTATGCGTAGAGAGTGAGTGAAAGGAATAAATTGAACAACCAACCCTCAAGTGAAGGTTTACATGAGGTATTTATAGGAGGGAAGCTAGGGCAACACTTCTAGTTCCCATCCTTTTCCTTATCGCAAGGCCTAGGCTTATGGGCCTTCTACATAAGCCTAAGGTTAATTACTAACATAAAGGCCATATTAAGCTAACTATTACATATGAATTACTAACACTTGAATTAAGGTTTAGGAGTGATTCCAACACTACCGATCCCCTTCCTCCCCCACCGGTTCTTACTTTGTCTGATAAACTTATGGCCATGATCACTTGACTACTTTTGATCCCATTAAACTAGATGTTGATGAGATGAATTACTCATCATGGGTATATTACTTTTCTCATCTTTGTCATGGATATGGCGTCTTGGATTATCTCATTGATCCACCCGCGTCCTCCTCTACTGAACCTCCCACACCACCAACAAAGGATGCGAAATGGCTCAAGGTTGACTTTATTATAAGGTCTTGGATTTTCTCCACACTTGCCTCAAATCTTCAAAAGAGGTTGGTTGTTCTCAATCCCACAACTGCCAAAGCTGCATGGGTCTATCTTGAAGGGATCTTTCAGACAAACGCGCCCACGAGCTATGGCTTTGAAAGCGGAATTACGTAACTTGAAACTTGGGGACTTAACTATTGATGCGTATTTTCAAAAAATTGAATCCATTGCTTTAGTTTTGAATGGTCTTGGTTCTCCTCTTAGCAATGATGACATTGTTACGTTTGCACTTGAAGGCTTACCCAATGTATATGATGTGATTTCTACCGTTATTGTTAGTCGGGAACCCTTTCCCGATCTCAAAATGGTATGTTCTTTGTTGACTACACAAGAGATGCGCATGAAGTCTAAAGTTTAAGACCCGCATGAGAGGCTACATCCAAGTCTCCTATGGTTCTATTGGCCAATGCTAATGCTAATACTCTAAGGCTCATCCAACCTTTGGACAAAGTGCACAAACCATGCTTTCTTTTTGCTAAAGGTTCTTGTCGCTTGGTGAGGCATGTGGATATCTTCACAATGGTGTTCATGGGAAGTCCACTTTACTTCCTCGTAGTTCTGGTTCATCCCCTCAAGTGTCGGGTGTTACTTCTTCGCATATGGATGCATTGCAACACCTGTTGGCTAAGTTGGGGTTTAAGTCTTCTTCAACAAATTCACATGCTCAACTTTCTTCGTCCCCTGTTGCGTATCATACTACCATTTGTCCGTTTGGGCCGACCCAATTAACCGTATCATCTTTCCCATATCCGGCCGACTCTTTAGGCCCAAACGTGGGGGTGTCCAGTTTATTGGCCACGGGTATGGTGGCATCGCCACCGGCCATTCAGACATGGTATGCCACCATGTTGTTGCACGGGTGGCCCGGCACCGTGGTTCGAACCTGGGTTCTACCACTGGTTCACAATTGCAAAGATGGGGTTCATATTCCACCGTGTTCACAACTAGTCGGTTCACCTTTGCAGCTAGGTTCAGCTTTTCCGTTGGTTCACAACCGCAATGGGAGTTTAATTTGTCGCAGGTCCACGCCAGGTTCGGTCAACCACAGCAGATGGGTTTTAACCCGGTCAACTTCTTTAAGTCCGTCACGGGGTTCGTTGTTTACTCTCTTGCCGCATGCTTTTGCTACTTATACTCTTCAGACCGGTCTCGGCTGGAAATTGGAATATGGATATTGTGTGTAGCTCATCTTAATGATTCTGTGCATTGTCTTAGTGATATTCTTAATGAGTGCATTTATCCGCCTGTCATGGTTGGTGATGGGCGTTTATTCGTTACTAACTCCGTCATAGTATCTTGTCTACTCTTTCGCCCTCTTCGCTTAAATAATGTTTTAATTACCCTCATATCGTAAAAATCTTATTTCGTAAGGCCAATTTGTTCGTGATAATTATTGCAATCGTTGAATTTGATCATTTTGGTTTTACTGTGAAGGACTTCCTAACTCGATGGGTACTCCTCCGTTGTGATAGCACGGGTGATCTTTACCCTATTACTTGCCTTCTCCAATTCCTCAAGCATATCTACCGCCAACAAGATACGTGGCATCAACGACTCTTTGATATCTAGGAAGTGAAGTGTTGCGCGCCTTGTGTCTAGTGATTCTATTTCTTGTAATAAGGAGAAGCTTCGTTTTGCCATGCTTGTCAACTTGGTAAACACATGAAGCTCCGCTTGTTAGTTCGCCTAGCATCAAGTATTTCTTGTTTTGACATTGTTCACTGGATTTGTGGACATTCCCAATTTCATTCTTTCTCGTTTCAAGTATTATGTTTTGTTTCTTGATCATTATTCCCCGCGATGTTTGGGTTTATCCTTTAATGAATAAATCTGATGTTTTGTCTAAATTTCGCTTGTTTCAGAAGTTATGTTCTGCATTCGCAGTTTAAGTGTGAAATTAAATCGCTTCAAGCAGGATCATGGAGGTCAGCTTTGATAATATGCTTTCATAAATTATTTTCAACCCATGGCATCCAATTTTGGTTTTCTTGCCCTCGCACCTCTAAAAAATGGAAAATCAACGTATGATTTAACATACCATAAATAATCTTATTCGTACCTTATTGTTTCAAGCACACTTACCACCCAACTATTGGACTGAAGCTCTTAATATGGTTGTTTATTTATCGAATATTCTACCTTCCCGTACCATTAACAATGAAATACCCTTTACCCGCCTTTTTGGTGCTACACCTTATTATAGTCTCCTTCGTGTTTTTGGATGCCTTTGTTACCCACATATTGACACCAATCATAAATTAGGACCTCACGCTACACCTGCCATATTTTTGGGACATGCTGCCAATCATTTTGGCTACGTTGTCTTGATCTTCATACCAACAAAATTATTATCTCTCGTCATGTTACTTTTGATGAAACGGTTTTCCTGTTTCGATCAAATCCGTCCAAACCCGCCCCATCATATGATTTTTTGGAAGATTCTTCCAATCTCATTTCCAAAATTATCAACACCACACCAATTGGTCCTACTTTAAACACCATTCCTATATCACCAGTCGCCATACCTATGCCTACCCCTACGCCTACCTCACCTGCCCCTCCTACGCCTATCCCTCAAGCACCTGTTTCTGAACCACCCACGCCTTTGTTTAATGATCCTCTTCCTGACCTCCCAACACCTAATTTACCACCACCACCTCCGCTTGTTGTATCTACTCATCCCATGGTCACACGTTCTCGTTTTGGGACTACTCGTCCTAATCCTAAGTATGCTGGTCATGTGTCAACTGTTTCTCCTTCACCTAGGTCATATAAGGATGCTCTTGATGATCCAAATTGGCGAAATGCTATGTATGATGAATATAATGCGCTTATTAAGAATAAAACTTGGACTTGTATACCTCATCCTGAGGATGTCAATGTTGTTATGAGTATGTGGTTATTTCGCCATAAGTATTTGGCTGATGGCACTCTTAGTCGGGCACATCTTGTTGCCAACGGTAGGACACAGGTTGAGGGAGTTGATGTTGATGAGACATTTAGTCCGGTTGTTAAGCCGGTTCTTAGTTTAGCTATTTCTCAACATTGGCATGTTCATCAGCTTGATGTCAAGAATGCGTTTTTGCATGGTGATTTGGTTGAAACTGCTTATATGCATCAACCACTGGTTTTCGGATCCGTGAGCATCCGGATTATGTTTGTTTATTACAACGATCTCTTGATGGTCTTAAGGCGGCTTCGCATGGTTTCAGTGGTTTGTTGCTTATATTACTATTGTTGGGTTCACCCGAGTCGTATGATTCTTCTTTATTTATTTACCGACATGGTGATGATATCGCTTCTGTACTCTATGTAGATGATATTGTGCTCATCTGCTTCTTCTGATAGTTTATTACAAAGGGATTATTGCTTCTTTGCATAAGGAGTTCTCTATGACTGATTTGGGTGCTCTTAATTATTTTTTAGGTGTGTCGGTTACGCGAACTCTTCTAGGATGTTTTGTCACAAAATAAGTAAGTATGCTATGGAGATTTTGGAGCGTGCACATATGGTTGGTTGTAACCCTTCTGACTCTATTGATGCAGAGTCTAAGTTGGGTGATGATGGTGATCCGTTTTCGATCCTAAGTTATATCGGAGTCTTGCGGGTTCTCTTCAATATCTCACTTTCACTAGACCGTGATATTATTTATGCTGCGGTAAGCAAACAGGTTTGTCTCTATATGCATGATCCTCGTGAGCCTCATTTCACCGCTCTCAGCGGATTTTACGCTATGTTCATGGACTTTGGCTTATGGTTTACGCTTATTTTCTTCTACTACTGAAGTCCTTGGTTGCTTATTCGATGCCGATTGGGTTGCCCTACCACTCGCCGATCTACATCGTTATTGTGTTTTTCTTGGCAACAACGTACTTCATGGTCCTCTAAACGCCACCAATGATTTCGCTCCAGAAATGTAGGTCCGAGGTATCGTGTTGCCAATGCCAGATCTCCAGACATGTTGGTTCGAATTTACTACGGAGCTTCATACAATCTGTCCTCTGCTACTATTGTTTATTTTAATAACGTGAGGTAGTGTACTTGTCCTCTAATCCCTTTCAAGATCGGACAAAGCACAATGAGATTGATATTCATTTTGTTTGTGATTTGGTTGCTACTGGTCAAGTTCGAGTTCTGCATGTTCCTTCTCGGTTTCATTATGCTGATATTTTTACCAAGGGTTTTCCCTTATGTCTCTTGTTTGCTGAGTTTCTTGACAGCTTAAGTGTTCGGTCTCCTCCCGCTCAAACTGCATGGGAGTGTTAGTCGATAACTATTAGAGGTGTAGGCCTGTTATGTTTAGGCCCATATTGTATCTTATATATATTCATCATGTACCAAACATTATACTCAAGGAATATACAATTATCTATTATCTCACATTCTTAACTAGATCTTAATTATTTTTAACAACATTATGAATGAGTCACCAAAATTTTAGATGAATTCATATTTCAGTTTATCTTTATCATTATCTTGTAAAAGGATAAATTGTTCGAGCTATTTGTCATTACTATAGAATATTTTTCAAGTTTAACATGTTCTATTCGAAATTAATTTTCACTTGACTATCAAACTAAAGGATAAGATATCAAATTTATTCTTGTTCTGTTATTGTATATAACAAAAACAATTACAATTATATAATGATGCAAGTAAATTTGAGGTTGTATCACATGTAAATTTACATGAAAAATCCTTTAAAATTACGTCACTTTGTTTAAGTATTTTCATAATTGAGATAGAACTACATTTAGATAAACAAATACTATTTTTAACCAGATCTTAATTATTTTTAACAAAATTATGAATGAGTCACCATAATTTTGGATGAATTCATATTTCAGTTTATCTTTATCATTATCTTACAAAAGGATAAATTGTTCGAGCTATATGTCATTACTATAGAATATTTTCTAAGTATAACATGTTCTATTTGAAATTAATCTTCAGTTGACTAACAAACTAAAAGATAAGATATCAAATTTATTCTTGTTCTGGTATTGTATATAACAAAAAAATTACAAATATATAATGATGCAAGTAAATTTGAGGTTGTATCACATTTAAATTTACATGCAAAATCATCTAAAATTACATCACTTTGTCTAAATATTTTCATAATTGGAGAAGCAGAAGTGATGTATGAGTAATGAAACTCCTTTTAATCAAGAATTAAATAAAACTATTGTCGAATATAGAAAAACATATATTAGTGTGATCCCATTTTTTAGGATTTATGATGCAATTAAGAGAAAACATCAATATCATGAATGTACATAAATAAAATTAGATGATTACTCGCACATGACGACGACATTATATAGTAACGTTAATTTGTGTGTGCTTATTTGTTTTCAGGAGAAAGTTTTTAGGTCAAATTGTAATTAACTTTTTAAAAATAATAATTAACAGATTGCATATGTAACACCCCGAAAATACGGTCTAGCGGAAGCATACGAGCCTTTGGGTGCCACAATCTTGGTATCACAACATAAGGTACAAAGAATGGTTTTTATCCCATTTATTTAGAATAACATTCATTAATTGAAAACATTAAATTTACATTAATGAAAGTAGTGCGGAAATAGGCCCAAAAGATAATTAAAGCGTCCCGCTTATTAATCGTGAGTCACCTATGACCATGTCCCTGCTGCCGCCATCCAATAGTGAGTCTGCCGCTGCTCAATCCCGAACACATGCTAAAAAGGCTGCCTACTGGGTGAGTTCATAGGTTTAAATTTTAGTAAAAACATAGTGGACTCAGAGAAGTTGGATTTGCTATGCAAGACCTAAGATAGATAAATACCATTTGTAACACACCGCCATCCTACCGATCACCAACCATATAACCATATCCTTTCCAAGATCTAGGGATTACTCGCCCCGCTGACTCTAGTCCAAAGACTGCCGTGGCAAAATCTAGAACAATTGCCAACCCCGACTAGGTCTAGGTAGGTCTATTCTTAGCTAGGTAACGGTTCAACCTAGTCTAAGGCAACAACTACCGCACATCTATCAAAACAAGTCAGCATTATAAGCAAATCCAAATAGTTTTAATGGTCCAAAAACAAGAGCATGATTCTCACCCCAATATAGTTAAAAACATAGATAAAATGGGCTATGAAACTCACCTTAGCCACAACAATGCACTATTCACTATTGACACGACTGGCATCTAAGCTAATCTCCACGACATCCAAATGAACATACGATGAGTACAACAGAATAGAAGTGACGCAACCTAATGCGTATACGATAATCTTAAAATACAGCTCATATGATAAAGAAGTTGATAAAAGTATTGTGTCGTAGTTTTCGTGGATCATTCATGTCGTTACTATTGAAATATATTATATTTGTTTTAACAACTATTTAAGTGAAACTTTAATAAGTTGAAAGTGATTTATGACAATTTAGCCAATGTTTTACGTTTTAATCTTAATGTTATTGTTTTTATATGTTAAAGTTAGCTTTATTTTTGAAAATGTATAAATTTTCGGCAAAAAATTTGAACCAAATTGGTATAAACAAAAACAAACGCATATTTAGGTGGCTGATAAATTAGTTTAAATAAATGAATGACATAAAAGTCAAATGTTTAATAATTAAATGACCTCAAGATACATAATCTTTAAATAAATCTATTTATGCTTTTAGGTCTCCACAAATAGTATCAAATCACACATAAAGATCAAGAAAAGTTTTAGAGAGAGAAAAAATAGTATCAAATCACACATAAAGATCAAGAAAAGTTTGAGAGAGAGAGAGAGAGAGAGAGAGAGAGCAACTTGATGAGATAAGAGGGAACTATATTGATGCTCAAAATGAGAGACACACACTTCCACCCTATATGGACGTGTATATATGTGTGTTTACAAAGTGATAATGGGCCTTGGATGGGCTTACATATTGGACTAACTTCATTCTTGGACTATAGCAACTATCTTAAGCCCATTTTCCCATGTCTAGTCTAATACATGATATTACAAGGTTACAAGGTTCAGAAAATATAAATGACCATCACTTTTAATGTTAACAATATCCCCCTAAGGGGTGGTCATTTATTAAAGACTCTTTTCTTTCGCTTGGGTCCTTTGATCTTCACAATCTTCAGTTCTTGTTACTTGAGCACGAACCTTGTTTGTGTAATAGACTTGCTTGAATAGTTGTTCCATTCATGCTTAGTGATCTTGAGTGTAATCTTCTTCTTGTCTTTCCTTCAATCAACATCTTCAAGTGTTGTTATTTCATCCTCTCTAACATACTCATACCTTTTGAACGTCTTTAAACTTAGATCTTTACTCTTATGACTTTCCTCTTTTCTTCTTTGAAATTGTTCTTGACATTCTTGAATTTGATGTAGCTCTTCTTTTTGATTTTCTTTTTCTTGAACTTGTTGAGGATAGATCATATGAGTATGAGTATGCGGAGTTGAAGATGTTGAGTTACTTATGGTGGTAGATCAGAGCCACTTCCTTAATCGGTACTGGTCACAAGAAGATAAGTAATAATGATGTCACGCCAATTGATCCTCGTGGGCTTTCTTATAGAATAATTCCACCATGATTGTTTTGGATGAAGCGTCTTGATTTCGTTTCATCTTAGATGGGTAGAATTAAACTCCGAAACTTGTTAAGGATTGATATCAATACATTGGATAAATCAAGTATAGACCTACGCCATCAGGAATTGATTCATGAAAGGAATCGATTCATGAAAGGAATCTTCTTAATAGGGTTTCCAACTAGAAGGGCCAGATAATCTATAAGGATTACCCCACCTGCCATTCCTGAATTGGATGCCTCGAGAATGCTTACAATAATCCAGGTGAATCGCTGAAGTACACTTAAAGTATCACTTCACAATTGTAGACCATTTTACCACCATGTTACAACTTCTTAGATCCATAGATTCCAATTAACACTTAGCTTAATTCATAAAGAATTAACAAAGTGACCCACTTTTAGTGTTGTTTAATGTTGGCACTAGCGGGTTTTTCGTTCAATAATCATGATATTCTTCGTGAGTACCACTATGAATGTTCTGAAAAGATTAGAGAGATCTGTGTAGGACTCTGATAAGGTTTTAAAAGGTACCTTTTTGAGGGGTCGTTTAAGCCCTTATTTGATCACTTTTGTATCCGTTATTACTTAATATCGTTCCTTTTCACTTTTTAGGTCTCGTGAAGGCAAATTGCTGTAATGGCACTTATTTGGACCTAAAAGGCGCCGATATACGTAAGAAAATGGCCAAAGTCAAGAATCGAGACACTCCAAATGCTTGAAAATACAAGGTGACGGGCGTACATCGCTATCTGCGACGCCGCCGAGGATTTTGTGACGGGACAGAAGCCAAAACTCCCATTTTCAAGTGACGACGTCAAGTTATAAAAGAGAAGGCCGTCGCAACTCGACGCCTAGATTCAATCCGCATGACGGCGCCGGTTTGAAGAGGACCGCGTCACAATCACAAGTGACGCCGCCGCAAGTCAAATGTGGCCAAGACGAAAACCCTAATGACGCGACCCGACGCTGGCGTCACAAAACATAAGGTGACGCCGTCACATATGTAATCTTATATATAGAATCTGAATTTTTCAAGATTTGTGTGTAGTCTTTGGAGTAAAAACCTAAACCGAACCAAGGCTGTCTTGTAAAGTATTTTAGGGTTCCAAACCCTATCTTACATCAAGATAAGTGTTTTACTTCATTAATTCAATTATGTCTTTGATTATTTGTGTGTATGCTTACATGTTTTCCATGTCCGGCTAATTTACTTGTGTGTTTGCTTAGGGAATATGAAACTTAATTATTGAATATTGATTGGTTGTCTCTTATCTTAGTTGATTAATGATCTAGTAATGCGATAGGTCATCCGTTGTGTACTTAATGCTTAATTAAATCTTTGTGAACCTTAGAATATAGCTCCTTGAGTAGTTGTAAGCTAAACCATCCAAAGAGTGCCTTAGAGTAAGAGTTTATTATCCCTAGTGGGTTTTGTAGACGAGACCCTTTGGTAAGTTCAAAGAGTTAGGGAACATACGCATACCCTACTTAATTTTAGACACACAACGAAATTAAGAATAAGGACGTGACAATTCAACCACCAATAGGAGATAATTAAGGAGTAGTAAAACCTAAGTAAACACATCTTTAAACTATCATACGAGCACACAATAATTAGACATAGACTACATACACCTTAGACTAGATAATTAGATAAGTAGAGTAATCGGTAGCAATACCAACCCCCAAATCCAAACCCCGAGATTCGTACCTTTCAATTTCCTAAAAACATAAAAAGATAAAAAATAATCTTCCTCAACCCCAACCTTAGCGTAGTAACTTCTAACTAGCATTCCTATTCCCCTAGAGAACGATATTAATACCCGTGGCTTACCCTAATTACTACACTACAACGATTAGGTTCACTGCCTAGGTGTTGAAAACTTGCTCGACGAAAAGGAAGTTCCTTTGACCCCGAACGACGCGTGTAGCGTTATCAAGTTTTTGGCGCCGCTGCCAGGGAATAGAATAGCTAGTTAGTAGTCCACCTCGTTTAGGTTTCTTTGCTTGATTCCTATCAAGTAAATTTTTTCTCATTTTTAGCTTTCTCTTAGTCTATCCCCCTTCTTCGTGGCCTTTGTTCGTAATCCCATCACTTTTCATCTTGGAAGGTGATAACCACCCACTATTTATCAATCCACCACCAAATGACCCGCCAAGAGCCCGTACTCTTGGTGAATACTCGAGACCAAGCCACCTAGGCTATAGGAACACCATTGAGCTTCCCGACCAAGCCCAAACTACGGCCCTGCGATCCGACACCATCCGGTTGGTGCAAAACGGATGTGCATTCCATGGACTTCGTTCCGAAGATCCAAATCAGCATCTTAGGAATTTCCTTAAAATTGTCGATTCCATCGACCTTGATGCTACTACTCGGGAGACCACGCTACCAAGCCTGCTCTCTTCCAATTCTCTCTACAGGACCAAGCTAGTAATTGGCTTGAGCGACTTCCCGCCGGTTCCATCTCAAGTTGGGATGATCTCACCTCTCGCTTCCTTGCTCAATTTTCCCACCGGGGAGAACCACTAAACTTAGGAATGACATCTTGATGTTCCAACAACGTCAAAATGAATCTCTCTACGAAGCATGGACTCGATTCAAGGACTTACTTCATAAAGTCCTCATCACGCATTGATCTTTGGCTCCAAGTCCAAATATTTTATGATCAGGTCAACTTCCTCAACAAGCGATCCATTGACCAAGCGGCCGGTGGAAAACTTAGTGATCTCACCGCGGAAGAATCATGGGGTATAATAGAGGACCTTGCTCTATATGACAACGAAAGTTGGAATGACCCCCGTGAGTTTCCCAAAACCGTTAAGGCAATCTCCTTGCCTCCCATTGACTCACAATCCTCCGACCGTAGGATGATCGAACTTGAAGATCAAGTTAAATTCCTAATGAGTTCCTACGAAAACCCTAAGTCTTCACGCCATGTGAACAAAGTTTCTTCCTCGTGTGAGCCGCTTTTGTGATCCTCATAACACGCGACTAGCACCCCGATCCCCTAACATGCTTCCGCTGACTACGCATCCTCGCGTATTAATGGAACGGGAGGAAGATTCCCTACCATACCCGGACCTAGGAATTTCAATGAAACCCGAGAAGCATGGAAGGGCAAGCCCGACTTCTATTGGGAACAAACCAAGGAATTCACTTCCAATGATTTTTCATGGCCCCCATCCCACGGTCCTAACCAACAAAACATCGAAAGGATGTTGCAAAACCTAGTTGCAACCCAAGAAGCCCAAATAGCTAAGCTCTCGGACCGCTTTAACCAACAACAACCCGAAATGGATAGGAAGATAGACAACCTTTTGAAAGCCATAACCAATAGTGATAGGAATGTTAGTGCTATCTCAACTCCCAAGCCTTCCGGTGTAGAGATTAAGGACCCAAGTAAGCTAGCTAAGCACGTTCAATTTGTCAATACCATCGCCTTAGTGAAACCTAATGGAACAAATGACGAAGAGGACCATACACTTGAGAATAATGAAACAACCGAGGAAGTAGGTGAAGTAGATAATGACTATTTCAATAAGTTTCCTACGAAAGAAGAGCTAACTCGCCACCCTCACTTAGTACGTGACCTCCGTCACATGTATGTTAGGAAATTCCCTAGAATCAAGTTTGGGAACCCTTGGAATCTTAACATACCATGTTGCATAGGACACCTTTTCGTGGAAAAGGCATACATTGACCGCAAATCCCCGATCAACATAATGACTAACACCTACTACAATTGGGTAGTGAAGAAGTCGATTCCAACTAGGCAAGACCCCGATGATCCTAGTGTTAGTTGCAATTTTCTTGGTAGAGTTAAGGGATTGCCCGTTTATGTAGGTAGTTTCACGTTTCCTACGGACTTCATAATTGTGGATGATATTAGCACGGCCATAGACCCTAGCTTGTCCCACGTTATTCTATGAAAACCTTCATAGAAAAACACCGATGACCTATGATCCTTCGTTAGGAGTAGTGCGATTCAAGGATAAGACCGATGACATAGCTTACCAAATGCCGTTTAAGATTGAGAAGTTTTCATCACTCTCTAATGATGAAAAGGAACTTAAACTATCGATCTACTATAGGAATGAGGAGGATAAAGAAAAAGGAGTAGATAATGTTATGGCTAAGATTTTCGGATTCTATAAGGATTGTTTGAACCTAGGACCGAAATATAGGACCGAATGGGGAGAAGACGAACTCTTAGAGAAGTGCATCGTAGGGCACTTCTACAACATGGAATCCCCCGATAGAGACCGTCATGAGGAAGAAGGTGGCGGTAATGAAGTCACGTGAGAGCACGACTACGAGTCTAGCTACAAGACTCTTAAATAAAGAAAAGCGCTTCGTGGGAGGCAACCCATGCTTAATTGTTTGCTTGTTTGTGTGTCATATATCTTTTCATTGATTTTTAATTCTCATGTTTGAATTTGTGAAAATGCTTTATTTTGTTTTTAACCTCGTCTTAATTGCATATAAAGGTATTTTACATAAGGGATAAGTGTAGGGAGGATTACACAGGTTTTCAAAAGAAACGTAAACATGAGAATAACAATTCATTAAAAGATATATATGTGTGTTTGTTCGAGTCAAATGCTTGTATCGAGTTATAATGGATGTTTTACAGAAATTTTTCCAGATTCTAAATATGTAAATTTTCCAGAATTTTTTTCAGAAAATCGCAGACCACTTTGTCAGATAACCTGACGGCGTCAGATTGCAACCTGACGGGCCAGAAGGAGTAAAACATCATATTACTTTTTTCTCGCTTTTCTGAGCTACTTATAAATTTTGGAATTTTCCAGTGTCTTAATTTTCCAAATTCAAACATCCATTCCACACGCATTATATCCTAGTTTAAATCGAGTCTTATATATATTATTACCGCCGATTTTACGCTTAAGGTTTTGTTTGTTTTCTTCAAGTGTGCATGTTTAATTTATCAAGAAGAAGTTACATAAGATTGGAAGGAGCTTTTCACGAATACATTCTTCTTGGAAAGGATTTAACCACTACTTTACACGGATCCTACCGAGCTAATCAGGGGAGTACTAGTTTCTTTCATTTTTAATTACCTTCCATTATCATAACTTTGATACTTTCGGGAACATTGGGGACAATGTTCAGTTTAAGTGTAGGGAGGGAAAATAAAACGGAACTTTGAAACTATGCTTATCCTTGAATATTTGCTTTGTCCAATTGTATTTGTGTAATAAACCATGAGAAAATGTCGGTTAGGGTAATTTTGGCACCAAATTTTTAATTTTTCATGACATATAGGAGTGGGCCATTAGTTTTAACAAAAGCGTCTCACGGATAGGAAGTTACATGACTAGCACAAAACCCTTTACCACCTAAATTCCACCAAAAATGTGAGGATCGCCCTTAGATTAGTAGGAATTAAAGCATTCATCTTTAATTCTTAGAGTGTGAACCGATAGTATATTAGATTCTAGAACTTGTTTTGTGATGCATTCCGAGATCGCTAGTAAGACTACACTTGTGTAGTTAGGAATAACTAAATGATAAGAGGCATTAGGATAACCCTTGTTTGATACCCGTAATATAATTACTTCTTCCACATCGGTTGAGTAATTCCCCCACACCCTTTGCGTTGTACTCATCTTTAGTACACGATACCCCTAGTTAACCCCTCAGAGCCTATCCTTTTCGCGGTTCTCGTGATGTTTCGGTTTTTTCTAGAATATCAATGAAGAACATTGTTTACACCCCACCCCCAAATATACACCCAAATCGCCTTAGCCTACCCTGTATGCACTCACTTTTAGTGTATTTTTGTTATCACCCTAAACACTTAGTTCAATTATCTGGTTGCTTGCATAAGTTGCTAAGTCGAGTCATATCCTTTGTATACAGTTTTGGGACGATTGGGATTCATGGAAAAGTTAAAGTTTATGAAATGACGGGAAGGGAACGTTAAATTCAAATTCCCTTTGTTTGCGTAATAATGTACCCCAAGTGTTTTGATCTTTTCAATCCGGGTCAAATTAGTGTTAGAATAATAAAACTCAAGTGTAGGGATGTGCCTATAAATCCCTATCATTTTGATGTTACCGTAGAGGATGGTAGAATAAAAGTGTATGAAAAAAAATCGAAAAAAATAGAAAAAGAAGAGAAGAGAAAAATAGAGTGTGAAAAAAAACATACGGGCTACCATCCTACATCTATCTTTAAATTTATGTTTGTTTATTTCAGTTATCTAAAGTCTAGAGTGTCGAGTCTTGGCTTAGCAACGCCATTCTTCGTATGCATTTAACATAGAGATTTTTGACATGCCACCACTAAATAGCCTATCCCACCAAACCCTTTGTTTCCCTACCGTAAGCCTAACATTACAACCCTTTAAAGACCTCTTTGATAGTCTTTCCTAGGTGCTTACGCCAAAGCGATGGAGGTTTGATCTATTCTCAAGCCTATGGTAATCTATGTACTAGGACCGGTTAATGAGTATTTATCTTCCATTTCCAACTTGTTATATTTCATATACACCCGAGAGAGATGTGAGTATCCAAACACCCCATGTGAGGTGCTAGTATGTAATTTCCGTGCTTATTATGACTTTCATGGGCTTATATGTGTTGAGGATTGTTTTAAACCAATGCTTCATGACCCTAACTTATAAATTAATTGGCTAAAAGCACATTTGCTTGAGGACAAGCAAATACCAAGTGTAGGGATATTTGATAAGGTTTTAAAAGGTACCTTTTGAGGGGTCGTTTAAGCCCTTATTTGATCACTTTTGTATCCGTTATTACTTAATATCGCTCCTTTTCACTTTTTAGGTCTCTTGAAGGCAAATTGCTGTAATGGCACTTATTTGGACGAAAAGGCGCGGATATATAAAGAAAATGGCCAAAGTCAAGAATCGAGACACTCCAAATGCTGAAAAACAAGGTGACGACGCCATCGCTTATCATGACGCCGTCGAGGATTTTGTGACGGACGAAGCCAAAACTCTTATTTTCAAGTGACGACGTCAAGTTATAAAAGAGAAGGCCTCGCAACTCGCACGCCTAGATTCAATCCGTGACGGCCGAAGTCGAAGAGGACCGCCACAATCACAAGGTGACGCCGTCGTAAGACTAACGTGGCCAAGACGAAACCCTAATGACGGCGACCGACGCGGCCACAAAACATAAGGTGACGCCTTCGCATGTGTAATCTTATATATAGAATCCGAATTTTTCAGTATTTGTGTGTAGTCTTTTGGAGTAAAACCTAAACCGAACCAAGGCTATCTTGTACAAGATTTTAGGTTCCAAACCCTAATTTACATCAAGATAAGTGTTTTACTTCATTAATTCAATTATGTCTTTGATTATTTGTGTGTATGCTTGCATGTTTTCCATGTCCGCTAATTTACTTTGTGTGTTTGCTTACGTAATATGAAACTTAATTATTGAATATTGATTGGTTGTCTCTTATCTTAGTTGATTAATGATCTAGTAATGCATAGGTCATCCGTTGTGTACTTAATGCTTGATTAAATCTTTGTGAACCTTAGAATATAGCTCCTTGAGTAGTTGTAAGCTAAACCATCCAAAGAGTGCCTTAGAGTAAGAGTTTATTATCCCTAGTGGGTTTTGTAGACGAGACCCTTTGGTAAGTTCAAAGAGTTAGGGAACATACGCATACCCTATGACCTTAGACACACAACGCAACTAAGAATAAGGACGTGACAATTCAACCACCAATAGGAGATAATTAAGGAGTAGTAAAACCTAAGTAAACACATCTTTAAACTATCATACGAGCATACAATAATTATACATAGACTACATACACCTTAGACTAGATAATTAGATAAGTAGAGTAATCGGTAGCAATACCAACCCCCAAATCCAAACCCCAAGATTCGTACCTTTCAATTTCCTAAAAAAACATAAAAAGATAAAAAATAATCTTCCTCAACCCCAACCTTAGCGTAGTAACTTCTTACTAGCATTCCTATTACCCTAGAGAACGATATTAATACCCGTGGCTTACCCTAATTACTACACTAAAACGATTAGGTTCACTGCCTAGGGTGTTGAAAAACTTGCTCGACGAAAAGGAAGTTCCTTTGACCCGAACGACGCGTGTAGCGTTATCAGACTCTCGTAATAACTTGTGTTCTTATTTATGAACAAGAAGTTTATAAATTAGTATTTGTTTCCTATGAAGATTTTACATTTGAATCTTATTGGCTCTAGACTCGATTAAGGGCGTTTTGGTTTTAGTGATTGTTCCGGTGATAACTCATTAAAATGACAAATTTTTTCCATTTTATCATACTTCTCCAAGACCTACGGACTTTCTATTCTATCTATGGAATGCTCTTGGGTAGGTCCTTATGGCTCTGGCTGGAGCATGGGATAATACCTAACCTTATCAACTTATATCTCCTCGAATCATCATTGTGATTTTGGTTGGTATTGTATAGATCGTAACCATAAAACTATTTGAAAAATCATTCAAAGTGTTTGAATAATCAAATAGTTTTTACACTTTGAATGTTTTCTTTTTGTGAAACACTCCCCCTACGTATGTAAATAGATATAACAGTCAAAGATTTTACACATGGAGAAAAGAGTACGCACTTTTATTTTGATTCTTGATCACATTTTAATCACATTTTATTCTCCTCAAAACTAGCATATCCGTGATATTTTTTATATCAATTTGATTAAATGATATGTTCTTTCGGAAAACATATAAGGAGAAACAGATGTGCATGAATTATTTGGGAACATCTTTTTGATACTCCCCAAAAAAAATAGCATTTTTTTTGATAATTTGAAACATTTGAAAGTTTGAGGGAGTAATTTCTAAAGCAAAATTTAATTCGATTAAGAAGAATTATCTTCTTATCCTTTAGGATTGTCGCATTGAAACGTACAACATAGTTCTTTATTTGAAAAAGATGCGGGTGTTGATCTCACATTTGACCAACAACCATTTTGTGTTGAGCATAAAAACTTTAAATGTTTTAATGAAATAGCTAAAAAACCGATAAAATTTATATTCTTGTTGTTAGGATAAGCGCACTGAAGCGTACACTATCCTTTATTTGAGGTCTGAGTTATGCATTTTTATGTACATAGGTCATTAAGGCATCAAACTACACAACAACTTTTGGAACCCATTTAATTACGGCGCTAACGAGTTTACCAAATTTCAAGAACAATTTGTAAGTTGTGTTAATTTGATGTAAAGAAGTTGAATTTCAACGAGAACAAAAACCCTATGTTTCATTTTGAAATAATGCTTGTAGAATCAACAGAGATTTAAAACTTTTTGTTTTGCCATTTTTTAAGAAACTCAGTGTATTTCTTAGAGTTTTAAAACTTTAAGAAGAAGATTTTCATTTTTTGAAACTCGGTGTTTCATTTCGAAAATCATTTTAGAGATAAATAGAAACCTTATGGTATTTGGGATTTTCAAAGAAGAGTCATTCTTATGTTGCAGAGACAGCATTTTAGATTTTGATTATTTCAAAGGTTTTGAACGAATTTGCTTTAGTCTCCACACTTTTTTTACCGGCGTAAAACGGGAGTGTGGAGTTTGAAAACCTTTATTCTTTTCTCTTTGAGTATTTGACATTGAAACCTTTTGAGGAATGTTTCAGAAAAATTAGTTCTATTTGAAAACTTCTTTCCTTTTTACAAAGAATAGGTTGTAAACTGATAAAACCCTTTTGAAGATTCACCCTTGTAAACCTTCTCCAAAACACTTAATTTTGGTTTGGACTCGTTTGAAACTTGAGATTTGCCTTTTGACCGGTTAAGAGCATCAAACTTTGCTTTTAAGGCATTGTATAAAGTTCTCAAATCATTGTATCCGTTTTTAATAGAAAGATGATCTTGTGATACCAGTTTTTCGTGTAATGAAACATTTTGGTCTTCAAGATGTGCAAAATATTTTTCAAATTTGTCCGTTTCGATTGGAAAATTATTGTTGGCATCGTAATCTTTGACTTGTTGTGCTAAAGTCTTTTCCAATTCAAAATTTTGCTTTTGAAGCAGACATTTTTCGTTTCAAAAAGATGATCTACTGTGATTTGAGAATCACAATTTTCATTTTTATTGATTCAATCTTTTTCAAAATATTTTGTAACTTTTTCTCAGAGAATTCAGACAGTAGAGACTTCAAATCTTCAGTCTCTTTTTCTTTCTTGTTTGAACTTTGTGTCTCAACAGGTGCACATTTAATTGAATCAAACAAGTTTTGTACATTAGTTTCAAATGCCTACTTTCTTTTTGATATGATGCCACATTATTTTCCAACTTAATATTTTTTGTTACAAGTTCTTCGAAATCAAATTTGATTTTGGCATCATCATAATTTTCCTTTAAAAATTTCTCGTTTTCTTTAAGCACCAGTGTCAAAGAGTTTCTAGAAAGCATTTTCTCATTTTTTATGTTGTTTGAGTTCAAAAGAAATACTTTGTGCTTCATGTTTTGTAAAATCTTTCTCAAATTATGCAGTTCTTTTTGACAATTCTGCTTTGACATTAGTTGTTTCTTTTGAAAGCTTCTGGATGGTCTTTTTGAGACAAAGATTTTCATTTGTGACAAATTTGGTTGAAAAATCATTCTGAAGATGCTCACAATTTATAAGTCCATAAGAATGCAAAATAACATACATAACATCAGTTGTCACAACTGCTTACAAAATTCGATCTTCGTTTTTTGAAAAAAAAAATATTTTGCAATAATTTAGATCTAAGAACATCAATTTCCTTTTTAAGAGAATTGACATATCTCAAATCTTCAACCATTTCAATTTTTAATTCTTTTTTTAAAGTGAACTAATAACATCATGATGTTTTTAGATATTGGTTCGAATTCTCTTTTCAAAATCGTTTTGACTTCACGATGAAATTCATTGTTCCAACTTGGTATTTCATGCTTAAGTTTTGCTTCCATAGATTTTTGAAGAAACACTACCATTTCTTGTAACACCTTAGAAGAGTTCATCCTTCTACTCATAATAGTATTAGGTTCAATTTTATCAAGATGCTTCTCCAAATTCCTCTTCTTAGTCTCAAGAGGAATTATTTCTTGACGGGTTTGAATTAGTGGAGAAGCCTCGGATTTTAAAGGACTTGAGAAAAAGAATTCTTCATTTCATTTTTTCTTTTGTAGAACAAAACCATCATAAAGTTTATTCAACTTTTCATAATCAATTGGTTTGATTTCTTTGTCCTTGAATTTAGATCGACTTTCAGCAACAAGTTGTAACGACTCATTAGATTCATACATGAATGTGTGCACACTATCATTACTGTTATGTATTTAGTCTTTATATTAGCTTACGAGTGTCTAGGGGATTAAGTGTTAAGTTTCCTATCAGTCAACTAGTTCTAGGATATCAATAAAGGGACGTTGGGTTGGTTTGTGTACCAAGCCCAACCCGTTTGTATTTTCCTTATTATCACACCCGACATGGGTACTTTGTTAGATTTGGTTGTTCCTACCCCCCCTCATCTCTATAAAAGGAGGTGAGGGGGAGGGGTTATGGACGCATTCTTTCAATACTAATCAAACATCGATTAGGGTTACTTACTTGTGCATTATCCTTTCTTTTCTGTCGACCACGTCTTTGAGATTGGGTAATCCATTTTATAGATTTCCAGGTTGTTAGTCGATCATATAATAACAAGTGGTATCGGAGCTTAGGTTCACAGTTCGCTGGTTATCTAGGATAGATCGAGAAGGGTTCTTGGGTCATCGATTGTCCGGGTGCGCGACAAGGTGTAGGAGACTTAAGGGTGTTTGGGTTTATCCAAGATCGACAATTTTTTTCTTTCTGGTGCGTTTCGATTTTCATCAGAATCTGATGAAGAAGAAGATACCTAGATCTTTTTTTTGTGTATTCCTTTTCTGGTTTTGTGTTAAAGAAGAAAGGCGTGACCTTTTGTTTGTTTTGGAAAAGTGATACAGTATTACAACAATACTAGTAAATTATTATTATTGAATATTAATAATAAGGTAATATTATTTATTATTCAATAATTAGGATTAAATAATTTGAAGGACATTGCACAAGAGACTTTGTTAGTTTGTGATTGTGAGGTTTTTTCACAAGGTATAGCAAATTAATAAAGGGTTTAAAGAATGACGGGAGCCAAGTTTGACATAGAAAAATTCGATGGAATTGGTGATTTTATGTTATGGAGAGTCAAGATGCGTGCTTTATTAATCCAACATGAATGTGAAGTAGCTCTGGAGGTTTTACCTGCGGACATGGATGCTGCAGTGAAAGCTGAGCTAAACAAGAAAGCTTATAGTGCCGTGATTTTGTGTTTAGGTAACAAGGTACTGAGAGAGGTTACCGGGGAGACGACTGCAGCGGGGGTTTGGACCAAGCTCGAGACTTTGTACATGACAAAGTCTTTGGCCAACAAGTTGTACCTGAAGAAGACGTTGTATACATTCTACATGCTGGTTGGACGTACGATTTCCGAGCATATAGATGAGTTCAACAAAATCGTTCTTGATTTAGCAAATATTGAGGTAAAATTCGAGGATGGAGATCTTGCTTTATTAGTACTCACTTCTTTACTAGCATCATACGAACACTTTGTGGATACCTTGCTTTATGGACGAGAAGCTTTGACTTTGGAGGATGTGATGGCCACATTGAATTCAAAGTAAATCAAAGAAAGATTTAAGGCGAAGGGGGATGATGGTGAAGGGTTATACGTGAGGGGAAGAACTGATCGCAAGAATTCGCATCAATCTAGGGGAAAGTCAAGATCGAAGTCTCGAGGTGGAAGACATTTGCCAATCTAAGGAGCACTTGAAGAGAAACTGTCCGAAGAATAATCGCAAGAAGTCAAATGGTTTCGTCAAGAAAGAGGATCAACCAAGCTCTAGTGGTTCGATTTATGACGGTTCTGAGGTGATGATGGTGATGAGTGCAGATGCATTGCTGGATTGGATTATGGATTCAGGAGGTTCATACCACATGACACCCAGGTTAGATTTATTGTTTGTTTTTCTAGAATGCGATAGGGGCAGAGTACTGTTGGGTGATAAAGGGAGTGCAAAATCAAAGGTATTGGCAAGGTAAGGGTACAACTGAAAAATGGGTCAAGTTTTGTGTTCACAGTGTCATGTATATTCCTAAATTGAAAAGAAACTTGATATCGCTGGGAACTCTTGAAAAAGAGGGATATACCATAAAATTGCAGTCGGGCAAAATCAAGGTGATTAATGGTTCCAGGGTTATTTTATCTGGAACCCGAAGGGATAATTGTGTATACTCTTTGGATGGTCATGTAGTGGAAGGTGAGCTTAATGCTAGTGTTGAAGAAAAAGACAGTCTTGCGCAGGTTTGGCACAAAAGACTGGGACATATCAGTGAGGCGGGACTACAGGTGCTAAAAAGCCAGGAGTTGTTTGGCAAGAAAAGCCTAGGTAAGCTCAATTTTTGTGAGAATTGTGTTATGGGAAAGTCGCACCGAGTCAGTTTCGGTGTAGGAAGGCACACTACTCAGGGAGTGATAGACTATGTTTATTCAGACTTATGGGGTCCGTCTCAGGTGGAATCATTGGGAGGTAAGAGGTATTTCTTATCTATCGTTGATGATTATTCCAGGAGGGTATTGGTTTATATTCTCAGGTTCAAACACGAAGCATTTGGATAGTTCAAAGAGTGCAAGCAGTTAGTAGAGAATCAGACTGGGAGGACGGTTAAGAAGCTTAGGACAGATAATGGTCTTGAGTTCTGTAATAGGGATTTTGATCAGCTATGCACCGAAGTGGGATTGCTAGACATTTGACAGCTTTCGGGGCCGCAATAATGGGTTAGCGTAACGGATGAACAGAACTCTCATGGATAAGGTACGCTGTTTATTAATTCAGTCTGGATGGCCCAAGACCTTCTAGGTGCGGAAGCGGCATGTACGGCTGTATATCTCATAAATAGGTCACCATCAACAGCGATTGAGAGAAAGACACCCATGGAGATGTGGTCGGGACATCCAAGTGATTATGGGATGTTAAGGATTTTCGGATGTGTCGCATATTCACACGTTAAACAATGTAAGCTCGAGCTGAGAGCGGTAAAATGCGTTCTTTTAGGGGAGATTGTTAATACAAATAAACCGTAAAACGTTTATTTATATTTTACGATCTTCAAATGTTTTGTCAATAACAAACGTAAAATCATTTTAACGAAACAAATAAAATACGTAAATAGTTTGAGCCAATAGTTTTCTAACACATTTACATTTTCACATAAATCACTAAAACAAGTATAAGTGATTTTATGATTAATAATACAAATGTACAACAACTAGTGTTTACATATTGGGTAAATATATACATAACTAGTATGTATTATATTGGGTAATATAAATGGGTAGAAACTTAAGTATTTGACCCATTGACCAAATACATTGAATGTAGTTGGGTATAACCAAAGTCCATGACCCATACCCATGGAGCTTGACCCATAACCCATTGCATGACATCATGCTTATGTCATATATGGATAATATCCATGACCCATGGTTTTAATCCATGGCCCATAGTTTTAATCCATGAACCATGGACTAGATGCATTGCATCTTGTAGATACATTGTATCTACTTAGATACCCATGATCCATAACTCATGACCCGTGACCCAAAACCCATGGGCAAAGGGAGCGTCCCACGGATCCCCAGTATTACACTGGACGGATCCCTCAAGTGATGGATCTGTGGGATCCGTGGGACAGTAGACGTTTTTCTTCTATAAATAGTGAGCCATTTCTTCATTGTTTCTCACCCCTCTCTCACATATTTTCTCTTTGAGTTATAAACTCTCTAACCTTAGATCCAACTGATCTATGTATGTAGTTTTGTTTTTGTGTGATTCTCTAGGTTCCTCTTAAAGGCGAGATCACCATCTTTTGAAGACGAGCAAGCTCAAGTCCATGAGTTGTCGCGCTTCGTTGTCATCAAGACTACTGAGGTTCTCTTGTTGATAGTTCTCTTCTTTCTCATAAGAAGTGTAGTGTTGAAGACATTAGTGAAAGATGTCTAAGAGAGTCAAGACGAAGACATTAGTAAAGAGTGTCGATCGTCCGTATTGAAAGCACTAGTGAAGGGTGCTTAGAAGTCAAGACTAAAGGCACTAGTGAAAGGTGCCTTGAAGATCGAGTCAAAGGCATTGGTGAAAGGGGCCTTGGAGATCGAGTCAAAGGCATTAGTGAAAGGTGCCTTGAAGATCGATTCAAAGGTATTAGTAAAAGGTGCCTAAGGTGTACATTCGATATGGTGTGATTCGATGTACAAGATAGATTAGTATTGGGTCAAAGGATAGTGATATCCTTGTTGATGTTGTTATAAGGAGTAGATCTCCTTTGGGGTTAGGTGTCTTGTAGTGGTTGGGTAGTAGTTCCTCCATTGTAATGGAACTCGGTATCTAGCCTAGTACTGGATAAAGGGTAGGTGACGTTGTGATAGGTTTGGTTCTACCTCGTGGAAGAACCCGGTATCTAGCCTTGTACCGGATAAAGAGTAGGCAACGTTGTGAAGGCTTCTCCGCCATAAGGAGTTAGTGTCGTGTAGTGTTTACTTAACTCTCGAGTAGGTGACTCGGGGAGTGAAGTAGGGCAAGGAAGGTCTCCTTGTAGCCGAACCACTATAAATACTCGCGTTGTGGTTTTGTGCTCCTTACTCCTTATCTTTTCATTACATAGTTATATATGCTTGTCTATCAACATCCAACACACATGTTTAATATATTGACATAAGTCGATCAAAATAGTTTAAAACCAAGTTTTAATCGGTAAAACTATTCAACCCCCCCCCCCCTTCTAGTTTTCCACAATTGGATCAGAGTTTCGTTACCAAGTTTCTTAAAGTATATTGTACTTTAAAAACTTGATACGATTCGTGGTAAATTGAAAACTACAAAGAAGGTCTTTTACAAAAACAAACACCAGATTAAAAAAAAAAAAAAAAAACACTTTGTTTGGATGTTGATTAGATGAAAAAAAATTTACTTACCATTTATTTAATTGCACTAACCTTCTTTGTCATGTTGCTTAGTTAAAGCTCATACCTACCAAGCCATAGGAATTGCTTGGTAACAAGAATACCTTCCCTAAAAAGGTATCTTAAACACGAAGGAACCGGAATTGTCTTCTGACATTTGTTGTGTCATTTGTAAAGACATTCCTAAGTGCTTTAGAGGTATGATTTTCCACTTATCTCTAAATAACATTTGCTTAATAAATAAGTACGCTTATATAGGAATTTATATGATTATCTTTTGTGCATATTCATATATTATACGTAGCTTCGTTAGAAAACTTTTTCTCGCATACGTGTTGCTCTTTCGTCTAAAGTCGAGGCTTATAAAATTAGTGTTTTAATTCATTTAATCCATAAATCATATCTTTTTAATAATAAAACAAAACACAAATCTCAAAAATTCCTCCTACCCCATAAAACCTCCTCCGACGTCCACTCCAACAAATCCTCATTTTATTTTCAAATCTTCCACTTTCAAAAATTACCTCTCATTCAAAACTTCATCTTCCACCTCATCTCATCTCATCTCAAACCAAAACCAAGAAGGTTCTTCATCAACATGGTTTACGTCGCCCTCGTACTCATCGCCCTAACACTCATCGCTCTCGTGTTTCCTATGATGAAGTTCTCATATGGAGACATATACTTTGTGTTGTTAATCTACATTGGTGTTATATACCCAATCCTTTGTATCTTTCTTAGCATTGAAATGAAATATTACTAATATTCTAGTTTATCTAGTTAATTTCTCATAATGTGTTTGTCATTTCTTTTGCTTTATATCTTTCGTATTTTTGGGTCTTGAGATACATTTGAAACCGACAATGCATGCTATATTAAAAATTGGCTAAAATACATACATTTGTATAAAACATATAAGATGCAAAAACCCTTTTTCGTAAAAACCTTTTTCTGTCACTACAGATCCACGGATCCCTGTAAGTATACTAGCCGGATCCCTCATAAAAGGGAACCGTGAGAACCGTCATTTTGAAAAACAGTTTTTCATGCAATATAAAAACCGTTTTCTTCCTAAAAGAAATGTTCCACTAGATTGTCAAACATTAAGTGAGTTAATTATCATTGTTAATAATCATCTTGTAAAAACGTTAGGTAATCATTTCTTTGCCCGTAATACGTCACATCCTATTAACTCTTCCTTTCTATAGGTCTCGCTATGTCGCATGAGTATGAGTTTGATTTTTCACTCACTAGCATCTACACCCCTAACATCTCTCTTGAGCCCAACACACCTGGCAATCATGTCTGTGGGTTCAATAATCTCGAAACCCGTCACTTCCATAAAGGACGTATTGCGGACACTCCTCTACAATACAAAGAAGGCATCAATACCTCCTTCCGAACCATAGGACTAGAATGTCTTCTCAAAATTAATGAGAAAATATGTCCGAGGTTTGTATTAGAATTATTTCGTCAAGTTGAACTCGTTCGTAACGAGGATCGCTCTCTATATCTTTGGTTTTGGATCAAAAACCATAAGTTTGTTCTAACCCTTGGGTAATTTGCTCACATCCTCCGAAATCCAAATCATGGACAATGTGCCTTTACTGAAGATTGGTCTCTTGATTCTCTCTTCAACTTTCGCGAAGAAAATAGTCCATATTGTTCACACATACCTTCCCCTCAAGACTTGACTCGCACGATATGCAAACCTCGACATAATGTATTGTTTGCTAACAAAACAACCATACAATCTCGCCTATTTCTTTGCAAGGCGAATAAATCTTCAAGGCTCCAAGAACAAACTAATCCCTTATGGAATGTTCTTGACACGCCTTTATCATCACATCATGTACTTCCATCCTCAATTTCAAAGTTCGTTGTACGTACTTGTGAACAAGATGATGGAACCTATAAACACATCTCTCATTAAGACTTTCTTCATCCCTGAATCGGCGAACACTCATCAACCATTTGATGATCCATCTAGCGAAAACGCTCAAGGAACTTAGTTTTTCTTTTAAAATAGGGTCAATCCTTAGTATTCATGACTTATCAATGTAATGTAATTTCTTTCATGAAATAAAACATTTAACATTTGATATCTCTATTATATTAGTGTTATAACTTCTTAGGAAACACTAACCTTGAAATATAATGCCTTGTGCAACCCTTGCATACCTTTTGTAAATGTTCTGTTTAGCAGAGAGATGGATCCCAAAGTTTGTGCTAGACGGATCCCTAATCTTAGGGAACCGTGGGATCCGGCAAACAGAAATGCAATTGCAATCATTTTATTTCAAAATATGTCTTTAGATCACTTCACACTAAGCTAGACATAGTGTCTTAGGACAAATTAAGTCCTTATCAAGTTGAGTAAAAGTTTCAAAGTCACGCATAACTCACTTAGATCACTATCAAAACGCTTGTAGATCTATCGTTTCATCAAAATTCATTACTCTTCCGCATACTCACACATGATCCCTCACATGTTAATACATATGTCTTTAGAAGTCTTTCAATTTTAACAAATTGTTTGTAGTAATCCTTACCTCAAATAAGGTCAAAATAGATCAAACTCTAGCTTTTCCTTCTTAAAGTTTTTAGGATATCCTCTATAAAATTACCTTAAGTTACTATCTGATCTCTAGGATCATTTAGCTCCATTTGACACTCTCAAATCTTTAGTGGCATCCTTGGTCACTCATTGGTACTCATAAAAGTTCCAATTTCTTCCATAAAAGGCAATCATTAGCTACATCACTCATTGCCCTTAAGCATTTAAGTACCCTTTCATTTAAGACACTTAGATGGACTGACTCTTGTGAATGCTAATCATCACATTCCTAGGAATTTTAGTGGCTTAAGTCTTGAATGCACTTGCCAAATCTCTTGCTTTATAAACCACATTGTTAGGGCTCCTAAAGTCATCATCTTTGTCTTCATCTTCAGCACTTAGAAACCTTTTTGAATCATCTCATCATGAGGAAAGCTCCAAGTGGTAACTCATCTACCAAAGGACCACCCAAGAAAATTGCTCGTGTTGTACACGAAATTTCTTCAACCGAATCATCTCCGGTTAAATCCACAAATGCTAGGATCTCTCCTCCACCAACTCAACCAATCAAACCAATCCCTAAAAAGATAGTTCCCAAAAAACTACCAATGCCAAATACCACCATACCTCCTAAACCAAACAATCTTATTTCCACTAAACCATCACCATTGGTGCCTAGAGCCCTATTATTCACCACTCTACTTTCATCACCTCACCTCTACAATCTAGAGGACTTGCCTCCTAGGCCATCTCATCCTCCACCACCGGCAACATTCTCCTCATTAGGAAAAATAATGGAACAAAATCAAGGTGTTGAGTCAACATTAGCTCCGGCCTCCTTCTCTCCGTCACCATCAAATAATCCCATTTGGATTATGAGAAATCATCAAAGTCAACCACCCGACCACATGGAAGTTGACACCTTTCTACCACCACCATCATTCTTGGTCGAGGCTCCACCAATTCCTCCCTCGTTTGAGGCTCCTCAACCTGCTTCACTTGATCCTTCACATCAAGCAATTTCCTTTCTTCCATCATCACTACCTAGCCATGACAAAAATTGTTATCATTGTCAACATATTGAAAGTTTGATACATGAAGTACGGGAAGATCAACATTTCATGTTTTATCACCTTCTCGAATGTTTTGACGAGATTAAACCTAAACAAACTTGAGCTAAAGGATTCTAGTGGTGTCGTAGTATCAAGCGTGACTTAGATAGTATAGTAACTCAAAGTCGTGTATCACTCATTTTTTTAGTTTTTAGAGTCATGTATATCATATCTCTAGTTTTATTAAATGAAATTATGCACATGATATTTGCTATATTTCTGAGTATATGTTTATTGGTATAATACATATCTCATTTTGATGTCAACATACCTTTTGGTACATCACACTTTCTGTATTTTAGTTACAGATAGACAAATCCCTACGTTTTGCCTAGACGGATCCCTCCAAGGAGGGAACCGTGGGATCCGTGCAACAGAAGACTAGTTTTCTAACTAACTCGAGTCTCATTTGTAGGAAATTATGCATTATATATTTGCCTTCTAACATTTTCTTTGTAGATTTTCAATTTACACGTGAAGATTTTGACACCCTAAGCTAGGGGAAGCTTTGTGTTAAAACATTACATTGCAAGATCACTTGCAATATTAGGATTACATATCATGACGTCCCTTTGCAAAGTTGCAATCATCAAGGGGGAGCATATTGTTCACTTAGACGAAATCTTTTGCAAACATAGTTGCAATACATTAGCTTAGTAGCTTTTATTTACTTGACGCCCTCACAAAGGGATGGACTCGTCAAGGGGGAGTTAAGACGAGAACCCTTCCCGTCACTTGCTTTCTATTTTTTTCTTAAAACAATGTATTAGTTCCTTTCCAAGACGAGAACCCTTCCCGTCACTTGCTCTCTATTTTTTTTTCTTAAAACAATGTATTAGTTCCTTTCCAAAGCTCTTTTTGTTTCGACAAAAAGGGGGAGAAGAAAGTAAAAACTACAAATTCAAAATTTTACAAATTTTAGTTTTTCCTTAAAGTAATTTTATGTTTTATCATCAACAAAAGGGGGGGAAATTGTTAATACAAATAAGTCGTAAAAACGTTTATTTATATTTTACGATCTTCTAATGTTTTGTCGATAACAAACGTAAAATCATTTTAACGAAACAAATAAAATACGTAAATGGTTTGAGCCAATAGTTTTCTAACACATTTACGTTTTCACATAAATCGCTAAAACAAGCATAAGTGATTTTATGAATTAATAATACATATGTACAACAACTAGTGTTTACATATTGGGTAAATATATACATAACTAGTATGTATTATATTGGGTAATATAAATGGGTAGACACTTAGGTATTTGACCCATTGACCAAATACATTGAATTTAGTTGGGTATAACCCAAATTCCATGACCCATACCTATGGAGCTTGACCCATAACCCATTGCATGACATCATGCTTATGTCATATATGGATAATATCCATGACCCATGGTTTTAATCCATGGCCCATAGTTTTAATCCATGAACCATGGACTAGATGCATTGCATCTTGTAGATACATTGTATCTACTTAGATACCCATGATCCATAACTCATGACCCATGACCCAAAACCCATGGGCAAAAGGGAGCGTCCCACGGATCCTCAGTATTACACTGGACGGATCCCTCAAGTGAGGGATCCGTGGGATCCGTGGAACAGTAGATGTTTTTCTTCTATAAATAGTGAGCCATTTCTTCATTGTTTCTCACCCCTCTCTCACATATTTTCTCTTTGAGTTATAAACTCTCTAACCTCATATCCAAGTGATCTATGTATGTAGTTTTGTTTTTGTGTGATTCTCTAGGTTCCTCTTAAAGGCGAGATCACCATCTTTTGAAGACGAGCAAGCTCAAGTCCATGAGTTGCCACGCTTCGTTGTCATCAAGACTACTGAGGTTCTCTTGTTGATAGTTCTGTTCTTTCTTATAAGAAGTGTAGTGTTGAAGACATTAGTGAAAGATGTCTAAGAGATTCAAGACGAATACATTAGTAAAGAGTGTCGATCGTCCATATTGAAAGCACTAGTGAAGGGTGCTTAGAAGTCAAGACTAAAGGCACTAGTGAAAGGTGCCTTGAAGATCGAGTCAAAGGCATTGGTGAAAGGTTCCTTGGAGATTGAGTCAAAGGCATTAGTGAAAGGTGCCTTGAAGATCGAGTCAAAGGCATTAGTGAAAGGTGCCTAAGGTGTACATTCGATATGAAGTGATTCGATATACAAGATAGATTAGTATTGGGTCAAAGGATAGTGAAATCCTTGTTGATGTTGTTATAAGGAGTAGATCTCCTTTGGGGTTAGGTGTCTTGTAGTGGTTGGGTAGTAGTTCCTCCATTGTAATGGAACTCGGTATCTAGCCTAGTACCGGATAAAGGGTAGGCGACGTTGTGATAGGTTTGGTTCTACCTCGTGGAAGAACCCGGTATCTAGCCTTGTACCGGATAAAGAGTAGGCAACGTTGTGAAGGCTTCTCCACCAAAAGGAGTTGGTGTCGTGTAGTGTTTACGAACTCTCGAGTAGGTGACTCGGGGAGTGGAGTAGGGCAAGGAAGGTGTCCTTGTAGCCAAACCACTATAAATACTCGCGTTATGGTTTTGTGCTTCTTACTCCTTATCTTTTCATTACATAGCTATATATGCTTGTCTATCAACATCCAACACACGTGTTTAATATATTGACATAAGTCGATCTAAATAGTTTAAAACCAAGTTATAATCGGTAAAACTATTCACCCCCCCCCCCTCTTCTAGTTTTCCACAGTATCCTGAGGGTGTGAAGGGGTACAAGCTATATAGGCTTGATAATGAATCACCTAAAATAGTCAATAGCAGGAACGTGGTCTTCAATGAAAGTGTCATGTACAAAGATACGTTGAAGAATTCTGGTGCAGGTACTGATAAGTCTGTTGAGGAATTACAGGTTGAGGTGGAACTGCAAAGGTTAAATAATCATACGCCAGGAAGATCGAAAAATGATCAAGAAGATCGATAGATGATCGGAAGATAACAATGATAAAGATGCAGAGGATCAAAACTGACCATAATCGGATCTCACAGATTATCGCTTGGTTCGGGATAGAGAGCCAAGGACGAGGAACCAAACCTTTGAGGTTTCGAGATGAGAGTAATATGGTTGCTACAGCAGAGGAAGAAGATACTCATGAACCATTGACATACCAGGAGGCAGTTGCTTGTGAAGATAGTTCTAAGTGGAAAGCTGCTATGAATGAAGAGATGGATTCTCTGAGGAAGAATAAGACCTATGATTTGGTAGATCATCCAGCTAGGCAAAAGCTAGTGAGCCGCAAATGGCTATACAAGATAAAAGAAGGGATTGAAGGTGTTCAAAAGCCTAGGTACAAGGCGAGGTTGGTGGCTCGTGGATTCAAAAGGAGGGCGAATATTGACTACTAATGAAGTATTTTCTCCGGTAGTTCGAAACACACATCTATCCGGTTATACTTGCATTGATCGTGTAGAGATTATGAGTTGGAGCAGCTTGATGTAAAGACGGCATTTTTACATGGAAATCTTGAAGAAGTAATCTACATGAGGCAACCACCGGGATATGAACAAGGTAACAAGGTATGTTTGTTAAAGAAATCCTCTATGGTTTGAAGGCGAGTCACCTAGGCAATGGTATAGGAAGTTCGATAAGTACATGCTAAGCAATGGTTCAAGCGTAGCTCAGATTACGACACTAGCGTATATTACATGAGTTATGCACGTGAGTATATCTATCTATTGTTATATGTAGATATCTTATATGTCGATTGCTTGTAAAAGAAAGGCTGAGATTGGGTCTATCAAGTCTTTGCTTAAAAAGGAGTTCGACATGAAAGAGCCTAGTTCGGAAGCAAAGAAGATTCTTGGTATGGAGATCATCAGGGGCATCTGAGTCGCAAGATTCCGAGGTGTCTCACAACCGGGTATGTTTATAAGATTTTTAATAATTTTAGAATAGACAATGGAAGCGGTTAAAATTGTGGCACTTCAAGATGTCGTTGAAGGATTGCCCGGTTAGGGATTGTGATGTTGAAAGGATGAGTAAGGTGCCGTATGCAAATGCGGTTGGGAGCTTAATGTACTTGATGGTGTGCACGAGGCCGCACATAGCGCGATGCGTATAGTAAGTAGTTAGCAGATATCTTGCGAATCCAGGGTAAAAAGCAGCGGGAAGCGGTGAAGTGGATTTTGAAATATTTGCGAGCACTGGCAATCGCAAACGTGGGTTTGGTGTATGGGACAAATCATGGCAACCATGGGACGTAACAGTTTTTGTTGATTCAGACTTCACGCTAAGGATCCGGATAAAGGTAGGTCTATCACCGGTTACGCGCGTTTTATTACGAGGGATGTGTTGTTCGAAGGCAACGCTACAACACGTGGTGGCTCTTTCAACTACAAAAGCGATTATGTATGGGCCCTTACGGCCGTTGTGAAGGAAGCTATTTCCAGCTAAGTGGACTCTTGAAAGAGTTGAAGCATGAGCTAACACCGTGGGCGCAAAGTTAATTGTGATAATCGTGATGAAGCGGATCACTTATCGCGAATCATGTTTTTCATGAGAGGACTAAGCACATCAATGTGCGTTATCACTTTATCAGAGAGGTCTTGGAAGCAAAGACGGTTGAAATTCTGAAAGTGGGGTACTGAACACAATGCCGGATGCCTTGTGAAGGTGGTACCGGACACGCTTCAAAGACCTGTTTTCGGTGTAGGCTAATACAAAGCCTAAGGTGGAAATTGTTATGTATTTAGTCTTTATATTAGCTTATAAGTGTCTAGGGGATTAAGTGTTAAGTTTCCTATTAGTCAACTAGTTATAGGATATCAATAAAGGGTCGTTGGATTGGTTTGTGTACCAAGCCCAACCCATCTGTATTTTCCTTATTATCACAGCCGACATAGGTACTTTGTTAGAGTCGGTTGTTCCTCCCCCCTCATCTCTATAAAAGGAGGTGAGGGGGGAGGGGTTATGGACGCATTCTTTCAGTACTAATCAAACATCGATTAGGGTTACTTACTTGTGCATTATCCTTTCTTTCTCACGACCACGTCTTCGAGATCGGGTAATCCGTTTTCTAGATTTCCAGGTTGTTAGTCGATCATATACTAACAATTACTTTTCACATATTCAACATTATACAAACTAGGTATTTAATTTCCCGTGAGCTTTCTTGAGGTAACAAAGATTTACGGAGTTTAAAGAACATTTTCCATCATAGTACGAATCCGGCTTAGGAATAAGCGTATGAATCGTCTGAATGGATTGTCCTGTTTGAATGATTATGTTGTTTTGTTCCTTAATTTTCTTTTCCGAAGGAATGATTTTCTCAATATCTTTATCCTCACGACTCGTATGCTTATTTTTCAAATTTTCCCGTTCTTTCTCAGGATGGGAAATTGTCATTGAGTGTTCGGAAATCTGAGTCGTAAGATTTGAAATTTCGTCACTAAGACTTTTGACCTTTTGATTCTTCAGAAGGTGATGGTCATCGAGACGTTTTTGAAAAAGTTTTTCACGTTCAACAACCTCTAAATAACCACGTTCAACTGCTTGTTTTCGTAGATAATGTATTCGAAACTGATTCTTGTACCACTCAAGCTCTTTTTTTAATACCTCATATAGTTTCTTGATAGTTTGTACATGTTTAGCACATTCAGCAACTTGAGCTTTTTCTTGTTGATTGAATTTTGTTTTCAAAGGTTTTTCTTGATAAACAACTTCAGTTTAGGGTTTAGGTATTAGACTATTAGGGTTTAGGGTTTAAGGTTAGCTATTTCAACTTCTTCTTTTTGTTTCGAATCAATTAAAACACTCTTTTCTTTTTTCCTTATAGATCTCAAGTTGTTGTGTTAATAAGTCATTGGCTTGCTTATTTTCACGATTGACCTTATTGCACTTTTGAATCTCACATTGTAATTACTTGACTAAAGATATAGCTAAAGCACAGTCTTGTTCATAATCAATCCATTCTGTGCAAGCTCGCGTCCATTAAGATCCATATCTTAAGTAGCAGGAGTGATATTACTACCATTATGTTCCACCACATATGTATCATGATTCTCAGGATGTGTTTGTACTTCATGAGCAAATACATTATCAAACACAACATTGTCATTTTCAGGAGCAGCGGTGAAAAGATCTGTGATGCGTGGATAAACTGCCTTTTCGTCAAGCTGATTTTGAATTCTTAACAAACTTGCACTACTACAAAACAGGTCTTACCGACAAACATTTTCGTCGGAAATCTGTCGGTAAAAGCTGTTTCCGACGGATTTGTGACAAAAACAAGGTGTCGGATTTTCTATGGTCGGTAAAGTACTATACGTCGGAATTCTGTCGGAAACACCGAAAAAGAAGATGTGTCAGAATTCCCTTGGTAATTTTTTCATCATCTCAGTGTTAAAAGTAACCCAAAAGTTTAAAACAGATTAAAGTCTATACTTCGGACAGAAATGATTTTCCAATTTCAACAAACCGTATGATGGTGTCATGACACTGGTGCCGCTCTCTTCGTGTCACGCATGCTATTACGGTACATGTTTATTGACATGGCACTCATATTTTTTTTTTTTTTTCAATTCTTTAGGCCACATGTGCAAACACTCAACAATTCTGACAATATTTTTAAGCAGATAAATGTGGCCCAATCCAGGTTATTGTTTTCTCTAACAGGTCAAACAAGAACTCATAGAAAAATTGGTGAAACAGTCAAACAGGTCGAAAGCAATCATACATTTGTATCCAATCAGTGGTTTTGTAAATTTTGGAAGGATAACTGTGTCAATAATGCATATAGCAATGTTGTCAAGAGTTGAGATCCCTTGCAAAGTGAAAAAAAAATAAAAAGGCTAGAAAGCCTATCATTGATTGTCATGTGTCCTCCATCCAATCTCTCCCATTTTTCTTATTAAATTTGGTTAGGGTGCATTTTGGTCCTTTTAACATGTTTTTTTATTTCACCCCAAAACTTCAAACGTAAATAACTTTCAAACGACAAACTTTTATAAAAAACTGATTTCACCATAATTTTTTAAATTTGATTCTCTTTAATTTGGTATGCATTTTGATATATAAATCGTAACCTTTTTTTTCAACTTTTTAAATGGGTGTTGATTTTCTTGAAATTTTTTGTATTTTCGGCTCTAATTTTGACTAGTTTAAAAGCCGAATTTTACAAAAGTTAAAACATGAAAATTGTAGGCTTTTGACCATTTTTACTCAAATTTGAATCACTCAAATCTGATATGATATAAGTGAGATATTGCACGTTAATGATGGCTTCTTACTCATATTTAGTGCATACAAAGTGTTTGATAAAATGCCTAAAAGATATTTTCTTATAAAAGTACATTCAAATGCACTAATTGGTATACCAAAATACATTTTTTGTTATTTTTGTTATATTTTGTTTATTTTTAACTGATAAACAACCAAATGATAAACTGATGAACATTGTGACCATAACTGATGAACATTATGATTTTTCGACAATTGATGAACATTATGACTTTTTTTGAATACCGATAAACTGATGAACAAAATTTAAAAGAATTGATGAATATCTTTTTTTATTGCTGAACAATACTAACTGATGAACAAGACTAATCGATAAACTGATGAACAACTAACAGATGAACATTGCGATTTCTTTTAGACAACTGATGAACAATATCAAAAAGAACTGATGAACTTTATTTTTCAAAATTGTTGAACAATATAAAAACAACTGATGAACGTTATAAAAATACGATGAACAATATCAAAAATAACTGATGAACTAATGAACATTAATATATATTTTTTAATACTGATAAAAAAAAGACTAACGGATGAACAAGACTGATTGTACCTAACTGAGGAACAATGTAATTTTTTTATTTGGAAAAATGATGAACAACACTATTTGTTTAAAAAAACCGATGAACAAATGATGTAATTGATGAACATTATAATGTAACATCAAAGACAACTGATGAATATTATAATGTAACATTAAAGAAAACTAATTAATGAACAATGTGACTCAAATAGATGAACATTACGATTTCTTTTAAACAACTGATGAACAAATTTTTTATTGATGAACAATACTTTTATTGATGAACAATAAAAACTGATGAACAACTCTTTTTATTGATGAAATAAAACTGATGAACAATAAAACTGATGAACAACTCATTTTATTGATGAAATAAAACTGATGAACAAAGTTACATAGAACTGTGAACAACAAAGATGAAACAACTCGTTTATTGATGAAATAAACATGAACAACTCATTTTATTGATGAAAATAAATTGATGAACAAAGTTAAATAGAATCATGAACAATAAAACCGATGATCAACTCGTTTTATTGATGAATAAAACTGATGAACAAATTTAAATAGAACTGATTAACAACTCGTTTTATTAATGCATAGACCCACGCTTGAAAATATAAATAAAATACACACTTTATGGGAGTGAGTATGATACCGCCAAGCAACAAAAAACACAAGTTGACATCAACTTTCAACATCTTAACACAAGGGGCTTATAGTTACTACTTAGACCCAGCAACCAAAGACTTGTAGAAATGCTAAAAGCTCTATTGCCATCCATTTAGACCAGCACATCCTCCACCAGATTCATCATTATTTCATTTTTCTCTATTCATGATTTCAAAAATTGATAGTAAAAGAAAATGGTAAACAACATGTTGTTCATTAAATTGAATTCCATTGGTAAAAAGTAAAATAAATCTACAACATTTTACTATTTATTACAGATTTAAATCTTTGTTCGTCATGGTTTTGATGAACAATTCCATTAAATATAGATAAATAGAAGAACTAACAAATTGAAGTATTAAAAAAGATTTAACTTGAAAAGATAAAATAAAAAATAAAGTAATTCTTTACTTGGCTCGAGTGAGTTGTTATTTATAGAGCATCATTAATCATATTAGTTGAACAATTGAAATACTAGATGTCAAAGCTATTGAATGAACTCAATTAAGTTATGATAAAAGGAAGACAAAACCACAATCTAGCGCAATTCAATGAACATCAAATTAAAGAAATCAAATTATGAATTAAAAAATTAGATTCGGGATTGAAGAAATCAAACCTGTGATTGAAGAAAATAGATGGCTTATAGTTGGAAAAGTAATGATGGTGTCCTAAAAAGGGTTCTTAAATATAATTTTAAGTTTCCAAAACTACCCCTATTAATTGGGAAAAGGGGATACACGTGTCAAGTAGAGGTTGCTTTTTAGACTTTTTAATTGTTGAGTCTTTTTATTCGATCCAGTACCATGTTGTCAATGCAGTTGAGGTCCATATACATTGCAGAAGCTTTTTTTTACGCTAGACCTTTTTTAGTTAAATATATGATAGTTTCATGATCTAATGTTGAGTTCATGACACAACTTTTGTAGTCGTAGACCCATATCTGCTTATTTCCTGGTTAGCCGCAAGAGCTTTACATGCAATAAACATCACGTTATTAACTTTTTGACAGAATTGTTTTTTTTAACACAATGTATCCAAATGTTTTGCATATCTTGAGTTACAAGAAGAAAGACAAGATCGAGCAAACTAACTGTTACATGACAATTTCATTTTATTAAACATAAACTAATAAATTTACTAATTTCATCACTCTCTAATTAAAAATCAATATGATACACTTCACTCATATCAGGATTAAACAGCCCAAAATTTTGCTCAACTCCAGGAGTCTTCTGATTCTCGTTAAATAGAGCAAACACATACGTTTCTACACACTTTCCGGGTATCTTTGGTGTACCCGAATTCACATGTCTCACGAGGTTTTGATTGTAGGCTTGAGCTAGACTGGGAGTTGTATATTCGCCATTTCCATTTGAAGGCCACCCACTCTCGACAACTACAACGTCCAATCCTCCTGCACCAACCTTTTCCAAGGCCCAATAAACTGAATCAACCATTGCATGAAACATATTCTTGTACTCTAAACTTCCATCCTTCACAAAAGTTTCTGTAGAGTTCATTAGCGCGTATGATACCTGGATGTTACCAGGATCACTAGCATACCCGAAATAGGGGTATGCTGTGAGCAAGAGGGGGAAACCATGGCTACTCAAGTAGCCCGAAATCTCCTGCATCATTGCCTTATAGTCACCTTGAAAGTCGCCACTTGACGGAGGATATGAACTTGCTAGCAAGGCAAACCCGACAGAGGTACTCACTGGAATGTTGCCAAGACCGAAGGATTGCAAAGCTGTGTTAAGATTTCCCATCGCTGCTAATACACTAGATGCTAGATCACCCGGGATAATTTCGTTACCAACGGATATGCAACGAAATGTGATAGATTGTGCAAATGGGACAATGTTTGTTTCCACCCAATTTATAGCAAAATTGGTATCAGTAGCAAGTTTTGGTACATCATCATTTAATGTTCCGATAATTACTTGAATTCCTGAGTTTTGAATTGCATTAAGAACATCATGGTTAGGGCTAAAGATACGAATTCGATCAACATTATTGGATTTTAGGAGGTTAATGGCTTGGACTGGAGAAGGGAGGTTGTCAGCTATCAATCCATAGTTTACTCCAACAGCACCACCATCTATGAATCAAATCAAAGCAAACAAAACACACAAAAGATTAAAGTCATAAAAAATATGTAAGAAATTAAGCGTTTAATCTAGCTAGCAATATTCGGTGTGTATCAAACAACAAGTAGATTAGTATTGAATCAAGATGAAGATCACCAAGAAACATATAATGCATACCAGCATGAGAGATTGAATGACTTATGAGCAGGAATAAAATGTTGAAAAAAGGTAGAACCAAACCCATGACTAGAAATTGTAGATATTACAAAAAAGGTTTTACTTTTTAATTTGGATGCTATAAAAGTTGAGGAAGATGGGGTATTTATATATATGCATCATGCATGAGGAAGCAAGTAACTTGTGCATTGAGACATGATTATAAATGTACGTACGTGCTTATCCATATATGTTACTCCATATATGTACGTACATGCTTATCCATATACGCAAGTTATTTGGGTATTTATATATATGCATCATTCTAATATTACGTATTATTATGAGAATATTGACAATATTTATACACACTAGTTTCTATTTTATACATTGACTTACCTTTCGTGACATGACATGCAAATCTCAGATTTTATAAGTAACTTTCGTGGCAAGAATTTATAAAGGATTTGTCCACCTGATTTGACTTTAGAGGACTCAGGACTTTGACCTTAAATATTTTGTTGTATTATATAACATTTGATGAAAATTATACCAAATGAAAATACATTTAAAACACAATCTATTTATATATTTTGCATCAAGTATTATATAATACAAACAAAAATATTTAAGGTAAAAGTTTGAGTCAAACCTACTTATAATTTGGACGGGTAATATAAGTAACCTCACAAGGATGGAGTTTTTTGTTGATCATGGTATTATAGAAAACTAATTAACAAAGTATTATATTAAAAACTAGCTGAGTAGACTAATGCCTATGGTTTACTAGTTTTCTAAAATTACGTCAAAAATTCGATCCATAAGTTTCTTTCAATAAACTGTATTTGTAGCGTTAGAGAATCATTTTCAATAACTATAAATTCCGGATGCATAGTGCAGAAATATACAACTTTCAAGAAATTTATGTGTAGTTGATCTAAGTGCAGAAGTATATTTCTAATAGGATTGTTTTAAGTTATTAAGATTTTAGTAATAATAGATTCAAGCATTACAAAAAGCAAAAATATTATCTAGTTGGCAATATTATATTTTAGTTTAGAGGTATACCTAACGTATGTGACCGCATTTTCGTGTTTTTCAGAATTTAGGCAGTGATAACTAATTTTTTTTACATGTGTAGCGTTTATCATTTGGTGTGTGGCTTTAAACTTGTAACCTTACAAATTTAATATCACCATAATAAGATTATCTTGTACTATCAATCTGCATAGATATTTAAGTATTGTTCAAAGCTATTTGTTTTTTGTACAAATAATTATCGCTAAAGATAACAATACTATTTAATTTTTGTGATTATGATAAACTTACATAACATTATTGATATACCGGACAAAAAGCTATACAATATATATTAAGTTTTAAAAGACGATTCATATATGTTAGTCCCTTAAGTGTTGCAAGACCAGCATTTTTCAAAATAATATTATATAAATGACAAAGTACATGTGTCAAAGCAAAATAAACAAAAAAAAACTACAATTACTTGGTCTCTCATTTTTTTAAATTTGTCGCAGGTTCCACATCTACTTCATCATTTCTCATATAATTTTGTTAAATTTGAAACCTGGTTCGATCCGGGTGGTACAACCGGTTAAACCGTTCCGGTCAAAAAACATGTCGATTTAAACCGAGTCAACCCGACAAGTTGGGTCGAAAACAAGTCAAATTAAACCGGGTCAACCCGCCGGGTTTGATGCGTCTCGGGTCAACCCGGTTTTCGATGTGTATTAATGGTTTCATTTTGAAATATATGTCTTCAACATTTTCACATTTAGTTTCAACTTTTCACTTTTTACTTTTTGGTTTTTCCTTTATATATAGTGTATAGCAGGGTACCCGCACATTTCAGCGGCAGGTACCCTGTGACGATTAACCGGAGAAATAGATCTGATGAAACCGATTCACCGGTTTGTATCGTTTCCAACGGGTCCTCTCGGTTTGTTTTCGGATGACTTTAATTGGTTAGCCAAACCGGTTCCCGGTTGAACATGTTGGTTCGGTCCGGTCCGGTTTTCAAAACTATATGTAACATCAACTTGTTAGCTTGTATAGAGTTTTGTGTGTTTTATTAATTTGTATAATATGTATAATAACATGTACTTTTCATTTTAGGGTGTTTAAAAATAAGATTAATTAGTTATTTTTAATTTGGTAGATGTGTTTTTAATTGGTTGTAGAATGTGAATAAATTATTATACTTTTAAGTAATGTGTTATTTTAATAAGAGTATTAATTACACTATGCATTTCTCTCTCATTTGACCACTTTCAACAATTCAACTTTTCAACTTTTCACCTTTGACCTTTTTTCTATTATATGTAGTATTATATAGACCTGTGATGATAGATGACCTCGATGAGACCTGATTCACCAGTTTGTATCGGTTTCAACGGGTCCTCTCAGGTTCGTTTTGGAATGGCTTTAATTAGTTAGTCGAACCGGTGGCGACATCGGTTCCCGGTTGAACACGTTGATCCGGTCCGGTCCGGTTTTCAAAACTATATGTAACATCAACTTGTTAGCTTGTATGAAGTTTTGTGTGTTTTATTAATTTGTATAATGTGTGTAATCACATGTACTTTTCATTTTAGGGTGTTTTAAAAATATCATTAATTTGTGTATTTAATTATTTTATTGTGTAGATTATGTTGGAGCTTCTTTAAATTGTACGTTATGAAAATTTTATTGTACTTTTAGTAAAGGGGTGTTTTAATTGGTTGTTTTTAATTTGGTAGATGTGCTTGTAATTGGTTGTACAATGTGAATAAATTTTTGTACTTTTAAGTAATGAGGTGCTTTAATAAGAGTATTAATTACACTATGTATTTCTCTCTCATTTGACCGATTTCAACTTTTCAATTTTTCACCTTTGACCGTTTTTCTATTATATGTAGTATAGATAATTAACATAATATTTAATTATTTCTAATATTTAATTGTTTCCTTTTTCTTTCTATAAAACCAGTAAAAAAAACACTTCAAATAATTCTTTTAGGAACCATCGTCTTTAATTCCTCGTCCTCGTGACACTCATTATATGCATTCTTACGTATATGTTGTTTAGATAAAATACGAAAACCAACATTATATAACACACTAACAAAGGAACAATATGAAAACCATAATCATCGCAAAGTTCATAACAAGGTATACAACGTTCACATTGATTCGCTCAAATGCATCGGAACCCCGAAGGAAGTCAATCGAACCAACATTTAACGTCATCATTTACCTTATCGGAACTTTATGTTTTCTTTTGTTCGTTATTGTTTTCTTTAAGTGATTATGACGGAATGATATATACATCATCACCGTTACCAATAATGACATTGGCAATGATGAAAGACGTAGAAGAAGAGGACGTCAATGCAGATTAGGACCATGGATGATTGTTTATTTTTGCTATTGTTTACTTAAAATTTAATAAAAAGTTGATAAAATATTGATCATCATGGTCACGAACTCACGATGCGAGATTGGTTGCTCAAAATCTTATACGAGTTCCTATAATTTTGTAATAAAGAAAATGAAATAATTACATATTATCTTAAATACTTTTAAGAATACATATTTTGTTAAATACGTATTTAAAATACCATACTTAAAAAGGATGATGACTCAAAATGATAAGTCTAGTTAGGAGCTTATTACTCCTTTTACACACAATTTAAATAGAATTACATTTAGATAAACAAATACTATTATTGACTAGATCTTAATTATTTTTAACAAAATTATAAATGAGCCACCATAATTTTGGATGAATTCATATTGTTTATCTCAGACAATGGTCTTGCAAAAGAATAAATTGTTCGAGCTATATGTCATTATTATAAAATATTGTTCAAGTATAACATTTTTTATTTGAAATTATTTTTCAGTTGACTAACAAACTAAAAGTTAAGATATTAAATTGTTCGAGCTATCTCTCTCTCTCTCTCTCTCTCAAGATTAATTAGTGGAAGGACTTATTTTGTAATTTCACCAAATTATAATGTTTAACTCTTTCACTAGAATGTATAAAGTTAGAAGTATAAGGACTAATAATGTAAATTAGTTAGTTAGTTTGTTAGAGTTTGAAGGTTTAAAGTTTAAACTATTCCCACCTTGTATATAAACAGATGTATACCTCTTTCATAAATGAGAAATTACTTACTTATCCCCAAATTCATTATGTTGATATGGTATCAGAGCACGCTATGCTCATATTTTAGGCCAGTTCATCCTAATTCTTCACGTATTCTTGTTTCTTTTACATCAATTGATTGATTCAACCGGTTCTTTTATCTCGATTGTACTTTAATTGGGATTATTTGACGGATTTGGTGTTAGAACATAGTGAATTGAATAATTACGGTTTTGATTGTTCATAATTTGGGGATTTTGATACAATTGTTCATAAGATCTGATAATGCCGAATTCTGATTCCAATTTGAATGTGAATAACACCGGTAATGGTGTTAATTCTGTCAATGATCCAATGTATATATTGGTAATTCGATCACCCGGTATGGTGCTTACTAATATATCGTTTAATGGATCCAATTTTCTGGGATGGAGTCGTACTGTTAAGAGGCTTTAGGTGCTAAACTCAAGTTAGGGTTTATAAATGGAACATGTCCTAGGCTAGTTAATATGATGCTGAGAATTTACAAAGGTGGATTAGGTGTGACTATATGGTTACTTGTTGGATATTGAACTCTATGACTGGTGAATTGTCGGAGGCATTCTTATATGCACAGTCAGCCTTTGAGTTGTGGAAGGAGATAGTTGAGAGGTATGGTCAGAGTAATGGGCCACTTATCTATCAACTCCAAAGGGAATTGAATAATATCAGTCAAGGGAATTTGTCCATTGCTTCTTATTTTAACAAGCTTAAAAGGTGTTGGGATGAATTACATAATTTGAATGGTGTCCCAGTGTGCTCTTGTGGCAAAAAGCAAGAATGTTCTGATACTTGCTATGGATCCTCTACCTAATTTGAACAAAGCATACTACATTGTACAACATGTTGAGAAGCAGAAGCAAGTGACAAACCATATGTATGATCCCATGGCTTTCTTTGCTAACATGAATCAAAACAGGAATGTAAAGAGGGATGGTAGGAGTGGTAGAGTTGACTCAAAAGCTGATGTCAAAGGTTTTAGACATTGTACTCACTGTGATCAGGATGGGCATAATGTGGATCAATGTTTTGAGAAGATAGGTTATCCAGATTGGTACAAAGGAAAGAAGAACAAAAGCGGTGGTAAGATTGCTGCTCATGTGAACTTTGGACCAGAAACACCTTTTGACATGGGGTATGAGAATGAACTAAAAGGTGAACAAAATTGTCTTGGATTAGATAAAAATTGTTTGCCTGGTGCCAAGAAATGATGAAGATGTTCGGGGGAAAGACTGCTATGCCCACTAATGGAGGGGCTTCTAGCTCTATGCATCATGCAGGTATGTCACTTCATGTGAGAACCTTTGATTTATCTTCACAAAGCAATGCAATTAGGATCAATGAATGGATAATTGATACTGGTGCATCTGATAATATGTATCCCCACATCCTTTTGTTCAAAACTACTTACATTCTCAAAAATCCCATAACAGTTCATTTTCCTGATGGTATAACAAAAATTGTTACCATAGCAGGACAAGTTCAATTAACACCTACTCTGATGTTGCTAGATGTCCTCTATGTTCCTGAGTTCAAGTTCAATTTGTTGTCTGTGGGAAAACTGTTGAACACACAGAACTATTATGCTCAATTCTTCCCTTCTTATTGTGTATTCCAAGACCTTTCAACTAAGAAGGTTGTGGCTATTGGAAAGGGTTCTAGATGCTTGTACACCTGCACATCATTGGATCCTTCTTCAACTTCTCAAAACCACCACAACTCCATCAATGTTTTTGATTTTCATAATACTCATGTGTTAGTAATTTCTGTTTTTGAATAAGAATGTATCCGATCTCAAACTCGCATGCTAGATTAGGACATTTATCTTTGTCTAAAATGATACATCTGGATAAATGTAAGGTTCTTGATACTTCATAATTTACTTGTGACAGTTGTATGTTGGCTAAGTTTCACAGACTTCTTTTTCCAAAAAGTTCAATTACTTCTCATAATCCTTTTGAGCTTATTCATGTTGATTTGTGGGGACCATACAAAGTACCTGCTCTTAATGGAGCTCATTACTTTTACACAATAGTTAATGATAGGAGCAAGGCAACTTGGACATACTTATTGCACAATAAAGATCAAGTTCTAAACATTCTGTCTAGTTTTCTTAAGTATGCAGAGACACACTTTAATGCCAAAACTAAGTTTTTAAGATCAGACAATGGGACTAAAGTAGTCAATCACAAGGTCTTAGAATTATTAAGGTCAAGAGGCATTCTTCATCAAAAGTCTATGACATACACTATACAACAAAATGGTGTTGTGGAGAGAAAACATAGACATCTGTTAGAGACAGCTAGAGCTTTAAGGTTACATGTTGGTTTACCAAAGAAATTTTGGGGAGATTGTATTCTAGCAGCCACTTATTTGATAAATAAAATCCCCGTAAAGCAATTGTCCTGGAATACTCCTTATGAAGTGCTACATGGTGAATCTCCTTCTTATGAAACCCTGAAGACTATTGGTTGTCTATGTTATGTTGCTTCCTTAGGCCCTCATAAGGATAAATTTGATCCAAAAGGCATCAAATGTGTTCCAATTGGAGATTCACCAGGACAAAAAGGTTACAAATTGTACAATATGACTACTTATGAGGTGCTTCATAGCAAAGATGTCATTTTCATGGATCATGTTTTTCCCTTCAAAGAATCAGATTCTTCTTCTACTGATACATCTAATATTTTCCTTCACAATCCTGATTTCACACCTTTTGAAGATGTTGTAGAACCTATATCAGATATTAATACATCTCTTCCTAATCATAATGAAGTACCTAATGATTTACCTGATAAAATTGTTGAACCTAACATACCTAACATACCTTTACAATCTCCTTCTCCACAACATGAACCTCCTCCTCCTCCTATCAATAACATTCCTTTGAGAAGATCAGCTGGAACTGCAGGTGCACCTAAATGGCTTCAAGATTTTGTGGGTCCAAAAAGGTATACAAATGCAGTGATACACCAACCTACTTATCCTTTATTTACTCAAAAGGATTTCAAAGATATTCCTCAAGCCCATATTGCTTTTCTAGCAAATGTTTTTGATACTATTGAACTTGCTTCTTATTCTGAAGCATGTAAACACAAAGGTTGGATAGATGCTGTGGGTAATGAGATCAGTGCTTTAGAAAAAAATAGAACATGGGAGGTTACTTCTCTACCTCCTGGACATAAACCCATCACATCTAAATGGGTGTTTAAGGTCAAATACAAACTTGATGGCACAGTGGACAAACTTAAGGCTAGGTTGGTTGTAAGGGGTTTTCATCAAAAGGAAGGGTGTAACATATTGGATTTCACATAAACATCATAACACAAACACAAGTAGGCGTATAGATGATTTTCTAGAGAAAGAAAGTTAGAGGTTTGGGAACTTTAGTGAGAGAAAGAAAAATCTTATTATGAGCTCCAAATCTCTACCTTGGAAGGTAGAGAGTATTTATAGTCTTAACATAAATCGCCACCTACGGGCTTCAGTGTTGTGATTGATCAGCTTGTAGATGTCTTTCGGAAGACCCTGAAGTATGATGTTTGAAGCCCTGATGTCAGCATCGAATCTCTTTTTCTCCTTATCACTGAGCTCATCATACGTCTTTGCTCTGTCGAATCCAAAGATCATGGTTCCATCTGCAGCAGTATCAATTATATCTCTTGTAGTCTCAACCTAATAAGGTCCTTCATCAATAGACTTGAGAATGTTGACCCCTTTTTCCTTTCCAAGACAGTACAATCTGATTCTTTGAGCCCAAGAGTCGTAGTCAGTTACTGTCAAGCATAGGTGTATGAGTATCTGAACCAGCTGCTTGAACATCCTCAGCAACAGTGGAGATGATTGTAGGTACGTTGGTAGACATGTTAACAGATTACACGGAATTTTAAAACTCTATGATTAAACCGGAAATAAATTCTTTCCGGAATTTTACTGAATCAAGTGAAAACCGTATTACAAACAATAATTCAACCAAGTCGCTAAGAAACCTTGAGCCAAGTTGCTAAGTATTATGAAATCAAGTCGCTATAATGTCAAGTCGCTAAGACACCAAGTTGCTACGAATTTTGACAAAGAAGTCGCTAAGCACCAAATCGCTAAGTAGTCAAGTCGCTAAATAGCAACTCGCTAATGTCCAAGTCGCTAACACCAAGTCGCTAAGAAACTTAAGTACAAGTCGCTAACAAAATTGAAAGCAAGCCGCTACCTTCACCAAGTCGCTACCCGTAGTGGAGAATCCACTAAGTGTATTGTTTGTCGGCTTGTCTCAATAGACAAGTCGCTAAGCACCAAGTCGCTACCACTTCCACTACAAATCGCTACCAACTTACAAAGCAAGTCGCTACCAAGATTAAATAATCTGTGGCTCAAGTCGCTAGCTAGAATAACTCAAAAACACCACTTTTCAATCCAAAAACAACCCAACCATGATGATTCAAGCCTTCCAAATCAAAACCTAAACACTTATGATGATCCTAAACACAAAAGTACAATCAAAATTCAAACTTTAACACTAGAAATGAACCAAATGATGCAAAAACCACTAAACTTTTTCAAACTCAAAAACCACCTAAAAACCACTAGAAATCCAAGGATGTGTAAGAGATGATCTAACCATGGCTCTTGATACCAATTGTAACATATTGGATTTCACATACACATGATAACACAAACACAAGTAGGCGTATAGATGATTTTCTAGAGAGAGAAAGTTAGAGGTTTGGGAACTTTAGTGAGAGAAAGAAAAATCTTATTATGAGCTCCAACTCTCTACCTTGGGAGGTAGAGAGTATTTATAGTCTTTACATAAATCGCCACCTACGGGCTGTGGATCAGGCATACAGTGGGTAAAGACCCGTCCGTCCTCCACGGTGTTACTAAACTAAATACTACTTAACATTAAATAATCTACGACTATGAGCTTTCTAACGATTACATATACTTGAGGTGACCGACTCTTTAATGACTGGATTTTCTAAATCCTAACAATCTCCCCCTAAAGGAGTTCACCTCAAAAATACATTGAATACAAACAGATATTACATTAAAATTGTTCTTGGATTCTTGTAAAAGTTATTTGCTCTGAAGCTCGTAGTCATCGATTCTTCATTTTTGCATGTTTGGTTAATCCAAGTAGAGGTCTTTATCTGATCCACGTGATAATGAGTTTTGAGCCAGCTTTGAGATCATTAGCAATCATAAATCTCTGACTCATCCTTTGTGGTGTTGGTATTATGTGATGTTGTGACTTTTGGACCGACATGCTCACATTCTGGATCATGATTTCTTCTCATCAGAGTAGCGGAAGCTTTCGTTGATTCATGATATTGGCAGCCGCGTAGCAGAAGCATGGAGTGAAAACATCAGAGTCATTGATGCACTAATCATGATTTCTTTAGATATGAATGGTTGTGTGAGCATGCAGCTATGGATTGACCGCTTCATTCGATCACAAAAGCGGGTGTACCGCATAAAACGTTAGCAATAAAGCACACTAAAGTATCTTTGATCACTTTCGTTGAATTGAGGTACACGGCCCACGGTTCCCGTTGATCAAGTACAAATGCACGCCTGTGATCGGTAGAATTCGAAGAATTTCCTTGACGGGTTTTCGCACTGCTCTAGCGTTCTCAAACCGAACGTCTCAAAGAAAACAACACGGTGAGTGAACCCGGCAATTGAGATTCACCGATTGATGAAAAGAGATTTGAAAAACAATCGTGTATCGCTCAATAGAAATTGTTTTTGCAATACAACGAAGGTTTTAATGAAAATCAATTATCAATCATAAACACCTTTTATTTTGAAATATTTGTACACAGTCGATGTGCTGTAGAAAAGAGTTTTTAAGCACAAAGACCGGTTTTTCAAAGGTATCCATCAATCCATAACCTGAACCAGGATTGATTCAAAAGATTGAATCTCCCCATTGTTTCTGTTCAGTTGTCACATGGTTGATCTATTGGATAGATCTCACATGCCACCCACCAGAGGCTTGTTTGATGTTGGCTCCAGAAGGCTTTCCATCTTCATTGTGAATATGTATGCATATCACTCAGATGTTCTGGCAATACCACAAGGATAATGCGTAGGACTCATAAGATATAATCTCTCTTTCCACATTGTGTGAAACAGAGAGTTTTCATTGAAAGTGTCCTAATGAGATTTATTGATGATCTCTTGGCTCTAGACTCAATTGTGCATATTTGGTTCCTATGCCGGAGACTAGGGAGAGGGTCTCCTTCTTCAATACCAACTATCTCTAAAAGAAAGTCGATAGATTATGTCGGTTCCCTGTGAGAATGAAACAAGTCCTTTTAAGAGAAACTTGAGTGGTTTGGAAAGTTGAAGTGCGGTGCGTCACTGGGTCCATGACGTCTTATCTTCAATACCGATGTTACCTTGGTAACCACCAGTAGTATATGAATTGAACCCGGTTTCGGCCCTAAGGTTGAATTATTGGAGGGCTATTTCTTTTCACCCTTTTCATATTCATTTCTTTTCCATTCTTCAACCCCTTCAGTGCTTACCGAGACTTCATTACTAGAACCTTGTTGGGTTTATTCCATTACTAGCTCAGTCTCAGTCCGCACTCTTCCCATATTCTCATTTTTCTCTTTTTTTCATCATACCTAAGGACTTCTACACTATCTAGTGGATTGTCCCTGGGTAGATCCCTCCGGCTCTGGCAGGATCGTGGGAACAAATACCTAACCTAACCATCCTTATATCACCATACATAAAGTAAATTTGGTCTGTCTATTTGGTATTGTTCATCTGCCATTGGAACCAATTGAAAACCATTTGAAAATCAATCCAGATACTTGTGATATATTATCAAAGTATTTTGTATCTGAATTGTTTTTGATATTTTTAGAAATAGAGCTCCCCCTCAACATTTGCATCAAGCGTCATTTTGTAATAGAAATTATTTTCATCTTTGTGGGGTTGGCTTACATCTAAGAGTAGTTATATAGAAATGTGGTTTTCAAAATAGTTGCTCCCTCTCAATATGTGCATAGATATTAGAAAAGTTTGTGCACATATTAGGAAAAGTCTGCACATTGAATTAAATTGATCACGTTTCAAATCTTTGTGGTTTAAGAGAGATGCTCCCCCTCAACATGTGCATGGAAAATTGGAAAATTTGAAATCGTTTGGCACATGTGGGAGGGAGTGCTTGTACATCCTTATAAAACCATTTATCGAATTATCAGTTTAAATCCAATTTAAATCACAAATTCTCCCCCGATCACAATTATCAAATCATTTGAGATTTGTGATCTCTCAGAGATTTAAATTAATTTTGAAAGCTTTTAAGGAGAATTGTGACTTGATTATGAAAAAGTTTTAACGATAAGGATCAATTTTAAGACTTTAAACTCCATTGATTAACCATGCATGATTATCTTTTGAAAAACAATTGTATGACGAATAACCTTATGTTTTTGACAAATGTAAAGTCCAGATGATTTTCAAGAATAGAGTCCGAGTTATTTTTCAAATCAATTAGTTTTCATTAGATAGAAGAAAATGGTTATAGAATCAGAGCATGAGATTTGAAAACCAAGATAAATCATGGCTCATTTTTCAAAGAAGAGCGGGTTACTGCCTGAAATGACAATAAACCATTGTTTTGCTTACAAAAAAAAATTCTTTCTCTCAATTTTTTTTTTTTGAACATTCGACTAACATCTAAAGTCCCGTGTCATTCTTTGAATGACAACAGAAAGACCGTAGATGACAAAAGGACAATATTTTTGGATTTTTTGAAAGTTTTCTATTTTTTCTATTTGCTTTTTGAATGTTTTGTAATTTTGTATTTTGTTTTTCGAATAGATATTTACAAGAGACAGATGAAGGAAAACCTTTTGCTCCTCTTCTTCCTCTTGAAGACGTTTGAGTGTTTCCGGTTGTAGGCTCTTAAGACCAAGTCGTGGAAGGATAAACTCAAAACGTTCTCTAGGAAGAGCTTTGGTGAAGATGTTTGCTAAGCGGTATTAGTCCTCACAAAGTAACGTTCCACCACACCGTTTTCAACTTGCTCCCTGATGAAATGATGTCGAATGTCGATGTGCTTTGCTCTTGAGTGTTGCACGTTGTTGCATGAGAGAGCAATAGCACTTTTATTATCACAATACAGAGGGATTTTATTGAATTCAAAGCCATAGTCAAATAATTGGGATCTCATCCATAGGATTTGAGCACAACAAGATGACATGGCTATGTATTCAACCTCTATAGAGGAAATAGAAGTACTCATTTGCTTCTTTGAAGACCAGCTCACAAGCTTATCACCCAGAGCACCTCCACGTACTTCTTGACGTGTATCTTGACATCCTGCATGATCGGCATCGCATAGGCATTAGTGACATACATGTGTCCCGGTACCAAAGTCCCATGTCAATGGTTCCTTGGAGATACCGAAAGACCCGTTTAACCGCTTCAAGGTGCTTTTGGTAGGCTTAGCACGGTATCTAGCACACATGCAAAAAGCGAACAAGATGTCTAGTCTACTAGATGTGAGGTACATCAGGGATCCAATCATACTACGATATTTCGTTTGGTCTACCATGATCCCGAGTGGTCCTCATCCAGTTTAGTACGCTCAATCATGGGAGTGTCAACAGGTCACAAGAATCAAATCCAAATTTCTTTAAAATCTCATTTGCATATTTAGATTGATTAATAAAATGCCTCCGGGACTTTGTGAAATTTGTAATCCCAAGAAAAATGACATTTGTCCCATCATTGACATTTGAAATTTAGAACCCATTTCATTTGAAAACGGTCACACTCATTGGGGTCAGTTGAGGCAAAGATAATATCATCAACATATATTTGAACATGAATTAAATGTTTGCGACTTCACGGTGAACAATGTCGGATCAATGCTCCTTTCTTTGAATCCAGAGGATAGAAGAAACTTTGATAGCGTATCATACCATGCTCTAGGAGCTTGCTTCAAACCGTAAAGGGCCTTTTTCAAGCGATAGACATGAGTAGGATGCTCGGATTCACAAAACCCTGGATCGGCGTAAACCACCTCTTTCAAATCTCCATTCGAAGCGGTTTTCACATCCATCGATATACAACCATATTCTTGCTAGCAGGCATTAGCCAAGAAGATTCGATTGCCTCAATACGAGCAACTGAGCAAATGATTCTTCAAAGTCAATACCCTCTTCTTGGCGGTATCCTTTTGCAACCAATCGAGCCTTGTTCTTTAAAACATCACCATGCTCATCAAGTTTTACTTTGAAGATCCACTTTAGAGCAATGATCATGGCACGGTCGGGAGCGGTACTAATTCCCATACCTCAAGTCGATCAAACTCATGAATTTCTTCTTGCATGGCATTGAACCGGTTGTCTTCATTCATGGCGGTTTTAACATCTTTTGGTTCGACTTTTGAGAGTCTGAAATTGAAGCACCATAAGGCATCGGTTGCAAGTTGTTTACGAGTGGATACTTGGATGAGCGGGTTTCCAATGATGCTGTCCAATGGATGATCATGTGTCCATTTTCTGAGGTGTTCATGTGGTTGTTGTTGTGGAACCGAAGTAGCGAGTCGATGTCTCCGATGAAGATGGTTCAGATGATGATTCAGGAGCAAAGATATTTTCAAATGGAGCATCTTTGGGAGTAGCAAAGGGATTAACTTCATCACGGGTGCCAGAAACAATTCCATGATGTACACTTGATGATTGAAGGTTTGTTGATGAAACGAGTGATCGATGCAGGCGCTTCTTGACTTAATGACATCGAAGGGTTAACTTCATTGACAGGGCGGCCTCTGTTGTTGGAATTGACAGATCATTGGCATTTGACTCATAATGTTCATCAAACATTGGATCAAACAATCTCTTCAAATCATCTTCAGATGGAGGTACATATGGAGTTCTTTGGAAAAGAGTTTGGTACAAGGGATGAACCAATGGGACTGTTATGAAGTGCGGGTCCGAGGCTGGATTGTCCAGGAGCTATAGGACCGGTCAGCTCATCGAACGTAACGTGAATTGTTTCCATGATATTTCGGGTTCTTTTGTTGTAGATTCGGTACCCCTTTTTTTTTGGTGCATATCCTACAAATACTCCAATGTCCGCTTTAGCCTTAAGTTTGCCTAAGTCTTGACCCTCATTAGTTGGATAACACAATGCACCAAACACACGAAGGAATGAGAGATTAGGTTTTCTATTGTGGACAAGTTCATATGGAGTTTTTCCATGAGCAGTGTGAATTAGGGATCGATTTTGAGTGTAGCATGCAATGGCAATGGCTTCAACCCAGAGAAACATTGGAACCTTTGAGTAAATCAGCATTGTTCTTGCGGCTTCCACAAGAGTTTGATTTGCCTTTCAACTACACCGTTCTGTTGAGGAGTTCGTGGAACACTTCTTTGATGACTGATTCCAACACTTTCATAAAACTCACTAAGTTGTTTATTAACAAACTCAGTTCCATTGTCGTTCGATGATTCGACAGTTTTGTTAAGTCGAACATGCAGGTGTTTGATAAGTTTGATGATGATATACGGAGTTTCATCCTTTGTCCTTAGGAACTTAACCCAGGTGAATCGAGAGTAATCATCAACCACAACTAACACGTATTTCTTCCCAAAGATATTCTGCACTCTCATGGGTCCACATAAGTCCATGTGAATTGTATGAAGAACTTCAACTGGAGTTTGTAGGTTTGGGTTTGTGGGCATACTTCTTGCTTTTTCCTAATTGGCATCCTGAACAAAGATGATCCTTTTCATACTTTAGTCTAGGTAAACCTACAACTAAGTCCTTTCTGAAGAGATCATTGATGGTGCTGAAGTTCAAGTGATTGAGACGACGATGCCATAACCATGACTTTGTTTTCAAGGCCTTTGACAACAAGCAAATTGGAGAAGACTTCATCATATCTTCGATAGAGATGGTGTATAGATTTGAACCACGAGTTCCTCTTAAAAGTTCCTTACCATCAAGTTCTCTAACGAAACAAGTATGTTTTCTAAAGGCCACTTCTAGATCGGAATCACGAATTGACCACGAGAAAATAAGTTATGACCAAGACCTTCTACGTAATACACCCTGGAGATAACACTATCACCGACAACATAATCTCCATAACCCATAATAGCACCAAAATGATCATTCCCGAATCTACAGTTCGATGAATTTACTCACGAAGTTCATGAGCCGCGACCGGTCTCCAGTCATATGCTTGGAAATAGATACAGTGCTAGTGTACATATTTGACCTATTCAAAGTATGTTCATTTCTTAAGGGAATAGTTCTACCAGTAGGCATCCATTTTCTAGTGGGCATTGATTTAGCAACTTTAAGGCAAAGCTCATTAATCTTACGGCCAGTAGGTATCCATTGATAACCTATTTTACTAAATTTCCTTCATGTGGGTTTCCACTGTTTTCTAACTTTCTTTCGCTTTTGCCTTTTAGCCTTCTTAGCTTGACTTTTAGCGTTAACAATTTTATCGGGCATTTGACACATTAGACAAAACATCCATACCACATTCATGATTAGTAACAGAAATCAAGCAGTCATCATTACATGGTTTTGCGAATAGTAGCAGAATTCGAATTAATTACTGTACGCTTATAGCTAATACTAGAATCAACACGATTCGTTTTATTCAACTCAAACTTAATATTCCTAGGATGATCTTCTACTCTCTTCCAATGCACATTCTTAGCTTGCAAGGTCCTATCTTCCTTGGTATTGCCTGGAGGCTTTGACCCGCTTGCTTTAATGTCATTGATTACTCTTGTAGAGGGAATTATGGGAACATTAGTTGGTTGATCTACTTTTTCATTCTGAACTAGATGTGCAGTGATCTGAACTACTTGAAGGCACATTAGTGTTCACTTTCTTAAAGCTGGGCATAGAATGATTTGTGTGCTTGGCACTGGGCATGGAACAAGGCATCACAGCTTTGCATTTTGCACCTAAGGATTTAGGACAAGTTGCAATTACACATTCTAGCAGCTCTTGAGATCGTTTGGCCTGAATGCAAGCAAACCTAATTTCTCTATCAAGAGGTTTATTAATGAAATCCTCTTCAACAATCTCACGGAGACATTCTAGACTATCCTTAAGGTGAGCACAATAGTCATGAAACGCAGGTTCATTATTCCTAAGATGAGGAGGAATGTATTTAACTTGATCCACAGTGTATTTGCGGTCGAGGATGACTTTGATGCAACATTCTCATTAAAACAAGTGGCGGTTTCCCTTTTTCCCGACTCCTCAGATTCTCAATTTCTTTTTGTAAAGACGTTATTTTTTCGTTGTTTTGGTCACGGGTGACTTTCATTGAATCATATAACTCTTTAAAGTGTCGTTTAACTTTTTCATTTTCTTCTAGAAAACTCTCGTTTTCCTTTTGTAAGGCATTAACTAAGTTTTGAAGATGAAAAGTTTGAGAGTACTGAGAATCTAAAGGAGGAGGCATTTGGGATCCAGTCACATTTTTCTTTTCACCCTTTAATTGAGAGATTTGGGCTTTCAACTTTCTGATCGTGTTACAATGAGCACGAATCTGTTCATCACGTTTGCTGATTTCAAAAACTGCATCAAATTCAAGAACATCCAAGGATGTCTTGATATTTGAGGTTTTAACATTTTCTTTCAGATGTTGATATTTTAATTGCAAAGCAAGATGTTCAACTTCCAATTTAGAAAACTGTTTTACCAGGTTATCATGATCATCCTGTTCAACTTTATCATGCAGTTTAGAGTTAGTTTTTCAAGCTCAATGACACGATCATGGGAGACTTTCAGAGCAACAGATAATTCATGAAATTGAGAAGCATTAATAGAACAATTTGTAGCATTGTAAAACACATCTTGAGCAATACATTCAGAAATAAGATTCTCATTCAAGGTATGCAAGTTCTTCCTCTCAATCTCATTATATTTTAGTTCTCGCTCATAGTCACTAACCTCAACAATCATCGCATCAAATTCCTTTTCCATTTCTTTAATATCTAAGTCCATCCCCTTTTTAAGACTCTCAAATTGATCTTTTAATTGTTTGAAGAAAGGCATGACCTCGGTTAAATAGCATTCTTTGGTTTGTTCAAAACCCCTTTCCCTTCCAGTAATCCCAGTGGGTGTGATCCTTTTCTTACAAGTTTTCTCAAAATCAGCAAATAGTTGATAAATGACATCTTGATTAAGGTTTTGCTCTTAGTGGGAATAGATCTAGGGACTAAATGCATTGGAGTATTGGGGGATAAACAGTGGCAGGAGGCATTCTTCTACATGGGGGGTTCTGTGCAACAAACTCTTCAGCTTTTTTCATGTCCATATCCTTTTTCCAAACACTTGTTCGGGGTCAATGTGTTTGAGGTCTAAAATTGTTAAAGGCAATCCAATTGTCCTTAGCATAATTGGGTGTTTTATAGCTGATTTTCTTTTCTATGCACAAAGGGCTCTTAAGTTTTCATCTAACTTCATTCTAGTGACTTCTTCTAGTCTGCCTATCTTCCTCGGTGTTCTCGGTAACTAGGTTTCTGTCTAAGCTTAAGGATCTCATTACCATCATACAGTACCTTATGAGCTTCTCTAGCCTTTTTACAAGCCTCAGGGTTCGGTTCATCAACTAAGGCAACACTATGTTTGTCACTTAGAACTCTATGCTTAGTGATCATGTGAGCAGTCGAATGGTGTTTCCTTATGCATACAACTTATTTTCAAGCTTGTTTTTCAAAGTATTTAGATTAGAAAAATCATTCAAAAGTTTTGACTCCTTAGCACTGAATTCTTGCTTAAGCACTTTAACATTTTCTTGAAGTTCTTGTTTTTGCTTAGCAGTTTTAGAAAGCTTTTCTTGTAAGGAGTTTAACTCTTGTTTTAATACTTCTTCTCTAAAATTACTTTTTCTAATTATTGCACGCATTTGGTCATCCATTTCCTGCTCACGGGTAGTTAACTCAAACTTAGCACGTTGTTCATAGATAGCAACTTGTTCCTTATAGGCATTGAGTTCAGAGGTAACAGAATCATCATGGGCACATGCAGTGTATTCATCAAAAACACAATCATTTTTATGCGAAGATACATCACTTGGTACAATCTCACTTTCACTTTGAGCCACATGTTGATAATATGGGACAGTATTACTATTTCCTATATTTTCAACATCTGAATCATAAGTTTCAAGAGATTGTACTTCATTATGTATCTTTTGCTCATCAACCTTGTCGTACAGTTTTAATACCTCTGAGATGATTGATTCTTTGGATGGACCAGCCTGTTGCGGTGAAGGAACCGTAGGAGAGACCATAGGAGAGATCTTTGCCATGAAGATTGACTAGGCAGTTGGTTCATCATCCACATCCGAATCATAAGCATCACAATCAGCTACTTGAAATGCATTTGGATTGTTCTGACCCATACCACCTGGCGCTCATCTACGCTAGCATCATATGTCTTAGCATTCCCTTCAGCAAGAAACAACAAACTCCTCTTCATCCAAAGTTGCTCGTTGTCCGAGCTTGCACAAGCAACATCTTATCTCTGAAGTATTCTCGCATTCTCGAGGACGTTTTGGAGATATACAATTCCTTGCAATATGTCCCTCACCACCGCAGTTGTAGCATTTGATTGGTTTTGCTTGACCTTGATTCCCAATCCTTCCCGATTTTGATTAGCAAACATAACCTCTACCGCTCCACCTCTTCCCTGTTCATCTTTCTTGAACTGGTTGCACCATAACCTTCCCATCTCGGCGATTGCTTGATTATGTGAATTGGATGTTGTTCTGAGGTTATTGTTGGTGTGTGGAAGAGAGTTCATGTTTTGACTGACCATGAGAGATAGTTGATTGATGAAGTTTTCCATGAATGTATTTAGGTCCGGTGGCTTATATGTGGATCCGGGATGAGTATGTAATTACCATCACCCATGGGAATAACTTGTGAGGCTTTGGTGGTAATACCAACATTGGTGTAGAAGGTTGTAGAATCATTTGGTGAGCTTGTTTCTCCCTGATTTGTTTTGAATTGTTCAAGAATCCTTTTTCAAACATGGCATGTCTCTCATTCTAAAGAAGAAAGGCATACAATTGCTCATAGTTTGTGTTCTTCAATCCTTTGGTTAGCTTCACAGAGGTGACAAACTTGTGCCATTCGGATTCATGTTGTTCACAAACTTTGAGTTTAGCTGAATATTTGGCATAGTCATCTTAATATTCCTCATATCATTCACAAGTTTGTGGAATCTCACGTAATATTCATAAACACTCTCTTCTGGTTTCATCTTAAAGTGCTCAAACTCATCATACAGTTGAGATTCTCTGTCTTCTTTAGTCAATTCGAACACGAGAGAAGCATCTTGTCATTATCCCAAACTGCCTTGGCTTCAGTGTTGTGATTGATCAGCTTGTAGATGTCTTTTGGAAGACCATGAAGTATGATGTTTGAAGCCCGATGTCGCATCGAATCTCTTTTCTCCTTATCAGAGCTCATCATACGTCTTTGGTCAGTCCAATCCAAAGATCATGGTTCCATCTGCAGCAGTATCAATTATGTCTCTTGTAGTCTCAACCTGATAAGGTCCTTCATCAATAGACTTGAGAATGTTGACCCCTTTTTCCTTTCCAAGACAGTACAATCTGATTCTTTGAGCCCAAGAGTCGTAGTCGGTTCTGTCAAGCATAGGTGAGCAGTATCCGAACCACTGCTTGAACATCCTCACAGAATGGAGATGATTGTAGGTACGTTGGTAGACATGTTAACAGATTACACGAGATTTTAAAACTCTATGATTAAACCGGAAATAAATTCTTTCACGGATTTTACTCAATCAAGAGAAAACCTTATTACAAACAATAATTCAACCAAGTCGCTAAGAAACCTTGAGCCAAGTCGCTAAGCACCAAGTTGCTAAGTATTATGAAATCAAGTCGCTATAATGTCAAGTCGCTAAGACACCAAGTTGCTACAATTTTGACAAAGTCGCTAAGTCGCTAAGTAGTCAAGTCGCTAAATAGCAACTCGCTAATGTTCAAGTCGCTAACACCAAGTCGCTAAGAAACTTAAGTACAAGTCGCTAACAAATTTGAAAGCAAGTCGCTACATTCACCAAGTCGCTACCCGTAGTGGAGAATCCACTAAGTGTATGCTTGTTGTCGGCTTGTCTCAAAAGACAAGTCGCTAAGCACCAAGTCGCTACCACTTCCACTACAAATCGCTACCAACTTACAAAGCAAGTCGCTACCAAGATTAAATAATCTGTGGCTCAAGTCGCTAGCTAGAATAACTCAAAAACACCACTTTTCAATCCAAAACAACTCAACCATGATGATTCAAGCCTTCCAAATCAAAACCTAAACACTTATGATGATCCTAAACACAAAAGTACAATCAAAATTCAAACTTTAACACTAGAAATGAACCAAATGATGCAAAAACCACTAAACTTTTTCAAACTCAAAACCACCTAAAACCACTAGAAATCCAAGGATATGTAAGAGATGATCTAACCATGGCTCTTGATACCAATTGTAACATATTGGATTTCACATACACATGATAACACAAACACAAGTAGGCGTATAGATGATTTTCTAGAGAGAGAAAGTTAGAGGTTTGGGAACTTTAGTGAGAGAAAGAAAATCTTATTATGAGCTCCAACTCTCTACCTTGGGAGGTAGAGAGTATTTATAGTCTTTACATAAATCGCCACCTACGGGCTGTGGATCAGGCATACAGTGGGTAAAGACCCGTCCGTCCTCCACGGTGTTACTAAACTAAATACTACTTAACATTAAATAATCTACGACTACGAGCTTTCTAACGATTACATATACTTGAGGTGACCGACTCTTTAATGACTGGATTTTCTAAATCCTAACAAAGGGCAAGATTACAAACATACCTTTTCCCCTGTTGCTAAGCTTGCCACAGTCAAGGTTATTATAGCTTTAGCAACAGCAAAAGGATGGACTTTACATCAATTGGATGTAAATAATGCATTCCTTCATGGATTTATTGATGAGGAGATCTATATGCTACCACCAGAAGGATACACAAAAGCCAAATCAAATCAAGTTTGCAAGTTAGTAAAGTCCCTTTATGGTTTAAAACATGCTTCCAGGCAATGGAACCAGGAATTAACCAAGTTTCTTTGTAGTTTGGGCTTTGTGCAATCCAAACATGATTATTCTTTGTTTGTCAAGAACACCCCTGGTCATTTTATTGCTATCTTAGTTTATGTTGATGACGTTTTGGTCACTGGTGATTCTATTCATGATATTGAAGATATAAAATAAGCTTTGGGTCAAAAGTTTACTATTAAAGATTTGGGAGAGGCTAAGTATTTTTTGGGTGTTGAAATTTGCAGAACTGGTTTAGGTACCCAATTGAATCAGAGGAAATATATACTTGATCTCTTGCATGATTCTGGTCTTACTGCTTGTAAACCTATTAATTCACCCCTACCAACAAATTTACATCTTTCTCATGATAAATGAAGTTCAAGAACTGATGTTGGCATATACAGAAGACTAGTGGGGAGATTGTTATATTTGGCAATGACAAGACCATATATTTCTTTTGATGTGCAACAATTAAGTCAATTTTTGTCTCATCCTAAGGATACACATATGCAGGCTGCCACTTATCTTCTTAGATAACTTAAAGGCACAGTTTCCAAAGGTCTCTTTTACCCTGTGCAATCTCATTTAAAGGTTACAGGTTTTACTGATGCTGATTTGGCTAATTGCTTAATGACAATGAGGTCTTTAACAGGTTACCGTATCTTTATTGGTCATTCTTTGGTATCCTGGAAAAAAAAAACAATAAACTATGTCTAGATCCTCTACTGAAGCTAGTATAGGAGTATGGCAGCCACTACTTGTGAACTTCTATGGTTAAGCTACATTCTCAAAGATTTGGGAGTTCTAGTTCAGATTCCAATTACCCTTTTCTGTGACAATAAATCTGCTCAAATGTTGGCAGCCAATCCATGTTTTCATGATAGGTCTAAGCATGTGGATATAGACTGTCATTTTACTAGAGAAAATATTAAAGTGGCTTCTTGCAGACAGCTTTTACCCCTTCTAAGCTGCAACTGGCAGACCTTATGACAAAGGCTTTAAACAAGGTTCAACATTCAACTTTAGCTTCCAAGTTGGGGCTCACACATCCTCCACTTTGAGGGGGGGATGAAGATTAATTAGTAGAAGGACTTCTTTTGTAATTTCATCAAAGTATAATGTTTAACTCTTTCACTAGAATGTATAGTTAGAAGTATAAGGACTAATAATGTAAATTAGTTAGTTAGTTTGTTAGAGTTTGAAGGTTTAAACTCTTCCCACCTTGTATATAAACAGATGTATACCTCTTTCATAAATGAGAAATTACTTTACTTATCCCCAAACTCTCTCTCTCTCTCTCTCTCTCTCTCTCTCTCTCTCTCTCTCTCTCTCTCTCTCTCTCTCTCTCTCGTCTACATCTCTATCTCATAAAGTGATCTTTCATCACTATCAACTCGAGGTTACCCATTCGTTGGATAAAGTGATTTCTAAAAGTTGTCACCTCCATTCCAATGGTTTGTATGAATTTCTATTTTGCTTCTCGACGTTCATAGGTCAAAAAATCCAATGATTGCGGTTCTAAAAAACCTTTCAAAAGCTGCCTTGGTATCACTCTCATGAAGATTCTCTTTATCAATTTGTTTCTCTGAGTGATCCAAGTTGTGGAAAAGTTTACTTCGGAAATCTATAAATTCCATTTCATATCCAAAGAATGTTTCATCAAAAATAGAAAGTGCTTATGTGACGCTGAGGTGACACATTGACGCAGAAAGACACACGTCACGATTGAAAGTGGTCTTATATAAAATATTTTTATTGCAACTAATCGTTGTCCAAACTTACGAAAAACTTTCATGCTTTACACAAACTTCATATTAGCAATGTTGTAAAAAGCGAGCTAAGCGGCGCCTAGTCACTAGGCGGGCATACACCGCCTGGATTTTAGGCAAATCGGCCAAACTAGGCAAAAAAGTCAAAAGGCGGTCAAACGACCGCCTAGGCGGAGCTAGGCGACCAAGGCGGTCAACAAAGTCAACAAAAAATCAACATTTTTTTTTGAAGGCATTTTTTAACTAACAATTAAGAGTTTTCTTTTCAATACCCATATTTAATTTATCAACAATCTCAACACAAAAAAAAACTAGTGATTGTAAACACAAAGTCATGGGTTTTTCATATGAAATTCGAACCTAATTCTTACTGATTTGAACAATATATGGACAAGATGAAAATCAAGCATCAATTTAACATTTATGTTTAAAGTATTTGATAAAATATGTTAACATTTGAAGTTTTAAGTACCTAAATTGTTATGTTTATTTGTCTATTTTACATCTTCAAACTATGTGAACTTTGAACTATTTTAAATTTGAATTATTTTGTTATGTTATGCATATTATTTATAATAATTATATATAAAAAATCTAATCCGCTTGGGCGGCGCCTAAGTAACGCCTAGGTGAATTCCGCCTCGAAAGAGGTAGACCGCTCGACTAGCGACTAGCGATTTTTGCAACATTACATATTAGAGAGTTTTATATTGAAAACAATTGTGTTCTCTATATTATGGCCAAAAAACATTATGTTGTGCGAGTACAAACAGTTGGGTCAAATTATGAGTTGATACATAGAGCAAAAGCATTTCACACTATTTGTCAGGAATATGGTATCCTCTTTTGTATTCTAGTATTGTATCTATAATCAAGGACCGACCTTCATAGAGACCTAAAATTTCACCTGTAAATATTATAGGTTTTAGAGGTAATTTAATTGAGGTTACAAACAAATCTCCGATTCGGCCCTCTCAAAATAAATTCGGCCCCCCCCCCCAAAAAAATGTTCAAGTTCCGTCTATGTCTATAATATGCCAAATGCATCCATGTAAAAGATATAACTTAAGTGGAAACTTATCAAAGAGGTCCAGGACAAATTGTATTTCAGAATTTTGAATGCATGACCAAACTAACTAATTGATTTATTTGGGGAGGGTTATCATAAAAAGCCTCAGACCTTTAAGAAAGCAACACGCGTCTCTCTTCCTTGTCACCTCACAACCGCACCCCCCCAAAAGGATGCATCACAGCTAGAAATTTTGGTGGGAAACTTGGTTTTCTCGAAAATAAAAATAAAAAAGATTACGGTAAAAATAAAAATTGATGGGCATAGCTTCTTAACATTTAGGATGACTTTTTACAATAACACTCTCCATTGTGATACTATTCATTATTTATGTGCGGAGTATTTAAGGGACTAAAAACAATCGATGGTAAGATTTTCACAGGCAGTCCCAATAACGCACACAGAAAATTATACGCTTTGACTTATTACCCAATCAACTCGACTGCATGAGCGGCTAACATTGCTAGCTTTATAAAACATTAGATACAAGATATCGGGAAGTTAACTACTGAAACTCTGAAGCCATTATTTAACAAGAGATTTTTGTAACTTTCATTCTAAAACACAGAGCACTAAGAATTGTAACTCCAACGAAAACATTATCCAGATTGCAACACATCATGAAAACATTTTATAACCCAAACACCAACACCCAGTTTCTGTTTCACGTGCTTTTCATTTGCTACGCACTGGAATTCACATGTCACGGAATTAAATTTGGTTAAACAGACGGATCTTCAAGAGCAGCTGTGAAAAGATCTGTGATGCGTGGATAAACTGCCTTTTCATCAAGCTGATTTTGAGCCCATAAAAGCATTCTCAACAAACTTGGGAGCTTCGGGTCTGTAAATCATTACATCATGTCAGTGTCAAAAGTAATCCAAAGTTTCATATCAATGAAAACCTGTATTTTGTACAAAACATGTTTTTCCGAGTTCAACAAACAATATGGTGGTTTTCTTAATGCAAGTACCAGAGTCTTCCTGTTGCTCTAAACTAACACAATTGTTGACCGGATGCACATATGGCATTGAAATGTTGTTTTTGACAATATTATGAAACAAACATTAATGGTAGGAATTTTGACTAAAGTACTTAATCTATACTACTTTATAATGCATTTAGGCCTTCTAAAATTAGAAGGCTTAATTTAAGCCTTCTAATTTTAGAAGGCTTAAAATTAAGATAAGGAGCTCCAATCATGAGATGACATGTGTCACTTCTTAACAAACTTCAAGCCTAACTTCTAACAAACTTCAAGCCTAACTCCTAACCACCAAAAATTAAGATAAGGAGCTCCAATTATAAAATGACATGTGTCACTTCTCAACTAAAAATTCATCTTTATTTTCAAATTAAAATATCTTTTATCTACTTATTTTTTTTATAATCTAATTTCACCATATTTTCTAAAATTTTATGCTCTTTAATTCAACATCCATTTTAATATATTTTTATAAGTTTTTAGTTTTTATATTTTTAGTGGGTTTATTTTATTTTAATTCAAATTTTTACAATTTTAACCTTTATTTCATTTATTCCAATCATATTATAGTCATCGGGTACCAGCCGCCGCATTGCGCGGGTACCCTTCTAGTAAGTTAATAAAGGACCAATTCAGGTTATTGTAATATCTAACGGGTGAAACAAGAACATAAGAGAAAGTGATGAAAAGGTCAAAAGTCGCCCAGAGTTTTAGTTTCTAAATTATACACCCTCTTAATCAAAATAGAAGACTCACTGATATGAGACCGTTTTGGTAATCATATTTAACACACTAATTGTTAACAGAAGATTTAAAATTTGGACATATAAAGTTTCAGGCCAACCAAAGATGACCCGACCCTCTTGAGCATATAAATCTTTGACCCACTAACTGTGACAATAAAATGAGAATAGATGTGTAATCATACATTTGTATCCAATCAGTGGTTTTGTAAATTTTGGAAGGATAACTGTGTCATTATCAAGGGTACTAAATCCCAAAAACTGAGTCCATGTATCAAAAGGACTCATCAAAATTTCACAAGTTGCTTAATTATGCATCTTCTTCAATCAAACACATCATATACCAAGCTTTCAAGTAGAAATGTCTAATATTGACTTGATGGCAAACCTACGATTAATTATACTCCCGATCAATTTGCAACAATATAACAAGTATCCTATTTGCAGTATACATGAATCAAATTTCTTCAAAAGATCCTATAATTCATGCCATTCTCAAATCTGCTGACTATAAAAGATCATATTATGTCTTCTTTTACAACAACAACAACAATTAAAAAAAAAAGAGAGAGAGAGAGAAAAACGCTTTAAGCGGCACCATTGACTTTTCTAACTTAGATTCTTTAGAGCTTACGCTTTTATCTCTATATTACTGAGTAGGTTCCTTACACTTTATCCCTAATTGTAGCTTAAAATAATGCTGCATTTTTTTAAAATTATACAGTAGATGTTTTTAGATTTAAGCATTCCTACCCGTAGTGCAAATTTGATCAGTATCTTGTAAAGGTGGAAATTTTGAGCCAATTTATTTGAGAATGGTCAATTTGGATCAATAGACTCTTTACTTTCTATTGATAATATGTCAAACGAGTTAAGAATAAAAAAAAAATAGATATACGGACATACGGTAGCAGGTCAAATGGTTTAAAAATACCCACAGACACAGTAAACTCAAATCGTTCACAACCTCCTGTAGTGCTTTTTAAATAAATTGGCTGTTCATCTGCGAGCAGTTCTGTAATCCGTGTAAACATACCGAGTAATAATTATTTACTAGTATAAATCTCAGAATGGACAGAAAAAGTTGATGCCCACACATTTTGATCCACAATAAACAATTATGTGAGTCGAACCTTTGCCAACCCCGCCCCTTTTGCTATCTAAGGTATCTCTCGTGGACCTTTATATATGAGTCAAGGTGTCCTTAAGGTGGCATTCAACTAATCTTCTAAACATGGCGACCAAGTGAGTTTTGAACTATAAATGCTAATCCCTAGCTTCTAACGACTAATGTGTGACACAAGAAACACAATATCATATCCTAAGAGCCAACAAAATGCAAGTGTCAACTTTATATTCAAATGCAAGAAGTGATTTATTCACAAACTATATATGGATAGTTGGATAAGAACTAACCTTTTTCATGGCTTTGGCTTGTAAGGATTGCTGCATTTACCTCACTTGCAACTTTTGAACGATGCGACAAGTCTAGAAGGTCTCCAACAGGGCTATTCTTCACGTCTTCAAAGGCCAGTAATGCAACCGTTCTCTCCAACTCCTCTAGAAAGCTTGGCTGCAAGGGTAGGAGTCTATTTAACGAACTGGACACAAAGTGCTATTCATATATGACCACGTAACATTGATAAAATCTTTGTGTCATTATTAATATATTAAGACAAAATGTGATGGTTGGTCACTTTTAGTTGCTCTTTAAAAAAAGTATACTTATGAAACCACAAGACGGATGTTTTAGTTTGACTATAAATGCCAAGTGAGCTACTACTTTCAACTTCAAATGGTATGAAAACATTCAATTGGATAAATTCTTTTTGATAACTACGTCAAAAGGTACGAATTGTGTAAGTAAAAACACAATAAGTAATTAAGTAGCTGTGACTAGAGTGGCTGACTAGCGAGGCATATAAAGTGTAAAACTAGATGGACAAAAATGAGTACAGCATATGATGTTTAGAAAAGTGTTTCTGCCATCAAATATATATAAGAAGGCAAAAATATCTAGTGAATCAAAACTGATGTTATCAACTCAGATGATTACAGCAAACACATAAGTCATTTTATCTTAAACCACAGAAACTAATTTTCAAATTTCATAGGACATGATTATGACAAATTGACAACTTTAAAAGACTAAAAATATATACGAAAACAAGAAGTTACATTTTCCTCTCCCCTTGGAGCGAGTTCATCCTGGGCAAATTCCAGAGCCTGTGCAATCTGCCCCTCCCGAATCAACTCTATCAACCTTTGCTGCTGCAGATGGAAAAATAGCTGTGGGTTCGTATCTAAAATCTGCATGGAAATATTTGACACGTTAATATTCTTGTCAAGCAAAAGTATAGACTATAACGTAGGGGGGTGTTTGTTTAAGCTTATTTGGGGGCTTATGAGCTTCTTAGCTTATATGGATAGGCTTACGAGGTTATTCGAAGGGGATTTGATAAGCTCAAATATTGTGGCTTATTTGACGGGAGGTGGGCTTATGTAAGGGAACTTATAGCAAAAGACCTTATACCCTCATATAATAATTACTAGTACAATTTTAGATGTTTGTGTACTTTTTGGTCATTTTACCTCATTGAATATAATAATATAACTCAAACACTAAGCATAGGCTTATGAGCTTATCATTTATAAGTGAGAAGCTGCTTATGAATTATAAGCCAATGCCCAAAACACAAGCATCAACAAACAGCCACTTTTACGTGGATGTGTTGGAGGGGTGGCAAGAGCTTGGTTCTTACTATTTTCAAATGGTAGGGGTCATGAGATCAAGCCACACCTCTAACACTTTCATCCACAAAAAAAAAATCTTTTAGTTTTGTTAATGTTGCAAAAATCGTGAATCGGTAGCCGGGCGGTCGACCACCCTGCAGCGAGTAATCGGTCAAGTCGGGGATTAATCGGTGATTAATCGGATTGACATTTCCTGCAGTTTTTGGTATTTCTGGAGACCAAACTAAAAATCTTAACCGATTCCAAGCCTGCTATGTTTCCAAACCTCAATAAAAGGCTCCAATTATGATTATGATGCCCATTGTGCGTTATAAGTGAAATATACGATCCCCAAATTAAGTATAATGCCTAAATTATTATTATTTTAAAATGGCGATTGCCCGATTCGCCGATTTTTACCGATCAACCCGATTAATCGGCCGATTCGCCGATTTTTGACTTTCAGGTCGATTTTTATCCTAGGCCGATTTTTCGACCGATTTTGAAAAATCGCCAAGGTCCTCGGCCGAATACCGATTAATCGGCGATTAATCGGCCGAGTTGACCGATTTTTGCAACACTGGTTTTGTACCAAACATTTCATTTTTTTTTTTTTTTTTCATTAATATATTCACCGGGTAATAACCCTTACCCAAAAAAAATAGCCCCTTAATGATGATGACAAAGTAAGTTAAATCAGCATAACCAGTTTTTCCATTAAGATCAGTATGAAAATACTCAAAATAGTATGATGCCTAGAATAAACTTTCACGAAGACAAGGAAGCTTGTGGACCAAAAAAGAATTAGAGGCCCCCTTAATATTTTGTAAAGACGACAACAAAAAAACAATTACTCCGTAATTTAGCTTGATAACGGTAGATACAAATCTATAAGAACAGAAACAGTAATAGTAAAAAACTAACAGTTACAAAGTAATAACAAAAACTAACCTCAGGGTTCAAATCATTAACTTTTTCAATTGCATCTACAACGTGTCCATCCTGTACAGCCTTTTTAACAGCCATACGATCTGTAATGGTTGCTAGGTCTATTTCCGCTATATATCCATAAGGAAACTCAAATATAAAGATTTCAAATCGACGCATTAACATTACTAATAACAACTCATCAACTAGACAAAAAGGATACGTTCTGTGCCAGATTCCTTTCGGAACTTCTCTGCCGCATCAACATATCCCTCGGTGACAAGAAAATTCATAACCAACTTGTTCATGTCTTCTTTTCGAATCTTGACATCGTTTAGCTTTTTCTCCCACTCGTCTCTTGTTATAACCTTCTTTGAAGTAGCCTACATACAATAAAATCCAAAATAACAATACAGTCAACTACTACTTTTATCACACTTGAGGCCAAAGTGGTAAAACTTTTGTTTTCCGCCCATTAACATACAACTTGTAAATGTACACGATAATATACAAGTGCGAGATTCAAACTCAAGCCCACTAGACTCGATTAACCAAATCCCACATTTGGCCTTTTATGTTTCGGAAAATTGTTATTACCTTCTTTAAAGTTTAAAATAGCCAACATACAAGTAATCAAAAATAACAATATTGTCAAATACTTCATCTGCCGCACCCGAGGCCAAAGTAGTAAAACTTGTAATGCAAGCGGTTAGTTTCAAACTCAACACCTCTAGACTAAACTTACCAAGTCCCTAGTGGTCAACAAAACCTTAACTGATATTCCACATCTAGCCTTTAAGTGTCCGATAAACTAGAATAATAAACTAATTACTATGCGTAAACAACTTGGTTAATGATTACACGTCTGCAACGAAAAGTTGCATCCAGTCAAATAAACAAATCTCCCAGGCATATGGATAGAAAACTAAGCTTATTCTATGTGATCGTTCAAGGTTTTAAAAGCATGAAAGCAACTTGGTTAATAACTAATCCTGAACAGGCATATATCTAATTTCTCGTTTCTGTAACTCAGAAACATGAGTTTTCAAACCTACGGCTTCTGTAGGCATCCATTAACTTACTATTACTTTTCACAAACTCGAAAACAACATGGCATTAGTTTTACTTACATTCATTTCACCTCACCGTAAACGTAACCGCAGAAGGCTTAAAAAACCTCTTAGACTAAACTTATTATGTCCCTATCACTCAACAAAACCTTAACTAATATTTCACATTTAGCCTTTTATGTGTCGGATAAATTGCTGTTAACTTCGAAAGTGACAACGCTGTTTTTGTAGAAAAGAAAACTAAGCTTATGCTATGTGATCGGTCAAGGATTTAAAAGCATGACCGCAACTTGAGGGGTGTTTGTTTCGGCTTATATAGCTGGTTTATGGCTTATTTGGTTTTGAGCTTATGTTTCATAACTTACTTTTTGTGGCTTATTTTTAAACTTTTTGGCTTATATAAGCTTATTATGAAATAATAAACTTATATAAGCCATATAAAGTAAGCTTATGAGACATAAGTCCAAAACCAAACAAGCCATAAGCCGGCTATATAAGCCAAAACAAACACCCCTTGGTTAATAACTAAGCCCGAACAGACATATATTCAATCTAGTTTCTCGCTTCCGTAACTTTAAGAAACACGAGTTTTCAAAAACCTACAACTTCTATAAAACTCACTTCAAGCACCACTACAGAACCAGAACTCTCACTGATCCTTTTAGTTACTACTCGTATTACCTTCTACAAGCTCGAAAACAACATCGTCTCTACACTCATTTCACATCCACTTTCCGATCACACTAACCGTAAACGTAAACACATCAATTCACTTCATAACATAAACCAAACAAATATCTACCAGCGTACAACTATCACTGCATCATGTACAACTATCTGATTCAAACCCTAACAGGCATACATTCAACCTAGTTCTCGCTTCCCTAACTCTAATTTTCCGAACACCTACGACTTCTATAAACGTCAATTCTAGCAGCACCACTACAAAACCGGAACTCACGCCGATCCTTATAACTAACTATTACTTTCCGCAAACTCAACACAACACCGCGTTAGTTTTATTTACACCTCACCGTAAACGTAACCGTAACCGTTAACACATCATAACATACAGCAAATAAGTATCTACCAACGTACAACTATCACTGCACAAAATACACCTACCTATATCAACATCAAAATTAGAAACCCTAAATATACAAATTAAACACATATAAAATCAAACTGTAATAATATTCAGTAATTATATACAATCAAGTTAAATCATGATTTAATTAAATTTAAAAAAAAAAAAAATTACCATTTGTTGTTCGATTTGTGCTAATTGACGGATTACTCTCCAAAATAGTGACATCAGTTAGTTTACCCCCATGTTATTTATATTTATTTATTTAACTGATTATTATGATAAATTTTTATTTTTATTTTGAATTTTGAATTTTTTTTATTTAATTTTACAGATCGAAAGATGATGAACAGTGTGGATTGTAGGAGTATGTTTGGGAAGTTTAGTTATTAGTTTTATAAATTGGTCCTTTATGATTTGGTTATTTTTTTTTTAGCTAAAATATTTTTGTTTTTCTTTTTGTGTTGTGTTCTGATATGTTAGCGTTTTTCAAGTTTAAAATAAAAAAAGTGGAAGATAATGGAGTATGGCTGAACATGGTTTGAAAATCGGATCAGATAGAAAACCGATTTGGCTCAAAATATTGGATCGAAAGGTTCGATTCAATTCTAAGTCATGTCCAATTCGTCGGTCTAGTTCGTCGGTCTGGCTCAATCCAACAAAGCATAATCGCCGGTTGTGAGTAAGGTTGAACCGGACCGAGGACCGAATATGAAAGAAATGGTTGACCGAGACCGGACTGAAATATGTTGGGTTCGATCGGGTCGATCTGGTCCGGCACGGCTTTTAGGTTTGATCCAGTTCGCGATCTATTATGCTCGGCTTTATAATGAAGAAAAAAAAAGTTAAATAAAAGTCTTTATATATTGGGATGACGGCTAAGGGTTTGGGGGTTTAAGTTGATTATGAAACGAATGCATTGTTTAAGAGCATTGGGTATAATAACGAGTGTATGCGTGTTAGGCCTACGTGGCGTGCGTTAAACCCCGCGTTATTATATCGTCCTATCACGTTAACATTGTAAGACAATGAAACCCGTAGGTATAACTTTATTGATAACCATTATTTATAATGGTAAAACCTTAATTCCCAAAACCCACAAACCGGGCTTGGGCCTAATTATCCATTAATACTCCCCCATAGTTCGAGCGGCGAAATCGCGAAAGCTCGAACTGGAGAAGTAAACTAATAAAGCAAAATAAAACAATAACCAATCGACAACACGTGGTCGACAAATAGAAATACTAGAAAATAAAATACTAGAAAATAATTATTATTATTATTATTATTATTTTTTATTATTTTTTTTTTTATTAAGAGTGAAGAAGGTTTTACTAATTTGCAAAAACAGCTAGAATCCAGACACACATTACAAGACAAATAAAATACTAGAAAATAAAGGTTAAGTCATAGCTTAATTAATTAATTAAACATAATCTTGGCCTTCAAGTTGATGGGGCTGAGTGAATCATAAGCACGCTGAGTGCCTGTTTTGGCTTTGATATCATTATGGATGTTGGCTAGACGAGCGTTATCGAATTCGAGGAGTTCCTTCTCGTGGTCAAGCTTAAGCAGAAATCAGCAAAGTTAACATCAAACTTATCAAGTGCTGATTCCATCTCGAAACTGCTTACATCACCTCCCGCCATCACCTCTTGAAAACGACATCCTGCAAAACATAAACGATTCATCTTCCAGCATCCTACGCAACTCATGTTCGTCGCCATCATTTCTCCCCCCTCCCCCTTTTTTTTTATTTGTACTCTACAAAAACACAATGTTACTACCAATAACATAAGGTTTGAAACCTCCGGCGTGTAGCCGGTGGCCGGAGGCGGCGGAAGCCGTTTTGTTTAGGGTTTTGAGGTAGGACCGACTAGGCTTGATACCATGTAAGACAATGAAACCCGTGGGTATAACTTTATTGATAACCATTATTTATAATGGTAAAATCATAATTCCCAAAACCCACAAACCGGGCTTGGACCTAATTATCCACTAATAAACACTTTGCGTTGGGATGCACGTTGCCATGGCAACGCACGTTAAAGGCTTAATCAAATTAAAAAATAAACTAAAAAAAAATTGCCGCCCTTTGGATGTTTGATGTTGTTGCTACGTGTGGTTCATGGAGGGATAAGGTGGAGAAGGTGGGGTTGATGGGGTGAGGAGGCGTATTTGTTAGTGATGAGTGAAATTAGGGGATTATTTAGGATAATGGGCTTTTAATAGGCTTAAGCGACATTTGAGCTACTAATTTTTAGGCTTATAACAGGCTTAAGCGAAAATTAACTAATTTTTTGTTGGACTTATGGGCTGCTTGGACTTGTGGGCTTTGGAAGTTTACACGAGGACATGACAAATAAAAACAACTTTTGATTTTATTTGTATTTTTTTAGTTTTACAATTATTTTTTAAAATGTTATTTATATTTTTTTAAATGTTATGTTGTTTATTAAATTAAGGGTGCGCTTGGTTTAAACGAGGTAATGGGAAAAGGGAAATCAAAAGGAATACTAAGGAAAGGTAAAGGGTAAAAAAATCATTTCCCCCAATTTAAGAGTAATGACTCATTACTCACTATTGGGTAATGGGTCATTGCATTAGAGTCAACCAAACATTATTAATTACTCCCTCCGTCCCAATTTAAGTGTCCACAATGAAATCTTTAGATGTCCTAAATTAAGTGTCCATAGAATGTTCCAACCAATGAGATGAAACTTTAGTGGGTGAAAATGATATTTGATTGGTGGAGAGTGTAGTTAGTGGAATTTTCTAAAACTTTGTGCATATGAATAGTGAACACTTAATATGGGACGGAGGGAGTATTATTTTTGCTATTACTTACCCCTCAATACCCTCAACCAAGCACACCCTAAGTTTTAGTTTAAGGGTTAGATTTGTAGATTGTATTTTTAAAAGAAAAGTGAAGCCCAAAATGGTTGAGTTATGATAAGGGGTGTTTTTTTGTGAGTTAAGGTTAAAATGTTAAAGCTGATATGCCGCTGACATGACACCAAGTTATGGTATAACTTGAGGCATGATACCTAGAGCTCTAAGACTATGAAACCGTAAAGCAAATATTCAAGCTAGTTACAATAATTAAAAGAATAGGGGTGTGTTTGGTATACTGCCATGAATCATAATGGGTATGAATCTAGATATAAGGTGGGCCCTTCAGGTATGGAAGTTTCATACTTTGTTTTTTTTTACTAATTTGGAGTATAAAAGATATTAATCTATCACTATCATATTTGATATCAAAATTTATCAAACAAACATTTGGAATGAAACTCATGGAATCCAATACTCGCATACCAAATATACCCTAAGTTTAATATAGCATAATTTATAAGATGAGAGATTATGGGTATGTTTGACGAAATGAGCTGGGGCAGGGGCTGAGACTTATATTATAAGCCGAGACTGAAATTTGTTTGGCAAATTAGCTTATGCTTGAGCTTATTATTACTAAATTACTAAAAATGACATAATTAAATAAACTTATGATGTGTGTTTGATATTTTTGTGGGTAAATAAGTAATTTATAGTTTAAAAGCCCCGGTCAATGATGGACAAAGATGAAGAAATCAAAGGATTTACTCGCTCTACGACAAAGTGTTTCACTTTTAAACATATTATTTTCATTCATTATATTTCTTGTCAACAATGATCTTTAGCATATCTTTCCTCATTCTGCAAACATCTTCCATTTCTTTTTTGCCATATATATTAAACCCATGCTACTATGCATCCCTCCTTACAATGCTCAAGATGTTCTTATTTAAGGGAATTTATTCACGGTGGCGATAGTTTTACTTCTAAGTACTTGACAATCTCGTTATTTTTTCCATCTTCCGCAATGTTCTTCCATGTTTTGATCGAGAACTCACAATTGAAAACATATGATCATGAGAACCCACACCGCCACACCGGTACAAAACGAAGCACATTGTGCCTTTTAAATCGATACCACGACTACTCTGTCTTGAGCAAGTAAGCTTTCATGTAATGCCATCCAAAAACAAAAAGAGTTAATTGGTATGTAGCGTGAGAACCAAACAATACATCTTAGTTGGACTTTTGGCTTCTCTTATACGATTTTCTTCCACAATTTTATAACAAAAAAAATCCACAACTTCTTTAACTAGTTAACTAAAACACGTTTTGTTAATATTTAATGATGAGACTGCAAAATAAGTGAGGATTGGATTAATCTTTGCCTAATCCCTAGACCAATACTAAGTATTAATTCCAAAGGTGAATAACTCTTGAATCGATAGTCAGTCGGTTGACCCTCTTGTAGCTTGTAATAGTCTAGGCGAAATTAATCGGTGATAGATATAAACTACGATTATAAGTGATTAAAATAAGTTTACGGCGAGTTTTAAGTATTTTCGACAAGATTGACAAATTTCCGACAAGTTTGACCAACACTGACCGTCGTTGACAGCCTTTGACCGATTTGCTTCATTGATTTACACAAATCAAAAAGTTTAGTGGCTAATTAGCGCTTAAACAACAATTAATCGGTTATTTAAGCTCTTTTTTTTAGGGTAATGACAAAAATACCCAATTTTTCAAACCTACTTCACAAAATACCCCATTTTATACTCAAAAACCCAAAATACCCACTAAATCCGCAAGTTTTTTGAGAAAAATCGCAAATTTGCGAGTTTTTGCGATATTTTTAGGAAAAAATATCTAAAATTTTCGATATTTTTAAGAAAAATCGCAAATTTGCGATATTTTTAAGAAATATCGAAAATTTTTGATATTTTTAAGAAATATCGCAAATTTGCGATATTTTTAAGAAATATCAAAAATTTGCGATATTTCTTAAAAATATCGCAAATTTTCGATATTTTTAAGAAATTTCGCAAATTTATGGATAAAACTTGCGAGATTTTTGTTAGTTTGCTAGATTTTGCTGATAAAACGTGTTTTATTGTTATTTTAGCTCCTTTCACTAAAAAAACTCAAATTCTCACTAAAAAACTCAAATTATCACTAAAAAACTCAAGTTTTTCATGAATTCCGTCAAAGAAACCGTCAAAATACGTGTATGTAAAGGAGGTACATGGGAAAGAGTGGATGGTGTGTTGGAGTATATGCCGTTAAATTGTGTAAAACGTACACTAATTTTACCATTGTTGTCATCATATTCATGTTTACTAGAAGCGGTATCCGAGAGGCTAGAAATCGATGCTAATAGTGGTTTTATGATAACTTACAATTCGGATAATGATATTGTAGAGGTATGTGATGATTTGGAAGTCAATGAATTTATGGAATTTGTTGTTAAAAGTAGTAGAATTGTTACGTTGTGTATTGTTGAGTCTAGTGTAAATGGTAGGCAATTATCAACTACGGGAAGCAATCAACAAGGCAATTTTATTCATGCTAACTCGTCTGTAAATGTATATCAAACCGAATATCATGCCACACAAATTCACCAAACACAAATGCCTGGTAGTAGTTTTATCAAAATTTTCATAGTTTTCAACATATGCATGGATTTCCTGGGAATCCTATGTATGTGCCTGGAATTCTTGTGTATCATATGCAGGATCCTCAAAGTGATTCAGCTAATCGTAAAAAAAAACAAGTTGTTGGTTCACCAAAAAACAAAAAGACTAACGAAAGGGATTTGCTAGATGATGATAAATTACGGCCTTTCGGAGAAAAGGTAATGGGTGGTGTTTTTGGGAAAGTGAAAAGATTTTCTGGCGAGGATGAGAGTAGTGAATCTGATGATGAGCGTAGTGAATCTGATGAGGAGGTTAGTGAATCCAAGAAGGATAAATTTTGGAATATGCCTCCCCTACTCAAAACACCGGTCCCAGATATCAACTCGAAAAAAGGTATGTGTTCTAGAACATCTAGTCTTGTTCGTTTGCATGATACTTTTGATAATAAAGAACATATAAAAGTTGTTTTGGGTAGAAAAGCTCTTGAAGAAGGATTTCAAATTAGATACCCAAGATCAGACCCCCAAAGGGTATATGCAAAATGTATTGATGACCCGTGTGAATGGGTTTTTCGAGCCTATATACCCAAAGACTATAAAAAGTTTTATGTAACAACATTTCACGACCATCATACATGCACTAGAACTCAAATTCACCCACATCATCGTAATGCTTCCCCAAAAGTCCTTGGTCATATATTGAAGGAGGTAATGTCTGAGAATAGTAGGATTTATAGGGGAAAGAGATTATGACAGATATGAATGCTAGGTTCAAAATTGATATATCATATTCTCAAGCTTGGCGAGCTAAATGTTATGCATTGCAATTGTTGAGAGGGACTCCTAGGGAGTCGTTTTCCGAACTCCCTTTGTATTGCCACAATTTGAAACTAAAAACCCGGGGACTATTACACATATTGAAACCGGCGATGAAGACAGATTTGAGATTTTTTTTTCTTGCCATGGGTGCTGCGGTAAGTATTGTTTATTACAAACAAATAAATGTATTATTCATGCTATCTATTTATTATTCTAATTATCGAAAGATTTTTTAATGTAGATTCGTACATTTGTGTCACACATGCAACCATTGATTATAATAGACGGTGCACATCTTAAAGGGGAATTTTTGGGTACAATGTATCTAGCAGTTGCAATGGATGGTAATAATCGATTCTGCGCTTGCATACGGAGTGGGTAAGTCGGAGACATTTAGATCTTGGGATTGGTTTTTGACGAAACTCAAGGAATGTATAATTGGTAAGCAAGATAACTTAACGATCATATCTGATGGAGCTGGATCCATTGCTTTGGCCATTCAGAATGTATTTCCCAATGCATTTCATGGTCGTTGTTGTCGCCACTTGTTGATGAACTTACATGCAAAGTGTTCTTGATTTATAAGTAAGGAAACGCTATTTTGGAGAGCATGTAAAGCATATCGGATTTCAGACTTTGAAGAACGTTTTAGCACTTTACGTGATGTATTGCCTAGAGCCGCTAATAAACTTGATAGGATTGGTCATGAAAAGTGGGCAAGGGTTCACTTCCCCGGTATGCGTTATAATTACATGACCTCCAATAGTGCGGAATCAGTGAACGCATTGTCTCGACATTCTCGAAAACTCCCGATTTGTATAATGATTGATTGGTTCATAAAATCTTTGCAACAGTGGTACTTTGAACATCGACAAACGGCAGGTAAACACATACCAAACCATGCCTATTTATGTTTCTTTTTTTATATATATATTTTACTCACATATATTATACCATGTGTAGATGAACATAAACATGAATTAACACCCTGGGCGGAGGCCAAGATAGCTAAAAGAATTGCAAAATCCACCACATGGACTGTAAGACCCGATGCAAACTACCTTTACAATGTTGTTGATTATAACAAAAATGGGACAGTTGATCTTAATACTAGGACATGTAGCTGTGGACAATGGCAATTATCGGGTTTACCTTGTGGGCATCTTATTGCTGTTATGCGACATTTGCGCCAATCAAGTGCAAATCAGTTTGCATTTCCGTGTTTCAAGACTAGTGTTTGGAGGGCTTCATACAACGAGGTTATATACGATGTTGGGCATCCTTCAGAATGGGAGAAACCAGATGGTCTTATAACTGTCCTTCCACCTGTAATGGACAAACGTCGGCCGGAAGGCCGCGTAACCGTGATCGCTTTAAATCTAAGGGTGAAGAAACTACACCAAAATCATGTACACGATGTCGTAAATATGGACATAACCGTCGTGATTGCCCATCGAGATATACCATCCCAGGCTTTTATTGCGACAACATCAAGTGTGAAGTCAGGTTCTAGCACATCAAGGAAAGGTTCAAAAAGATCTAAAGAATCTAGTGTGTATGAAGAAATATGATAACGTATTGTATTATGGAACTATGATAATTAGACATTACATTGCATGACAATTATAATTTGACATTACATTGCATGACAATGATAATAGTTATTAAATTATTATAAAGCCTTTTGATTCGGCACTTGAACTAGCTCTACAAGCCTCACAGTCTTCGTTTACTTCCTCGCTTACAATGTAGATATGAAGGAATTGCGTCTTTCCGTGTCCAATATACATGTATAGATCCATGTAATCTTCTTCAGTCCATAGTTGTTGTAGTCCAGTATCTAAGTCACAATTAGGTTTTTGAAAATAGCTGAAATAATCATTCGACTCGATATTCTCAACAACGCCAGTAGCATCACTAATTTTCTTCATAATATTATACATGTCTTCCCTACTAAAATCATCAATGTTTAAAAAGTCTACTTCATGTATCTTTCCATGCAAGTATTTTCTTTTTGGAAAACCAGAGAAACGTCCTTCATGGTGTATTAACAATGAAAACAGTAAGGAAATTCATCATGCATTATAAAAACAAAATTTATTGGTTAGCTACCTTTAAAATATAAAGCATTAAGGTAATGTAGCAAACATACCGTAAGTATTTCCAATGTATGATGGTGTACCAGACTCTCGAATACAGTAAAACTTGGGTAAATCCATGATGAATGTTTATAAAATATGTGGCATACTCTTACATATATATCCCTATATTTGCTATATTGCATTTTTTTGCGAGATAAGATTTTTGCGAGATTACAACTGACAAAAAGGACAACTTTATTCAAGGATAAGATATATGCGATATTGCATTTTTAAGAAAATTTGCGATATTTCTTTAAAATATCAAAAATTTGCGATATTTTTTAAAAATATCAAAAATTTGTGATATTTTTAAGAAAATTCGCAAACTTAAGAAAAAAAATCGCATTTTTTGCGAGATAAGATTTTTGCGAGATTACAACTTACAAAAAGGACAACTTTATTCAGGGATAAAGTATTTGCGATATTGCATTTTTTGCGAGATAAGATTTTTGCGAGATTACAACTGACAAAATGGACAACTTTATTCAGGGATAAGATATTTGCGATATTGCATTTTTTGCGAGATAAGATTTTTGGGAGATTACAACTGACAAAAAAGACAACTTTATTCAAGGATAAGATAAATATTTTTAATTAACTTATAAATACCCCTTAACTTCAACATTTTTAAGCACAACAAAATATCTCATCGAAACACAAGACATTCCCAACCATACCATAACAAACCATTCACATATTTACCAGGGTGCAGGATTACTCCCCTTTACCCAAAAAACCATTCACAAGTCCTCAACATAACGTTGGCAGTTCTTCATCACAACCAAATATGAACCATCCTTCGTCTCCCGTTCATCCATTTAGTGATGAAAATGCGGTTAGGATAATACCTAGTCCTGCTGGTATTCTACAAGCTGCGAGGCTCCGTAAAATAGCAGAGATTAGGGAAGGTGGTCATGACCGTGAAATGCCGAACAGGAATACGTTAGGAAAATAATTGAGGATGCGAGTGAGGATGATCATTTTACGTGTGGCCCATGGCTTAGCGCGGTTCAATATCTAGTTGTTGAAGGGAGTATCGCAATTGGTTGTTTTGGCGATATGAAAACCTTTTTGAAGAATGGGAAACTTGAAAAGGTTGTAGCAATAATAAAGTCTTGTACGCCGAATGCGTTGGGTGACCTAACAGTAACACTCAAAGAACCTTCGGGTATAATTTCTGGTACAATTCATTACAAAGTCCTTAAAGAGGAGGGTTATCAAAAGGCTATTACCGTAGGAGCTGTTTTGATACTTCGTAATGTTTCAGTGTTTTTCCCTAAATTTGGTGGCCATTATCTTAACATTACATTGAAAAACATTGTTAAGGTTTTCCACAAGGATCTGATCTTTAATTTATGAATGTTTACGTTTTATTTCGTGCGTTAATGCGTTTTAATTATCTATGTAACGTTTTTAATTTATGAATAAAAGTTTAAGTTTTTTTAGTGAGAATTTGAGTTTTTTTAGTGAAAGGAGCTAAAATAACAATAAAACACGTTTTATCAGCAAAATCTAGCAAATTGACAAAAATCTCGCAAGTTTTATCCATAAATTTGCGAAATTTCTTAAAAATATCGAAAATTTGCGATATTTTTAAGAAATATTGCAAATTTTTTATATTTCTTAAAAATATCGCAAATTTGCGATATTTCTTAAAAATATCGAAAATTTTCGATATTTCTTAAAAATATCTCAAATTTGCGATTTTTCTTAAAAATATCAAAAATTTTCGATATTTTTTCCTAAAAATATCGCAAAAACTCGCAAATTTGCGATTTTTCTCAAAAAACTTGCGGATTTAGTGGGTATTTTGGGTTTTTGAGTATAAAATGAGGTATTTTGTGAAGTAGGTTTGAAAAATTGGGTATTTTTGTCATTATCCTTTTTTTTTTTCAAGACTAATTATTTCACATAACCATAAATTTTTGCTTGAAGATGTTTTCAGTAAAATGATTAAAAACATTAAATAAAATCAAAAACAAAGAATCTTTTAAACAAAATGGATAAGCCATGAGGCCAATAAATGAAATAACATAGGCATGCTTTTTCTTGTTATAAATTGTTTTTTTATCCCTTTTATGAAAGTCCATATCCTTTGTCTCACTCTCAAATTATACCTGTCCCGCAAATAGCCAAAATTTAAAATTAAAACTAGTAGCAAAGACCCAGGCGCATTCAATATGTGTTTCCAAATAAGCATATCATCAACCAGCCAATACTGAAAGCAAACGTGACACCAGTTTATTCTTCCATGAATCTCTTTATTATGTACAACAAACAATTCATCATTAATCTTCTGCACATAAATTTGGGCAAGTGTGTAAGTTGTAAAGTTATAAAGTAACTTCTCATTACCCTACTATTGAGGTATCTCGACTTTGTCAACATGACCTATCATGTTGAGTTTTTGTGAGAGAAAAAATATATAAAGGCTCATAATTTTTAATTGAAAGAAAACCATTTATCTATTTAATTTATTTTTAATTGATCGACATGATAGGTTATGTTAAAACCAACTTGAGAATATCTCAATCTTTTTATATAATCACAAAAAATTTGACCAGTGAGATACAAGTAGCCGAGGACAAAACTAGAACTAAATAAGATCGGGTGCACAAATTTTTTGAACCGTAATATATAAACATATTTCGATAGATCGGGTGCATTTAAAACGCATTCATGAAAAATTGATGTTTTTTTTTAAAAAAAAAATTAAAAAAAATAAAACTACAACAAAAAAATCCATATGTGTCCCGAGACCTCCTGAGAACCACTGGTTCGATCCCTGCAAGTAGCAACAACTTATCGGCCGACATATTTTGTCACGCGCATGACATTCATGCCCTGGGAGATGCACGTATAGTGATGTCACGCTGACGCCGAGTACAGTCGAAGGGACATCTCTGCACGCCGCTTAACCATCAAGTTGACCAAATTCAAATCATTTTAAATGTTTCTCTTGACATTTCCCACACGGACTTTTAATGTTGGTTCATCATGATACGACTCAATATAACTCAAGTGGTGTAACTGGCATCTACATTAGTTACAACCCAGGCCTGGAAGCCAACACGGCTGACCTGATATCTTGATTATTAGTCCAGCATTATATCATTATCCCATAATATAATACTAGACTTGAGAGACTTGATATCATATAGATATTAGTGGCCCACCCACTAAATTCACGCCAAAATTGGGCCCATTATCAACGCTCATATAAGCTCAGTCCGATACACAAACACTCCGAGGCCGCAGTAGCCGGAGAAGGTCTCTTAGCCTGTGTATGCACACTCGTAGACAACTGTCAACTGACGGCTAAGATACGATACCAAACGCGTGACAGTAGGAGACACATGACCAAAACGTGAAGCATGCATGTTATGCTAAACACAGTAATGAAGGTCAATCCCTCTCATTTTATTTGCCACGTCAGCTTTCTCTATTCGGCGACCTTCAGTCGATTAGTTGCCACAGTAAGGGCGACCTTCATTTTATTTTTTCAATATTTTTTTTAATTAAAAAAATATTTTTAACAACAAACTTAAATTTCATTGATAATTCAAACCTTACATAATAATTCAAAAAAATTAAAACATTACAATACTTATTAAAAACTTAAACTAATAATCTAGGTCGTAGCGTGCCTTGATTGTATCCTTGATTTCCTACAGCTTTTGTCGTTTTAGTGCGGGCAAAGATGGGTCGATTGGGGTGAGATAGAATATGATGTCTTTTCCCGTTTCTTTTGCCGCTCAAATTCAACTTTTTGTTGTTCTAGTTCAAATTTCATTTCATCCATTTCCGCTGCTTTCTGATCTCTTTTTGCTTGCATCTCCAACTCATGTTTCTTTAGCTCCAACTCTTTTTTCTTCAACTCATCGTATTCGTATGCCACATTCTTCTTCTTTCCCAATGCTATGCACTTAATGGTTTTTCATTTGTCGGCTACCCCTTCCATATACGAAGACTTCAATTGAACGAAGGCGAATGATTTCTTCTTATTTTTCTTAGCTTGGTCACGACCTATTTGTCACTCATCTCGAGTCTCTTCAGAATCAGGCACATCCGAGCCAGTTTCAGAAGTCTTGGCTTTCTTTCGACGCGTATCTTGGTCCTCAAAATGAGGCATCTCAACTTCCTTCCAAGAAGAATGCTCCCTCAAAACTTTCCAACAATGCTCCCATATAAAGGCATGCTCCCATATAAAGGCATGCTCATACACCAATAGGTATTCTGCAGATGCTCGCCTGAAAATATTGAGGTCACATTCTCACCACTTTCATGGTTCCTATTAACATTGTTGTAAATGGCACAAAATGCACCAACTCTATAACGAATCCTATTTTTCCGCTTGGTAATGATCGAGTTGTAAGTTCTGTTTTCACCAACTTCTTTTTCAAAGTAACCAATAACCTTAGCCCAAAATTCCTTAGCCTGCATATTGTTTCCCATCACGCTATTTTCGAACACATCACACCAAGCTTTGCACAACGCCACCTTTTTCGATCTTTGTCCAATTCGACGAATCATTCTTGGCAGTCTTCTTGGCAGTATCCTTTTTTGTCTTTGTAGCTCGTTTCGTAGGCTTCTTAGTTTTGACCAGTGACATCTCTTCGACAAGATGGTCATTGTAGTCATCATCATCATCATTTGGAACCGAATCATGAAACGATCCATGAGCCAAACCTTGACCCATAGAATACTCTTGACTCGGATAACTTTGAGTCGGATAACACAAACCAATTCCTACATAAAAATCTGGATTATTGTATAATTGTTCTTCAAAATCACAAGCAGCAAGATTAATGTGGTTAACCGGAGAACACGGTTGATGATTTAAGTGGGAAGACATCGATGAATCCAATTGTTGGACGATACAACGCTTCTTGTGAGCCAAAAATCGATTTGTCTTAAAACATCGGACCGAGAATTGGACCGAAATGTTCGGTCCAAGTTTGGGTCGGTCCGGTTCAACAAAACATAATGGCCTGCTGTAAGTAAGGTCGAACCGGATCGAGGGCCGAATATGAAAATTTGGTGGATCAACCAAAATGAATTATGTTCGGTCTAGTCGAGTCGGTCCAGTATGGTTTCTCGATTCGATCCGATCTGCAGTCTATTATGCTCGGCCTTATAATGAATAGAATAAAAAAGCTAAATAAAAGTCTTCATATATTAGGATGATGGACTAGGGGTTTTGAGGTTTAAGTTGATGAGGAAACGAATGCATTGTCATTGTGAAACAACAAACCAAATTTATTAGATAGGTTATGGAGCGAAGCCCGGTAAGCTTTTGTGACATTCAAGTTGGTTACAATGATTGTAAGAATAAGTTTAATATAGCATAATTTATAAGATGAGAGTAATATGATAAAAGGGATAATAATGGAGAAAGACGAAAAGAAAATCCAATGATTTACCCGCTATCATACCAGACTGTCGTTTTTAAATAGCTCGTTAAAGTATTATGATCGGGTCTTTAAAAATGGATACCACGACTTTTTTTTTTGAACGGCAATTGAGATTAGTCTGTCTTGAGCAAGTAAGCTTTCATGATATGCCATCCAAAGAACAAAAAAATAAATTGGTATGCAGTGTGAGAACCATACAATACATTTTAGTTCGACTTTTGGCTTCTCTTATACGACTTTCTTCCATAATTTTTCTAACAGGAATGTCCACAACTTTTCCTCTGTTTGTTAGAGCACTTACAACAATAACACCATAACACCAATAACACCGTCCACGTCAACGCCACATCAGCTTTAACATTTAACATTAACATCCCTAAAAAACACCCACAACAATAACATCCCAATAACATCAATAACATTTCATATTTTCAATTTCAACCCCTAAACTAAAACAAACACTTCATTTATTAAAACACATATCACATTTAACATTAAAACACCAAGTACATTAAACGTTAAACACGGATTACATTAAAAATTAAAGATACAACTACTAAAACTATTAAAACCCACCGGAAAGACATTTTCTGGAGGTGTAGAGTAAACATCGGGTTCTGCTAGAGTTGGAAAGCTGGTTTCCGGCAAGTGATTTGGAAAGGTGGTTTCCGGCTACTTTTCTGGTGGGAATTCTTTGAGAAAAATCTTTGGGAGACATTTTTGTGTGTGAGTTGTGTGTGTAACTTGTGTGTGTTGTGTGTTCTAAACAACTCTGGTAGAGTTTTTTATATAGGCAGAGTTGAATTTTGAAACTGAATAAATCCCGCTCATATTTGATTTTTAAATTTCAAATTTGAATTTGAATTTATCCCTGAAATTGACCAGTATAATTTAAATTTGAATTTGAATAGGTGGAGGGGGTGTAAGTGAAAATTTATTTGAAATGGTTTAGGGGGTGAAATGGAACTTTTTTTTTTTAACGTGCGTTGATAAACCAATGCTATGCCACCAACGCCCAAATAACCAATGGCGGAGGATCTTAGGGGCTAGAAGGGGTGCTGGCCCCCCCTAAAATTTACCTCACACCTAGCTATTTGTATGGAGTTATGGATATAAAAATTTAGACAATATAATTTACATGAGGAAAAGTCAAACTTCACAATAAAAAGGAACTTGTCAACTTGCAAAGATGAAATTTGTTCACATCTTCTCTTCGTATTTGGTTTGTTATTTGTTAGTCTAGTACAAATTAATCTAATTTATAGTAAGATGCGTAGATGTGAATGTATAAAGCTTTCGGATAGTTCAAGAAAATCGTTGTCAATTGGTACTTTATGTAATAAGTTGCGGTACCTTTTTTTCTATGACTATACAATTAGTCATTTATATAAGATTGTAACAATCATTTTTTCGACATGTTTTGGCCCCCCCAATCAAGGCGCCCAAGCTCCGCCACTGCAAATAACGCGATGCTTCCAATGATATAACGCCTAATAACGGCGTTATTAAGGCAATAACGGCGTTATGCCGTTACGTTTGTGAGTGCTCTTAACAAGTTAACTAAAACACATTTTGTTAATATTTAATGATGAGACTGAAAAATGAGTGAGGATTGGATTAGTCTTTGCCTAATTCCTAGGCCATTCCTAAGTATTACTTCCAAGGTTCAGTAACTCGTGCATTGCTAGTCGGTCGATCGACTTTTTTGTGGCTTGTAATAGTTTAAGCGGGATTGATCGGTGATTAATCGAATTGACATTTCCGGCAAGCTTTTAGTATTTGCGGCAAGTTTCAGGTATCTAGCAAGATTTTCATTAAAAAACAGCTTGTAATATATATAAACAACGACTATAATTGATTAAAATAAGTTTACATTGAGTTTTGAGTATTTCCGACAAGATTTGTAAATCTCTGACAAGTTTGACCGGCCGTCGTTGATTACGATTGACAAATTTGTTCAACTGATTTACACAAATAAAAAAATTTGGTGGTAGATTAACGCCTAGAGCGCGATTAATTTGACTTTAAGGCTTTTTTGGGCAGTGATTATTTCACATAACCATAAATTTTTGCTTGAAGATAGTTTTCAATAAAATAATTAAAAAAACAAGCAATAAAAGAAAAAAACAAAAAATTTAAACAAAAATGGATATGCCATGAGGCAATAAATGAAATAACATGCTTTTCAGGCATGCATTCTCTATATTTTAAAACTGTTTTCCAATTTGTATCCCTTTTGAAAGTCCATATCTTCCCGTCTCACTCACAAATTATCCATTCAAGCAAATAAGCCAAGATTTTAAAATTGCCACAAAGACATATGCGCATTTAATATTTGTTTCCAAATAAGCATTTGTCAAGCAGCCAATACTGAAAGTAAACGTGACACCAATCTATTCTTTCATAAATCTCTTTATTATTTACAACAAACAATCCATCATTAAACCAACTGGCTTAGCTCAGTTGGCCACCTTAGAGTCCTTAGGGGCTTTTGGGGGAGGGAGGTCTTGAGTTCAAATCCTGCAAGGGGTTTGAATGAGGGATTTTCCTTCAAGGGTTTACCTCTATTAATTGTCGTGCCTTCGGGCGGATTAGTAGGGGTTTTCCTCCCATCGGGTATTTGAAATAGGCATTTCCGCTTCGAGGGAGCTCTCTAGCGCAGACCCGGTTTAGACAACGTAGTCTAGACCTCCCCATTTGTCGAACCGCGACACGAAACACTTAATAAGAAATTCACCTTTCAAAAAAAAAAAAACAATCCATCATTAATCTTCTACACATAAATTATGGCAAGTGGGTAGGTTGAAAAGCTAAAGTAACTTTTCATTATCGATTCTTAGATCATAAGCTACACTCGGTGCCCGTTGTGTTCGTGTTGTAGAAAAAGTGTTGTCGCATCAGTGTTTTTCTAATAATACCGAATTTACCACAACATTAAAACACTCCTTTTTATAACACCAAAATGAGTGTCATGAGACACTCTCTAGCTCACACATAAACCACTAAAACACATATACAACACAAAAAAGGAAATACCGGACCATTTACACTGGTGGGGACGACACCGCACCCGAAAACGCCACATTTGGTGCGGTGTTGGTATTTTCCCGTTGTGTTTTGGTGACGATGCAAAGCGAAAACGCAATGTACCTTGGCCTCTTATTTATTATCACAAAATATTAGATTAGTGGAATACGGCGATAGCCTACTGGGCCAACAGATCCTGTTACGCAATTTTCTTCCACGTTTTGATTGAGAACTCACAATTGAAAACATATGATCATGAGAACCCACACCGTTACAACACGAATCACATCTTTAAATAGGTACCATGACTACTATGTCTTGAGCAAGTAAGCTTTCCAAGTTAATTGGTATGTAGTTTGAGAACCAAACAATACATCTTAGTTTGACTTTTGGCTTCTCTTATACGACTTTCTTCCATAATTTTTCTAACAAAAATTTCCACAACTTCTTCTTTATTTGTCAATCAGTTAACTAAAACACGTTTTGTTAATATATAACGATGAGACTGCAAAATAAGTGAGGATTGAACTAGTTTTTGCTTAATCCCTAGGCCATTCATAAGTATTACTTCCAATGTTCAATAACTTGTGCATTGATAGTCGGTCGATCAACCCTCTTGTAGCTTGTAATAGTCTAGGCGGGATTAAATGGTGATTAATCAGATTGATATTTCCGGCAAGTTTTGGGTATTTCTAGCAAGATTTTTCTTTAAAAAAATAATTTAAAAAATAATGTAATACATATAAACAACGACTATAAGTGATTAAAATAAGTCTATGGCGAGTTTTTAGTATTTCCGACAAGATTGACAGATTTCCGACAAGTTTGACCAACACTGACCGTCGTTGACGCCGTTTACCGCAATTGACTGATTTGTTTGATTGATTTAAACAAATAAAAAAGTTTAGTGGCCAATTACGCCTAAACAATGATTATTTGGCTTTTTAAATTTTTTTTTAAACACTGATTACTTCACACAACCATAAATTTTTGCTTGAAGATGTTTTCAATAAAATAATTAAAAAACGCAATAAAATAAAAGGGACAAGTTATAAGGATCCTCTTTTTTACAAAGAGGACCCCCTCCGTTTTTATATTTTATTATTATTATTATTTTTTATTTTTAAAATTTTATTTATATCAAAAAATTATAAACCTGAAAGTACGGAACATAAAATATAAAGTTTAATAAGTCAAACGCTTAAAACTGTCAGAAATACATAACAAAAACTGACAAAAAACTGTATTATACTGAAAACAAAAAAGAACAAACCAAATCTCTTTTATAGCCGTCATAGGAGGTCCTATAGGGGCTGTGTTTGGCAAAAGTAACTGTGAGTTGTAGTTGTGAGTGAGCGATGGTGCTCACTGCTCACCTCTCACAGCTTCTTAAAAAAACATTGAAAAATTGAGCATTCCTAAAAAATAGGAAAGCTCACCGCTCCTTTGCCAAACGACTAATAAAAATCAAAATGCTCATTGCTCACCGCTCATCGCTCCAAAAAGCTTCACACCGCTTCGTGTCAAACATACTCAGGGTGTGTTTGGTAAAAGTAGCAGTGAGCAGTAGCTGTGAGCTGTGAGCAATAGCCACAGCTCACCGCTCACAGCTTCTTAAAGAAGTATTGGAAAAATAAGCTTTCCTTAAAAATAGCAAAGCTCACCGCTCCTTTTCCAAACGAACAATAAAAATAAAAAAGCTCATTCTCAACGCTCATCGCCCCAAAAAGCTACGCGCCAAACATAGCCATAATATATGAGAGATGATTTGTACACTCACAAAAATGATTAGGACACACACATTTTGAGTGTTTGGACATTTATACCCTCACATTATTTTTAGTTATGTTTATCCGGATATAATTGTATAAGTTCTCAAAATTTGAATGTCTCAATCAATTTAAAAAGTGTGCAAATCAACTCCCATAATATATTCCTAAAAAGTAAAGAATCATCTTTTAAAACAAAAAACGGATAAGCCATGAGTCAATAAATGAAATAACATGCTTTTCAGGCAAACATCTATCTAATATAATAAACAAGAGTTTTGTACCACCCTTTTAAGCATCCATTGCAATTAATATTCTGATGTGTCTTGATTCTTATTGGTTCGCAAGTTTGGAATGTACAACATTACTTCTCCAAAACTTCTTCAACACACATAATAAACCAAATCAATCAAACATAATCAGTTACGATTGTACATTTAATTTGGTTTGTTATTTATGGCTTTGATTCCAACAATGAATCATTATCCCTATTAAAAAAACACTCATGTTTTCCATTCAACTATTACAACAAAAAAAAAAAAAAACGTTTTGTACTAGCACCCTAAAACACAACGCATTAAAAACCCAATTAATTTGTTGATGTGTCATACCATAATTAAATACAATTGTACAAGCACCCAATGCACTCTTGAAATTGAATTATCACGGCATTCTTCCTCTATACACTAATACCATTTAATTCTACAATTAATGACAAGCAATAAACTTCTTATATGTGTAACCTACACCAAAACAAAAATTCAAAATCATATCACAGATCAAATCGAAAGAATGATTTCTACGCCATATGGATACTAATACCTTTAAAGCAAGTATGGTACGTCTAATCTCTGGTCTGCATGGGCATCAAATCCAAAAGGTGTAATTGCTCGCTTAGTGTTAATACGCGCATATCTCAAGTATGTAATATGGTCCTATGTCGTTGGTTTTAAATCTTTATCACCTTCTTTGTATATTTTGATTCTTCAATAATTGATCTTGCATCATCTTATATATTGAATCAATTATGAATGATGTTGTGCAGGTTGTAATGGTAACTGAAGGTACTTCCATCGGTTATGGTTCAACACTTACTTTGATAGACATGTCAAATAAAATTAAGAAAGGAACCATACGAGATGGTTCTATGTTGAAACCAACGTCAATGGCATATGTTCTAGCTATTTTGGATCGTGTACGAGATGGAGTAGTAAAGAAGGTATGCATTAGACTTTTAACCAATGTTTTAAAACCCACGTTGACCCGGCCGGTTCAACCGGTTGAACCGGGAACCGGTGATGTTACCGGGCCGTTAGTAACCGGGTTTTATGGGATTTCAAACCCGGGTTTTATGGGATTTTGTAATGTTGGAATAGAAATGTTGTCATCAGTTTTAATCCACATGTTTGTATAATAAAAATTTCATGAGGGAAGTAAGTATTATGTAAAGTTGTGATGACGTTTAATTGTTTAAACATATACAATAATATATCACAGTTTTATGGGAATATCAATTTACATGGTTTTAAATGTTCAAGTAACCTGGCTGTAATGTCATTTAAAAGTTTGGACCTTTCATTGGATTGTATGTCTTTTTATTGGATTGTATGTTTGGTTAACTTATTTTATGATTAGTATTTGATTTTGAAGGGTTTAAATGTGTTTGATATTGGTTTTTTACAAGTTATATACGAGTTTGGTAACACAATTTATTGCATTTTTTATGTGTATAGAAAGCCGGTTTAACCCGCTGGTCGAACCGGTTGAACTATTGACCCGATGACCCGCCGACTCGACCGGTCACTAAAAAAACCGGTTTTTAAAACATTGCTTTTAACTAAATAAGTTAACTAACTTTATCTTATTGCTTCTTATTATTATTTAAATATTGCAGGTTGCACAAACGGGAACTTTGACCAAAAAACTTTTCAACATAATATTAGAATCTAATGTTCCGAGTATTTATTGTTTAGTTTAATGGCCTCTCATAATTGTCTTATAATTTGAACATAATTCGTAAAAATTTTGAAGGCTGATTATGACCTTAAAATCCACATGGAATTCTTTTTAGATTATTACGTAAGTGGAAGATTAGGATTACTATAGGGTTAATATTTAGAAATACAGGTTCATGTAATGGTTTTATAAGAGTGTTTGACTATTATATAAAGATCTAAAATGTCACTTAGTAATAAAAATTAGAATCCCCATCAAGACATTCTTTGATTTTAACTTTTTGCAAGAGAAATGCTTCATTTTGAATGTGCTTTTGGTTTAAATTTCGTTGTTTGAAAACATCTCTAATTTTTTTCTCTTCCTTTTTCTGATAGCTTTTCTTGCTTCGGGTTGCTAGAATTATTTTGCATTGCTAAGACAAGTTTGTATACCCTTCTACATATCTACCTTATAATTAGTTCAGTCCATCTATGGGCTTAAGAGAAAATTGAAATACCACCTTACCCCAAATTAACATATATCCTAAAGGGTTAATGACATCTAATAGCAACCAACTTTCTTAAATGTCCACTTATCAGTAATGTACCTATAATACTCATCAAACTTTCAAATTTTAGTTCAATATCATATGTTATAAAGTCATCTCTTGCATCGATAGTCCTTTTGGCTAACGGTCATTTGTAATTAATCAAAACTTTGTTTTCTTTTTCTTTTCTAAGTATTTTTATTTTTATTTTTTTTTATTTAAAGTTTTTTGATTTTCTATATACGTTATTCGTTTTTATATACTCTTTTATACGTTTTAAAAGCAATTTACATTTTATATTTATATATATATATATATATATATATATATATATATATATATATATTTATTTATTTATTTATACGTTTTATACACTTTTATATACGTTTTTATATTTGTTTTTAATAAATAATTAGAAAAAACATATTTTTGGGTTAATTACAAGCGGCCGTTAGGCAAAAGGACTAATGATGCAAGCGATGACTCTAAAACGTATGATAGTGAACTAAAATTTGAAAGTTTGATGAGGATTGTGGTATTTTATTGGGTACATTAATGATAAGTGAAAATTTGTGAAAGTTCATCGCTATTATATGTAGTTTTCTTACGGTTTTTAAATAACCATTCTATACCACTCTCTTAGGTTGATCAATAAGAAAATCCACCCTCTGAGTAACATTTTAACACTATAAATAACCGTTCTATTTTAAGCTACCTGTGAGATACAAGATAACCAATATCAAATAACACATAAATACTCGGAAGGACGGGCTAAAAATTACCACCTCCAATATGAGCTGAGTTGAAAGTTAAAGGTTTCACACCTTTACCAAAAGATGTATTCTCATAAACATCAAAAGCTCTAGATGATATATAAAGATTTAGTTTACAAAAGACTGTTTTGGGCTCCCGTAGTTTTAACCAAAAGCTCGAGAGCACACATAAAGGTTTGCATTTAAATTGACAATTGGTTTAAGGGTTATTTCAAAAATAGTTAGAGAACTGCTGCATTAATCTATAATGTCATTTGACAATTATGACTATGTACATTGACTTCTAATCGTAACTCGCAATTAGCCTTTGGATTTTACAAAAGAAATAAATGAAAATTTTGATTGCATTTGGAGGTCTTAAGAAGGAGCCTATGTATTTATTATTTTAGAGATGCATTAATTTAAGAAAGTCTCCAAATTGTTGTTCGTAATTGCACGAAAATGTGTTAATGACAGTTTAGCATTATGTTAAAGTATGAGAATAAGCTACTTAACCTATGTTACAACTTACTATCATGCAATTGCAACTTGAATTGTTGATGGGATTTTCTTATACTTTAAACAATAATTATAAAAATGTAGAACTTGAAAATAATTAACGAAGAAAGTTTGGAGCAATTTTTCTGATATATTACCTCATGCTAAATTACAATATAAATACTAATAGAAACTAAACCACTAAGCTAAAATTTAGGAAGAAAACTTGACAGGAAATGTAAACGTGGGTAACTAATGCAACTGTGGAAAACCACTTCTTAATTTCTCCTAAATGCATGCATGCTACGTAGAGATCATGGAGTCATGTATCAACTGCTTAAGACTTGGTCTTCACCTTCATGCACGTATCAATACCCCCATCGTTAAAATGGACCTTGTCCTCAAGGTCCGGCATGGTGGTAGTACTCGACAGTTGATATGCCCCACGGGGGGTCTATTGTTGGGGTGACAATGGTGTCGGTTCCAGGTGGTGTGTCCTGTGGTGTCATTTCCGGAAAATCCTCGTTATCAATGAGAAGCAAAAACTGTGGAGGGTTGCACTTGTGACCCTTAAAAAACTTTTCCGGACATCGAAAACAAAGTCCCTCGGCTCGGCGCTTTTGCAACGCTTCAATGGATAGACGGGTTAATGGTAGGGTCTGGTTTGGTTTATTAGGTGCGGGTAAGGATAGGGTGGTTTGTTGGTTTGATGTTACAAGTGTCGATAAAAGAGGAGTTGATGGGTTAATGTTATGTGACGGTTTGGTGGTTTGTTGCGGGGTGTCGAGCGTTGGTGTATGGAATTGACGTGGTTGAAAAGTGGGTGTAGCAAGGTTAATTTTTTCTTCTACTAACTTTGCTAAACCATACGCTTGGTGAAGGGTTTGGGGATTGTTTTGGGCCAGCTTTTCTTCGATCAATTTTGCCTGCCCATAAACTTGATGAAGAGTCATGGGTTTAAGTAATGCAATCTCGTTTTGTATATCTTTTCGTAAGCCCGAGATGAAACAGTTTTTGAGGGTTTGGGCCGATAGACCGTTAACCCTATTCTTGAGTCGTTCAATTCAGTTTGATATCGCGCACAAATGGAAGTTTGCCTTAGTTTAAACAAGGCTGCTTCATGGTTCTCATAGGAGGACGGGCGAAGCGAATCTCAATTCACGTTTAAATGTTTCCAGCGTCGAGCATCTCATTTGTAGCTAGGTGTTTGTACCAAGAGAGGGCTTCTCCGGTAAAATAGAAGACCGAATATGTGGTGCGATTAGCAATCGGGGTGTGGTAAAAATTAAAAAAATTGTCGGCTTGGAAGGTCCAATCAAGTGGGTTAGTACCATCGAATAATGGAAGTGTAATTTTTGGTGCACGGGGTTGATTCGGTGGTCTTTGTGATGTTGATCGGTTGTCGTAAGGTGGACGGGTTATGGGCAGTAAAGAGTGGCGGTTCTTGGAAGGGTGGGATTTGATTGGCCATTTGGAATTGGTGGCTATTGTTATAAAAATTATAATCGTTGAACTGAGGTAGCGGAGGGCCTGTATAAGCGGATGAAGAAGTTGAATAATTAGTGAGGCCTTGGAGCATGACTTGTGGGGAAGTTGTTTGGCTGGGAATATGGTTACTGTTTGTTGGTATGGTGGACGTGGTGGTGGATGAGGTGTTAGCTGGGTGGAAAGTTCCGATTGTTATAGGTGGCATTGTAAGTGTGGAGGTGGCGGTGGACTGAATTGGGCTGGAATGAGAAGTTAAACGTTGGAAATTATTGACGAGCATGGTAGTGGTGTCTGCATTCAACGATATTTTTGCGGAGAGGTTTTCGGTGGCAGTGATTAAAGCTTTCAGGCGGGTATCGGTGTCAGTGGCGGCTGTGATTAAGGCTTTCAGGCGGTTATCGTTGTCAGTGGCGGCGGTGTTGGAAGAGGTGATAAGTTGGTCGATTTTGGAGGTTAGGGTGGAAGTATCGTGTGGTGAAGGTGACGGGTCACGGCGGGGAGGCATAGTGATCGATAATGAAAGCACCAATTTGATGGGATTTTCTTATACTTTAAACAAGAATTATAAAAATGTAGAACTTGAAAATAATTAACGAAGAAAGTTTGGAGCAATTTTTCTGATATATTACCTCATGCTAAATTACAATATAAATACTAATAGAAACTAAACCACTAAGCTAAAATTTAGGAAGAAAACTTGACAGGAAATGTAAACGTGGGTAACTAATGCAACTGTGGAAAACCACTTCTTAATTTCTCCTAAATGCATGCATGCTACGTAGAGATCATGGAGTCATGTATCAACTGCTTAAGACTTGGTCTTCACCTTCATGCACGTATCAATTGTCATTATCACATATTGTTTACTTCTCAACCTTCTGTGAACTTAATTTCTTTATGCATAATTCCATTAAACTTAGGAGTCTTAATAATGTTGTTGAGAAGTATTGATAAAGCAAATGGATTATGTAATGGGACAAGACTCCAAGTTCTTATATTAATAAGAACTTGGAGTCTGGCACAAATCATTAACAGAATAAACTTTGTCAGGAAATAATTTTCTCTGTCAGTTGCATTTGCCATGACAATTAACAAAAGCCATGGTCAATCATTTTCAAAAGTTAGTTTGTACCTGCCACGTCCTGTTTTCACACATAGACAAGTATACGTAGTTGTTTCAAGAGTTAAAAGCAAAAGAGGTTTGAAGGTTGTCATTTGTGATGCAGAAGGTAATATCACTAAAACTACTATAAATGTCATCTACAAAAAAAGTACTTCAAGGTTTCTCATCAAGGTTCAAGAGGCATGTACAATATACATATCACATGTTTTTTTTTACCATATTTTCAATTATAATATATTATGAATCAAAGCCTACTTTTACTTATATTTTCTATGGACTATTAGGTGTTCACGGAATAGGCATTTGCTAATTGATTAGCGCTCATAGATATCATTTGCTATTCAAGATCATCAAATTTGGAGACGACAACGCATGGACGTTTATTATTCTAATTGTTACAAATTCAATTGATTATCGAATAATTCCCGTATTATCTCATTGTTTCTTTCATATACTAATATATTAATGAAACATGTTTACGTTTGTTATTTTTTTATTATCTCATTTTTATATTTCTTTTAAAACCCCGTGAATCCACGGGTTTTTAAGCTAGTTTTCTATATTATACAATTGTTTTCCAATTTTAATCTCTTTTGTGAAAGTCCACATATCCTATGTCTCACTCTCAAATTAAACCTATCCCGCAAATAAGCCAAGACTTTAAAATAGTCACGAAGACCCACGCACCTTTAATATGTGTTTCCAAATAAGCATATTTCAAGCAGCCAATACTGAAACCAAACGTGACACCAGTTTATTCTTCCATGAATCTCTTTATTATGTACAACAAACAATTCATCATTAATCTTCTACACATAAATTTGGGCAAGTGTGTAAGTTGTAAAGTTAGGGTACTGGCAACCATGCCTACCTCTTTTTTTTATGTCTAATCACCCACCAATAATATCCTTCCATCTCACCTCATACCAATCTCATACCTAACAATAGATTTTTAGTGGCAACCATGCCTAACTCATACATTTTTTTTTAATTATATTAAACACTTTAATAAAAACATAACATTTTATTAATACTTAAAAGTAAATTACATAAACTTAATAGCATTAATAAAAACAACTAACTAAAACATATATCTAAAAATTGCAATTTCATCCATATTTTGCTGAGCTCCGTTTTTGTCAAGAGTGAGCGCTAATATACTTGGATTGGTTATGTGATCGTGCGGTTCATTATAGAACTTCAGCGTCTTCCACATATGCTTTTCTTCCATTAAAGCCATTTTGTGCAATAACTTTTCGCCATTTTATTCTTTGCAACTTTTGTAGCCACCGCAATAGTTGTGTCTTATTTGTTGTGTATGTGTCGAAGGACACAGCTACACTATTTATTGTCGACGACTTCGGTTTGACCTTTTGCCCTTTCTTTTCCTCAAAGGTGTTGTCGACATTGGTCGGGAAGCACAGTGTTGTTGTCATTGCTTCGGACTCGTAGTGGTGATTCGAAGACTTTTTCTTTTGTCGGAATGACAAGTAGATCCTTGCGCTATATCTGGTTGTTCCAACCATTTGTCTTCTTGCTTAACAACGTCCCAAGCATCAATATGAGTAAATGTCTTGCAGGTTTGGTCTTGTAATCGGCCAAGGCATTTGTCATCACGTTAACATCGCTACACCCACTCTCATGAATACGTTTCTACAATTATAAAAGTAATAATTATAAATTCATATAAATATACAATTATAATAGTAAAAATTATAAAACTTACTTGTTGGATGTATAGCCCATTAAATATACCCATTTTGAAGTTCATAGTTTTCCACTTTGTGTTCAAGGCATGAAAAGATCTATTTGTGTCTTTCACATTTTGCTTGAAATGCTCAAAATTAGTTTCCAAAACTATCTCTACTTTGTTCATTACCAACGACTCTACATGTCGAGATATGAACCCAAACTTTAGCCAAAGCCGCCTCTTTGACCGGCGTCCAAGATTTTTTTTCCGCTTTATTCGGTTGTTTCTTTTTTTTCACTTCTTGGACTTCTTGAATTTCTTCATCATTTTCTAAGATACAAAACATTATAAAAATTAAAATTGAAACATACAAAAATATTGAAACATACACTTGAGAAACAAAAATAATCATCTGAAACAAATATAAAAATATTGAAAAAAAAATACAATTAGGAAAAAAAAATATTGAAAAAAACAATTCGAAAAAAAATTGAAAACAAAAAGAATTGAAATACATTAAATAAAATTTGAAACATAAATTACCTATGGGAGTTGGTTGTTGTGTTTCGGGAACCACATCATCTTCATCATCATCCAAGTCATATAGCGGTAGTTCTCGTTCAACATTTGGTTCCGTCGCGAAGGACCGCGGTACTTCGAACGGGTCAAAGTCACTTGTTGGAGACATCGTGTATTGAGTTGGAGTCAATGGTGGTGGTTGGTGAAAATATTGGGGTTGAAAGTACGGGGGAGAAGTCATTTGCGGATAATATTGAGGAAGACTCATTTGGGGAATGTATGGAGCGGGTTGTGATTGAATTTGTGGACGAATGGAACGAGAACCTCGTCCACGGCCTTTGGATGATGAACCACCTTTTCTTGGATCCATGAGATTGTTTTTTAAAAGAGTAAAGAGATGAAATTTAATTTGTGTTAGAAAATTGGATTGATGTTGTTAATTTATAGAAGGGAGTTAATTTTTTTTTTTAAATAAGCCAAACGGCTATAATAGTTAAGGCTCCAACGGATATAATTTTTGGTCCAACGTTCGAATTTTATTCATACCAAATCGGGGTCTTTTGCCGATTTGGTGTTCCCTCCATCCATGCCGAATGAAACCGAAAATGAGGCACTACTCACCCCGCTCGGTATGGAGCATGCCGAATGGCATGCTGACTCCACTGCCAGTACCCTTATAAAGTAACTTCTCATTACCCTACTCTTATTTATAGTCACAAAAATTTGGACTAGTGAGATACAAGTAGCCGAAGACGAAACTAGAACCAAATAAGATTGGGTGCATAAAAATTTTGAACCATAATATATAAACATATTTGGATGGATTGAGTGCATTTAAAACACATTCATGAAAAAATGATGTTTTTTTATAATAAAATTAACACTATAACAAAAAAATCCATATGTGTCCCGAGATCCCGTGAGAACCCCCTGGTTCGATCCCTGCAAGTAGCAACAACTTATTGGCCAACAGATTTTGTCACGCACATGACATACATGCCCTGGGAGATGCACGTACAGTGACGTCACGCTGACGTCGAATACAGTCGAAGAGACATGTCTGCACGCCGTCTAAGCGTCAAGTTGACCAAATTCAAATCATTTTAAATGTTTCTCTTAACATTTCCCACCTGAGACTTTTAATGTTGGTCCACCGTGATACGACTCAATATAACTCAAGTGGTGCAACTGGCATCTGCATTAATTACAAGCCAGGCCTGGAAGCCAACAGGGCTAACCTGATATCTTGATTATTAGTCCAGCATTATATCATTATCCCATAATATAATACTAGACTTGAGAGACTTGATATCATATAGATATTAGTGGCCCACCCATTAAATACACGCCAAAAATGGGCCCATTATCAACACTCATATAAGCTCAGTCTGATACACAAACACTCCGAGGCCGCAATAGCCGGAGAAGGTCTCTTAGCCCGCGTATGCACACTCGTAGACAACTGTCAACTGACGGCTAAGATACGATACCTAACGCGTGACAGTAGGAGACACATGACCAGAACGTGAAGCATGCATGTTATGCTAAACACGGTAATGAAGGTCAATCCCCTCATTTTATCTGCCACATCAACTTTCTCTATTCGGCGACCTTCAGGCGATTAGTTGCCACAGTAAGGGTGACATTCATTTTATTTTTTCAATATTTTTTTTAATTAAAAAATATATTTTTAACAACAAACTTAAATTTCATTAATTGTTCAAACCTTACATAATAATTCAAATAAAATTAAAACATTACAATACTTATTAAAAACTTAAACTAATAATCTAGGTCGTAGCGTGCCTTGATTGTATCCTTGATTTCCTACAGCTTTTGTCGTTTTAGTGCGGGCAAAGATTGGTCGATTGGGGTGAGATAGAGTATGATGTCTTTTCTCGTTTCTTTTGTCGCTCAAATTCAACTTTTTGTTGTTCTAGTTCAAATTTCATTTCATCCATTTTCGCAGCTTTCTGGTCTCTTTTTGCTTGCATCTCCAACTCATGTTTCTTTTGCTCGAACTCTTTCTTCTTCTACTCGTAGTATTCGTATGCCATATTTCTTCTTTCCCAATGCTATGCACTTAATGGTTTTCCATTTGTCGGCTACCCCTTCCATATACTAAGACTTCAATTGAACGGAGGCGAATGATTTATTCTTATTTTTCTTAGCTTGGTCACGACCTATTTGTCGCTCATCTCGAGTCTCTTCAGAATCAGGCACATCCGAGCCAGTTTCAGAAGTCTTGGCTTTCTTTCGACGCGTATCTTGGTCCTCAAAATGAGGCAGCTCAACTTCCTTCTAAGAAGAATGCTCCCTCAAAACTTCCCAACAATGCTCTCATATAAAGGCATGCTCATACACCAATAGGTATTCTGCACATGCTCGTCTATAAATATTGAGGTCACATTCTCACCACTTTCATGGTTCCTATTAACATTGTTGTAAATGGCACAAAATGCTCCAACTCTATAACGAATCCTATTTTTCCGCTTGGTAATGATCGAGTTGTAAGTTCTGTTTTCACGAACTTCTTTTTCAAAGTAACCAATAACCTTAGCCCAAAATCCCTTAGCCTACATATTGTTTCCCATCACGCTATTTTCGAACACATCACACCAAGCTTTGCACAACACCACCTTTTTCGCTGCAGTCCAATTCGACGAATCATTCTTGGCAGTCTTCTTGGAAGTATCCTGTTTTGTCTTTGTAGCTCGTTTCGTAGGCTTCTTAGTTTTGACCAGTGACATCTCTTCGACAGGATGGTCGTCATAGTCATCATCATCATCATTTGGAACCGAATCATGAAATGATCCATGAGCCAAACCTTGACCCATAGAATACTCTTGACTCGGATAACTTTGAGTCGGATAACACGAACCAATTCCCACATAAAAATATGGATTATTGTATAATTGTTCTTCAAAATCACAAGCAGCAAGATTAATGTGGTTAACCGGAGAATACGGTTGATGATTTCAGTGGGAAGACGTCGATGAATCCATTGTTGGACGATACAACGCTTCTTGTGAGCCAAAAATCAATTTGTCTCAAAACATCAGACCGAGAATTGGACCGAAATGTTCGGTTCAAGTTTGGGTCGGTCCGGTCCAACAAAACATAATGGCCTACTGTAAGTAAGGTCGAACCGGATCGAGGGCCGAATATGAAAATTTGGTGGATCAACCGAACTTAATTATGTTCGGTCTAGTCGAGTCGGTCCAGTCTGGTTTCTCGATTCGATCCGATCTGCAGTCTATTATGCTCGGCCTTATAATGGATTTATAAAAAAGCTAAATAAAAGTCTTCATATATTAGGATGATGGACTAGGGGTTTTGAGGTTTAAGTTGATGATGAAACGAATGCAGTGTCATTGTGAAACGACAAACCAAATTTATTAGATAGGTTATGGAGCGAAGCCCGGTAAGCTTTTGTGACATTCAAGTTGGTTACAATGATTGTAAGAATAAGTTTAATATAGCATAATTTATAAGATGAGAGTAATATGATAAAAGGGATAATGATGGAGAAAGATGAAAAGAAAATCCAATGATTAACTCGCTAATACCAGACCGTCGTTTTTAAATAGCTCGTTAAAGTATTATGATCGGGTCTTTTAAAATGGATACCACGAGTCCACGACTACTATGTCTTAAGCAAATAAACTTTCATAAAATGCCATCCAAAAACAAAAAAGTGAATTGGTATGTAGTGTGAGAACCATACAATACATTTTAGTTTGATTTTTGGCTTTTCTTAAACGATTTTCTTCCATAATTTTTCCAGCATATATAAAATTCCAAAACTTCTTTATTTGTTAACCAGTTAACTAAAACACGTTTTGTTAATATTTAATTAGACTGCAAAATAAGTGAGGATTGGATTAGTTTTTGCCTAATCCCTAGGCCATTCTTAAGTATTACTTCCAAGGTTTAATAACTCGTATCGGTAGTCGGTCGATCGACTCCCTTGTAGCTTGTAATAGTCTAGGCGGGATTAATCGGTGATTAATCAAATTGACATTTCCAACAAGTTTTGGATAGCAAGATTTAAAAAAAATAAATAAAATAAATAAATAAAAAATAAAACTTATAATAGTTATAAACAACGACTATAAAAGAGGAGGGAGTGGGATCTTGGGTATGGCATCGAGTACCAAGTACCCGAGCGGGTACACCGCCCCGACTAGGTCGGGTAGTTGGATCGGGTAGATAATTCGAGCTCCGAGCTCGAGCGAGTACCATGGTTTCGTTTGAAAAATTCGATCGTTGGGGGGAGTAGCAACACCATTTTTTAAGAAAGATCAAGATGAAATAAGTTACCTGTTTCGATCCAAATGATTCACGTAACAAACAAAGTGTTTTGGATTTTATATAAATTATGTGAAGTTGATGGGATTTAAAAGTGGAATAGTTTGTTGGGTTGAGATTGAGATTTAAGATTAAGAGAGAAATGTGGATGTTGATGATGAGATTGAGTTTTGTAGGTTTATTTTTTATTTTAAGAGAGAAGAAAGAGGTGGTTTTCTAGTTTTATTCTTTTTTCTATCCTACATAGATTCTAAAGATAAAAACGATGATCTGTTTCTTGTTATAATGAAATGGTATGTAATTTTTTTTTAAAGTATTATGTAATGTTTTTATTTTTAATGAAATGGTATGTTTTTATTTTAAATATTGTATGTGATTTTATGTATTAAAAAAAAAAGAAAAAATGAAATTCGGGTACTAGGGTACCACTCCCTCCACTTAGGGTAATGTTAGGGTAGAATTGGGTAGTTTTGAGTTGGAGGGTTTTTATTGGATATATGTGATGTGACACCCATGGTATTAGGGTACCACTCCCTCCTACCTAAGTGATTAAAACAAGTTTACAGTTTGACCAACACCGATCGTCGTTGACTATAGTTGACCGATATATTTGATTGATTTACAAAAATCAAAAAGTTTAGTGGTCAATTAGCGCTTAAACAATGATTAATCGGTTTTTTAAGCCTTTTTTTTTTTTTCAACACTGATTATTTCACATTGCCATAAATTTTTGCTTGAAAATGTTTTCAATAAAATAATTAAAAAAAAATGCAATAAAATCAAAAACAAAGAATTTAAACAAAAAATGGATAAAGCCATTAGGCAATAAATGAAACAAAAAGCTTTTCAGGCATGAACTTTATATTTTAAAATTGTTTTCCAGTTTTTATCCTTTTGTGAAAGTCCATATCCTCGGTCTCAGTCTCAAATTACACATATCCCTCAAATAAGCCAAGATTTTAAACTAGTCACAAAGACCTACGCGCATTTAATATTTGTTTCCAAATAAGCATATATCAAGCAGCCAATACTGAAAGCAAACGTGACACCAGTTTATTCATCCATGAATCTCTTTATTATTTACAACAAACAGTCCATCATTAATCTTCTACACATAAATTATGGCAAGTGGGTAGGTTGAAAAGCTAAAGTAACTTTTCATTATCGATTCTTAGATCATAAGCTACACTCGGTGCCCGTCGTGTTGGTCTTTGTAGAAAAAGTGTTGCCGCATCGGTGTTTTTAATAATAACAAAATTCACCACAACATCAAAACACTCCTCCTTCCTATAATATAAAAATCGAATGTCATGAGTCACTCTCTAACTCACACATATAAGTACATAACCCACTAAAACACATGTACAACACAAAAAGGAAATATCATACCATTTAGGCTGGTGGAGACGGCACTACACCCGAAAACGTGACATTTGGTGCGGTTTTTTGTATTTTCCCGTTGCGTTTTGGCGAGGACGCAAAGCGAAAACGCACTGTACCTTGGCCTTTTATTTATTGTCACAAAATATTGAATTAGTGGAATACAAGCGGCAATAGCCTACTGGGCCAATAGATCCTGTTACGCGTCAGACATACACGTCCTGAGACGCGTGTACAGTGACGTCACGCTGACACCGAATACAGTCGAAGGGACATGTATGCGCTCCGCCTAAGCGCCAAGTTGACCATATTCAAATCATTTCAAATGATGCTCTTTATATTACCCACACAAATATTCCAACCCTGATATGACTCAATATAACGCAAGTGGTACAACTTACATATTCATTAATTACAAGTCAGGCCCGACCAGGAATCCAACAGGGATGACTGAATAATCTTGACTAGTAGTCCAACATCATATCCTTAACCCATAATATAATACTAGACAGAGGGACTTGATAGCGTATGGATATTGTTGGCCAAACCCACTACATACGCACCGAAATTGGGCCCATTATCAACACTCGGATAAGCCCAACCCAATATACAAACACTCCCAGCCCGTAAATGGCCTATGAAGGTCTCTCAGGCCGCGTATGCACACACATAGAAAATTTTCACCTAACGGTTACGATACGGTACTTGATGTGCGACAACAGCTTACACACAACCATAACATGAAGCAAGCATGTTATGTACGAAGCGTACTAGTCCAAGGAAGGAATGCCACCTGACATCCTTGTTTGCCAATCTAATGATCAACACGTGGTATGTTCATAGCCGTTGATCAACCATAAGGATTTGTCCAAAAACCCTAGATACATCCCTATAAATAGAGAGATATCACACACAAGGAAAAAGGATCACATTCTTTTTCATAATTTGACACACTTATTCACACGTAGTGAATACACATACTCGATTTGTTTAAGTGTTACAATACCCCAATTTTAGATTCTCAATATTATCTTAGGGTTCTTATTGTTCTTAACGGGAAACTAAACAACGTAACCAATCCAATCTATTCACAATCACATTTTACATACTTTACATAAACAACATAAATTACACCAATAAAATTATCATATATTTCAACCTTTGTGTATCAATCCATTATATTTTAAATGAGGGTTATTATACAAAAAAGTCACTAAAGTTTGTGGGAAATTTGTCCTAAGTCACTAAAGTTTAAAAGTTGTCATTCAGGTTACTCAACTTATGAAAGTTGTCAACCGCGTTACTGAACTTATAAAAGTTGTCATCTAGGTTACTGAACTTGTAAAGACATGACATTTTTGTTACTTAACATATAAAAAAATAAACATAAAAATCGCTGAAATTATAGACATGTTTTCTTTTTAACGTTGAATAACCTGAATGACAACTTTTAAACTTTAGTGACTTAGGACAAATTTCTAGCAAACTTTAGTGACTTGTTTGTATAATAACTCTTTTAAATGATATATAGGTAACTTGAGTAACTATAGGGCTAATGCGCCCCGACCGACGATCGAACGACGCCCGACACCGACTGACACAAACCGACCTTAACTCAGGTTGGGACTTGGTTTGGGTTTTCAACCTTGTCGGGACTTGGGTCGGGTCGGGTCGGGAGTCGGGATTACCCGGGATAACACAAAGAAAACCATATAAACCGGTTTCGTTTCGGGACTCGGGTCGGGATTCGGGATTACCCGAACTAGAATCGGGTCGGGATTCGATTAGGATTTTCAGCCTTGTCGGTTTCGGGATGGGTCGGGATGGGTTGGTTTAGGCCCGATGCTCAGCCCTAAGTAGCTATATACCTACTCAGTTTTAAAAGCTCGTTCAATTGGCTTAACATATGAAGGCTTATGGCCTATAAACATTTTCATAAACCTGTGTGACAAACAAAACTGAATTTATAAGCCAACTTATTAAAACCTCAAGTTATCATAAGATTTTACAATCCCGGATCCAAACACAACCTCGTATCCTTTGTCCCATTCTCAATACAATCACCGCTGCATTGTCTGAGTATCTTTCCCACCTGTAGCTAAGTAAATAGAGGTCATGTGCAAAATCTTATACGAATACTACCGCCGTCCCATAATAATTGTCAACTTTGACTTTTTTTAGTGATGTAGTATTTACAACATTAAATTGTGTAGCTTTCACAATTTAATTATTGTTAGAAATGAATTTTAAAGCTCTAAATATATAACGTGATATATATTCTGAGGCACATAAAATTTTGATACTCTGTATCATCGCACATCTTCGTATACGGCTCTCTTGTTCCCGCAAACAAGCAAAGAATTTAAAAATAGTAAACCGCAATAAATATTTAGTTTCCAAATAAGCATAACACCAACCAGCCAATAATGAAAGCAAACGTGACAGATACATCTTTTCACATTCTTCTTCTTCTTCCTCTATTAATTAATAATTTTTCACATAAATTAAATTAGGGCAAAATCAATCAAGTCTCCCAAAAAATTACTAACTTTTCAAGTTATGAAAGTAGCAGCATTGTGATTGTAGATGATCATGTCTAACGGTAGTCCTTGTTCGAATCAATGGCAGTTTTATGATGTTGATGATGATGGCAGTCTTAGTTTGCCCCCCATTGATGATGATGTTGATTTTGAGTCGTTTCTTAGTGCCCTTGGTGAAAAATCACCTGAGGTATTTTTTTTTATTTTATTATATATATATTTTTTAATGTAATGTAGTTGATTTATGTTGTTACTGTGTGTGTGTTTTTTTTAACATGAAAACTAGATGTTTAATGAAGTTTTCCTTGTTTTGTTTACGCGGGGTATACATGTCTTTTAACTTAGATGTACGCTGCCTAACCGGGTACCTAGGCCCACCAGTTGATGTTTTTTTAGATTAGTTTTTATGGGAGGTGTGCGTGGGACACCGTAAAAGGCACCCACCTCCATCTCGCCTTTATCCAACCAAGAAATTGTGGGCCCCATGGGTGTTTTTATTACTCTGTATTATTTATTCGGTTTTTGAGTGTTTGTATGAAGTGGAGTATTTTTATATTTTTTTGTTTTGTGGTGACCATAGAAGGTAAAAGGTGGCGCTGATGTGAAGGTGGTGGTATCGGTGATCATAAAAACTAGACTTATAAAATTGTTTTAGGTTTCAAGTGATTAAAAGTAAATTAGCGTATCGTGTCTGTAATGTGTGTTTTTACATGAAGACTTATTCGTTTTTTTGTAATATTTATGAATTTTTGGTTCATGTCGTTCTTAGGACGTATGAGATAGACTTGTTTATATATTATGAGATAGTTAGTTGCCGTTAAGTTTTTTATTTTTTGAATGAATTTCAAGTGAATAGAGGCGAAATGGAATATAATTATTGTAATCGTGTTTAGAGTTTTATTGTGGCATTGCCGTAAATTAGACGACCACGGATCATAAGTTGGATAGCCCAACACAAGTTTGGATTTTTAGGAGTAAAATTTGCAGTCTGGCGTGGGGTTGTTCTAGGTTTTGTGTTTGGCTTATGGTTTATAATTCCAAAGTTGTTGGATGTGTTTTGTATATGTCATTCTGATACTTGTATTCTTTTTGCTAATGAGTATAGGTCTGACTAAAGTTATTGACTAAAAATGTGTACTTGAAATGTAGATTGTGAATTACATTGGTAAATCGAATTGAGTATACCTGATTTGCCGAGGTAGTTTTCATTATGAAACAAGGGTGAAGGTCAACGAGCTAACTTCTTTATGAAACAAAAGACTGAAAGAGTGTTAATATATGTATCGGCCTAAAGCCAAATGCTCAAGCCCCACTACAGGTTTTCTCATCTTACATTCGTGGGTTGTGACCATGGAAACGCTTGGTTGACCAACCCTATAGAGCATTTGGTAAGAAATCTGGATCTAGGTAAAAATATAGAGAAATTGGGTTATTTAGGCCAAATAGTGAAGTATGATACTGCAATTAAGTGTCGTATGTGCAAGTAACCCGACAGACACAATTTTTGTTCGGAATCATTTTGGTGTATCACATTTATGAGTTGGACCAAATATGCTAGTCGTAAGATTTCACATTTGTGAGAATCCCTTCCCGATAAAATTCCCTAATATGTCATTATCTTTATGGTCGCACATTGATAGACGTACCTAGATATATTCAATTTAGCACATTTGGTTATTACACGTGCCATTCACCAAAAGAATGTGCTGAAATAGACTACCTTCATGAAACAGGTACAACCAATAATTACACATGCCTGCAAACGTGTACATGTACCATAAATTAGGTGACATTGATCTGATAAACTTTATCCATTCATGTTTCATGGTACTAAAATTACTATATAATGTACATTGTGCAGAACGCGATAGCTGGTACGTCATCAGATATTTTACCCTGTAGCGAGACAGCTTCACATGGGACTAATCAGCACTCCGAAACCCATAACGGTACTATTTTTGCTTCTCAGACAAACTATCTGTAAAACCTATTATTATTAATATTAGTTATTAACTATATTCATTTAATGCCTGCATTTTCAGGTTCGCTTGTATCACCCCTTCTGCATGACTCAGAAGCTTCGGCTTCTAGGGCTTTTTGTTCAAGTGGTTTATCTGTTACTGAAAGGCAGACCTTTAATTCTGGCTTTGATAAGCTGGAACCTCATCAAGATGTCTTCCCCATGCCGTTTCCTGAGCATGTCAATCATGAAGTTACTCAGGGCTATTCGCCATTCAGCAATGATACTTTTGGGTTAACTAATAGTAGTTATAATAATTATCAGCTGATGGATACAGCAGGGGTCACTGGTGGAATATTTGACAATTTGGTTGGAAACAATTATAATAATAATACGTTAGAGGTCCCTGACAATATGGATCTTAGCGGGTTTCCTGACATGATCTATGATCCCAATCTCGAGTTTTCTATGCCACATGTCACAAACGACAGACCGTTGAATTTTGGTTCATCAAGACAGGGCCAAAGTTTAAACCTTGTTAAGACTGAATCAGAGAACCATCAAATGCAAAATCTACCGATTTGCAATGTGATGAATTATGATATTGTAGCTGCAAGACCAGATGGATTAGCTCTCGTGGATCAGAACTCTGATATTGGACCGTATGTAAGTGTTGAAGGCAGTGACTTCTTACCACGTGGTGAAAGTTCTTTGAGTGAACCTGCTAAAGAATCTACAAGTGGATATCATGGCCTCCGTCCCTGTAACATAGCAAAAAAAAGACAAGCGGTATCTGTAAAGAACAAAAAACGTGATCCATCTGTTCCAACATCTAAAGATGGCGCTCCACGCACAAACAAGCGAAAAAAGGCGAAACTTAAAGAAGTCGATGAACCGTCTGGTCAGCAAGATCCAGCTGTTCCAACATCTAAAGATGGCGCTCCAAACATGCGAATAAAGCTGAAATTTAAAACAGTCGATGAACCGTCTGGTCAGCAAGGTCCATCTGTTCCAACATCTAAAGATGGCGCTCCAAACATGCGAATAAAGCTGAAATTTAAAACAGTCAATGAACCGTCTGGTCAGCAAGATCCATCTGTTCCAACATCTAAAGGTGGCGCTCCACGTACAAACATGCGAAAAAAGCGGAAACTTAAAACAGTCGATGAACTGTCTGGTCAGCAAGTTCCATCTCAGGTGATTCTAGGTTCTCAAAATCATGTCAACATTGTTTACAACTATTACTGTTTCATCACATTATATGAGCCCATCTGTTTATGAAATATCTCTTCATGCTCTCAAGATTCCAAGTAAACATCATGTTTTGAGATTATTAGAGTAGTGTAAGTGTACTAACGGTAAATTAAAACATATAGAATTGTGTCTGATGAGGTCAATCTTAATGTGCAGGATCTTCTTCTTCGAAAGCCGCGGAAACCTCTACCAGATGATGGTTTGGCAGTTCCACTTTTGAAACACCAGGTTTGGTGATATGCATAAAACTTTGTGTTGTACTTACCGTTGAGTTCTTTTTCTGAAGAGTGTGGATAACCTTTATGTCTTACTCTGTAACAGCGGATTGCTTTGTCATGGATGTCAAAAAGAGAAACTAAAAGCACTCGCTGCTGTGGCGGAATTCTTGCAGATGATCAAGTTTCTATCCGTATTCTTTTCTTTTTATTTCATTTTATTTCGGTCTCGGTTAAACCTTAAAACTTATTATTATGTATTTATGTGGTTAAATTTGTTACCTTCTGGCAGGGGCTTGGTAAAACTATATCTGCAATTGCGCTTATGCTCAAGGAAAGATCTCCTCCAAGTTCCAGTGTCAATGCTATTGGAACAAAAGAGAAAGAAACAGAGACTTTGTGTTTGGATGATGATGAAGATGAGTACATTGAGCATACAAACACTTTTGTGCAGACTAACAGTAGCCTAGCTGCAGGGACGCTTGTTGTTTGCCCTACAAGCGTTCTTCGTCAATGGAATGACGAGTTGCAGAATAAAGTAGTTAATGAAGCTAATCTCTCTGTGTTAGTGTATTATGGAGTAAATAGAACCAAGGATCCATTTGAGTTAGCCAAGTATGATGTCGTCCTCACCACATATGCAATTGTGGGCATGGAGGTTCCAAAGCAGCCAATTGATGAAGACGAAGATGAAACAAAGATAAAGATCTCACCCAACAAGAAAAGAAAATACCCTCCTACATCTGATGAAAGTCCCAAAAAAGAACCTTCTGAATCTATTGATCGTCCTTTAGCTAAGCTGAGATGGTTTAGGGTTATACTGGATGAGGCTCAGAGCATTAAGAATTACAAAACTCAAGCAGCTAGGGCTTGTTGGGGTCTTAGAGCTAAACGGAGGTGGTGCTTGTCAGGGACCCCTATTCAGAACTCCGTTGATGACCTGTATAGTTATTTCAGGTTTTTAAGATATGATCCATTTGCTATATTTAGAAAATTCTGCTCAGAAATAAAGGCTCCGATTCAAAGGAATCCGGTTTCGGGGTATAAAAAGTTACAAATTATCTTAAAGACTATTATGCTACGACGAACAAAAGGTTAGACATGTGAAAAGAGTCTACTAAATGCATTTTCTTTTAAGTTCTCAGTCAAGTAATGCTGATTAATCAAGAACAATGCTGATGCATTTATGCTTCAACTTATAACTTGTTGGTGCATTTTGTTTTAGGTACACTTCTTAAGGGAGAGCCCATTATATCATTGCCACCCAAGACCATTATGCTGAAAAAGGTCGACTTCACAGCTGAGGAGCGTGGTTTCTACCAGAGCCTGGAGGCTGAAGCCCGTGCTCAGTTTGAAGTATGTGTTTGTTTGAAGCTTATATATATCTCATAAATAATATGTTAAATATACAACAACGATAGGCAAACAATTACTTAAGATGTTAATTTAGATTATGCAAACCCGATAAAGCTCATCACATACTTGTTATTATAAATTTGTGGTTTTACTTCCTGTTGCTGGTCGGAATACCATATCTAATAGTATTTAGGTCAATGAAAATGGGTTAACTTATTGCCCCTTTCACTTTTTTCCTTTTTCTCCAACTTTTAATGGTTTTCCTTGCCCATTTACTGTCAGGAATACGCTGCTGCTGGGACTGTCAAACAAAACTACATAAACATTTTGTTGATGCTTTTGCGCCTTCGGCAAGCCTGTGATCACCCTTCACTTGTTAGAGAATCTAGATTAACGACTGACTGGAAGTTGTCTCTCGAGAAGGCAAAAGAGCTTTCTCAAGAAAAACTAAACTGTCTTGTAAACTGCTTGGAAGCTTCATTAGCAATTTGCAGCATATGTAACGTATGTAGAAAAGTTTCTTCTCACTCTTTAGATTAATAGTTTTTTTGCTTATTATATATCGTTGATCATTTTATGTTTTACAATTTCTACAGGATCCACCCGAAGATGCTGTTGTGACAACGTGTGAGCATGTTTTCTGTAATCAATGCATCCTCGAACATCTTTCAAGTGACGACAGCGAGTGTCCATCCTCAGAGTGCAAAGAGCTTCTTAGCAGATCTACAGTGTTTTGTAAATCAACACTCAAAATTTGTATCAGTGATGACGTCTCTAGTTCTGGTTCAGTTAAATCTGAGGATCTGGAACCTTCTTCGTCCAATGGACCTATCGACTCCTTGAAAATTGAGGCTACTAAGGCACTTGAATCTTCCAAAATTAAAGCGGCCCTTGAAGTCCTCCAGTCTATTTCAAAGCCCGAGGATAAAACTGTGAATGAGACTAATATTAGAAATCCAGTGACAAAGGGGAAAGCAATTGTGTTCTCACAATGGACGGGGATGCTGGATTTGGTTGAAGTTTGTCTTAAAGATTCCCGCATGGGTTACAGGAGGCTTGATGGAACAATGTCTGTTGTTGCTCGAGATAAAGCAGTGAAGGATTTTAACACTCTTCCTGAGGTTTGCGGGGAAACTTTAGGGGACACCTTTTATAATGTGGATAAATGGGTCGATTTGGGCCACCCTTTGTATCTAATGGTCAAATGGGTAAAATTACGTAAAAAATTAAATTGGTATCATAGTTTCTGTATTAATTTTTATACATTTATTATCTATGATTTTTATAATAAGAAAGACATAAACGTGTACGTTGGGCAACCTACCCGACATGTAACAAAAGCTACCTGTTTTGACCCAAACCCATTTACCACCTGTAGGAATGTTGTTGCCTTCTAATGAAATTACTTTTCACCACTTGTTTATTCAAAGATTGTCTGCTTTTGTAGGTAACTGTTATGATTATGTCTTTGAAAGCGGCTAGTCTTGGGCTAAACATGGTTGCAGCTTGTCATGTAATTCTTTTGGATCTCTGGTGGAACCCAACAACTGAAGATCAAGCAATTGATAGAGCTCATCGAATTGGACAGACTCGTCCAGTTACAGTGTTCCGGTTTACTGTTAAAGATACCATTGAAGATCGCATTTTGGCTCTTCAGGTATTATTATTATTATTATTATTATTATTTTTAAATGGAAGGTGCATGTCTCGGATTACTGAATGAATTCTTGTCTTTGCAGAAAAGGAAGAGAGACATGGTAGAATCAGCATTTGGAGATGATAAGAATGGTGGTTCTGAGGCTCGCCTCACCGTTGCTGACATGGAATATTTATTCCAAACATAGTACCTGGTACGTCCATTTTCTAGAGCCAGAAATGTCGGATCTAGAGCAATTATAACACAATGGCGTGTATCTCATGCAGTCAGGGTTTTACATTGCTCTAGATTTGCCATTCTGAATCCAGGAAAAAGGCCCTTCCTTTAACAGCTATGTTGATATCTTGGTGTCGTTTTTTTTGCATGTCACCCTTAATCAATTACTGGGTACATTATTAACATCGGTTTTTGGGAATTTCTTTTAGTTTTAGGAAGAAAGAAATTTGGGGTTCGCAAGATGGTAGGTGACTAGTTGGAGGTTCTTAGTCTTAAAATGTTAATATTATATATAGGGCTTTTGAAGTCTAACAGAATGTTGGATGGATGGATGGATGGATGGGTTATCTTATTTCTCTTAATCTTATTATTTCGCATTAACTATTTATACTTGAAATGCACATGTTTTTTTTGCTGACTTAACGGAAAGTTGTGCACAAAGCTCTCCCCCCTAAATTTATAAAAAGGCGAGGAGTCTTTAAGCAATTGGCTGCTCTTATTCGGTGGGTAAATTTGGTTGTTGCTATATTATAGATTTGTCAATTTGATATTATCCATGTAAGGGAGCTTCTATCTGATATGCCGTGTGTGGTCCGCAGTGTTAGACTAAGCGTGTGGAGTCTTCGTGGTGTAGGCTTGACCTTAGTTTTGCTTTAAGAAGTAACATTGCTGTCGACTGTTTAGTCCCAACGGACTATACCTAGTTTTTAGTAAGAAAAACAATGTTGTCGAGTGCGCTCTCCTTACTAGTGGAAACAGGGTAGGGATATTTTGGTCATTATTCAAAATTCAAAATCTATGTATAGTAACATTCTGTATTTGAACATATTAAAATTGAAACCACCTGATAGCAGAATATTTGAACATAAAACAAAGAGATCACATATGTCATCCCATGCCTTAATTAATCAATTTAATCTTAGTGTGTTGATTCATCAATCACCAACCTCATTTGACTTTTCAATTATATTTCATAAAGATTAAATAAATTATATAAGGAATTATTATGGGTCATTGCAACATCATTAAATATATGAAAAGGGAATGTCATATTTTGAAGCAACCTCTTCATCATCATATACATAATTACATATACTATATGTAGTATAGAATTTATTGCATATATAATACAAGTACACATTACTATACCACAACCATGCTAATAAGGTGTCAATTTTATGATCAAAATTTTCTTATGTCATTTGTAGAACATTGCAAGTAATAGCATGCTTAAACAAAAATCAACATTAAATACTTAAAATTAGGGGTGAGCATCGGGTCAAACTCGACCCGAACCGCCAAAACCGACCCGACCCGAAAACCGAAAAAGAAAAAAACTCAAACCGATGGAAACTGAAACCGAACCGAATAACTTTCGGTTCGGTCGGTTCGGTTCGATCGAAAAACAAAAAACCAAATCGAACGAAACCGACAAAACCGAAATAGATATACAAAACCGAAACCGAACCAAAAAATGTCGGTTCGGTCGGTTTGCCAGTTCGAGTCGATTTTCGGATGGATTTGCTCAGCCTTACTTAAAATACATTGTATAAAAAAAGCATACCCATTCCTTACCAACATGAAATATATAAATATTTTTGAGAGAGATGCATATACATGTGGATAATCTTTTTTAAAATTAGAAAAATATGGTTTTCAGAATATTTGTAACAGTTACATGTCAACTTCATCTAACAAATTCATGCTTTTTTTTTTATTTCTATAAATAATTACTAGGGTAATATTTTTTTTATATTACAAAGAGTAATAACATAAAGGATTTCTTACAGCAAAACAAAAATAAAAGTAAATCTTTAGTTATGCCAATTTAAGGAAGAAAGTTGATAAGGAAAAGTAGAATCACCAAGTGAACCCAAGACTGCGTTTGGATGGAATCCACTAATCCCAACTTGTTGAGTTGGATTCAACAAAGAAATGAAAGAAGCATTCCCATCCATCATTCCATTGATGTCTTCATCGGCATGAAACCTTTTCTCGGAGGTTTCAATATTCCAATAATGAGTAGTCGTTGTTGGGAACGAACGTTTCCCATGATTCATAACCATCGAAGAAACACCAGATTTCAACGAAGAATTTGATGATCCCATTTTGGACATGTTGTTGGTTTGTCGAATTCTTGATCCATCTTCGTTGTTCATGATTTCAAAGTAAGTTTCTTGATTGTGTTCATTTATACCGTTTGAGTTTGCAGTTTTTGAAGCGAGTATGTTTTCCATATAATCATTGCCTGTATCTCTTTCCATCGGTCTACTTGCATTGTTCTTCTTATATATACGACATAAAACCCATTCATCAAGCTATATACATATACGAAAAAATATCATGATTAATGAAAGATAACGATCGTAAAGTTAATATTCAGAAAAGCTGTAAATGAACAATTAGAAAAGTTGAAAATGAACGAAAAATAATATACCCGAAGAGAACCCTTTTTGCTTGATAGATTCATGGTGGGAGACTTGAAAGAAGTACTATCAGCAAGTCGATATTCATGCATGATCCAATTGGTTTTAATCCCTTTCGGAGGCTTTCCACCATAGAAAACCAACGCCTTTTTTACTCCAACTTTTTGATCTCCCGTCGATGACAAGATTGGCTTATCAGTGCCCGTAGCTTTCCAATACCCTGAAGTGGCTGCGCGGTTAGGCCTCATTCCATTAGGGTACTTTCTATCTCGAGGACTAAAAAAGTACCATTCTTGATCACCAAAAATAGCTTTACCTAATCAAAGAACACAAAAACAAGTTTATTCAATATTTGTAGTTGATAAATTATAGCATCTAGGAAGAAAGATGATTTACTTGGTAGCTCCCATGGATCAAACTTGTAAAGATCAACTTCTGCTATGATGGCAACGGGCAAAGGGACCGAAGAAGCTTTCTTCTTTAAGTAATGAACTACTAGTTCTTCGTCCGTTGGATGAAACCGAAACCCGGGAGGAAGGTTTGGGTATTGAGAACACGTCGATGAATCGGTACTTTCCATCTAAAACACAAGACTTCGCTACAACAATCTTTTTAAGGTTATGAAAGGTTTGTAAAAAGATTGGTTATGAGGTAAGACAATGTTGAAAACCATTGAAGATGCAAGTAGTATATTTATTTGTGGGGTATGTGGGCCCATGGAGAACCATTGATGATGTGACACGTTGGAATTAGTGGGTCCATTTTCATGAATTTATGGTGTTAAGTTTTTGATATCATGCCTTTCGTGTGTTAACAAACAATTTCCATTTAAAACACCCAAAATCTTACACTAATACCAGTATTAGTTATGGATGTAATAAGTTTAAACCGTCTATTAAACTTATAGGATTAAATTATGACTACTTAATATGGCCTTAACTTAAGCTAATTTCATTAGAGAAATACTACAATCACCTACAATTTACAAAAAGAAATCCACATAATGATGTGGCAAGTGAATTTGTGGATGAAAATAAGAGAGATAATTTAAATGTTAGAAAGAGAAGGCCACAAGTTACATGACACCTCATTGTGTGGAATGTTTTTTGTAAATTGTATGTGGTTGTAGCATTGCTCATTTCATTATGTTCTTGTTTAAAATGAGTACAATTTATAAGCTATTAATATGGTTAGTTTAAGTGTTACTACGTACTAGATTTGAACAAAGTCATATCATCCCAATTGACATTGGATTTAATAATGTAACCAATTTGTAAAGTTAAGATTGATCAAATTTTAGTGTAAAGAAGTATCATAAGAAAGATCAATGTTGTATTAACTTTAAACAAGACCAAAGTTAAGTGATTTGGTTTTCTGTATTTGATTTGATTACAAATTTGGCTATTAGATTAAGTTGAGTTACAGGAGAAACGGAGTCACTGGCTGCATATGCCGACTGAACAGAAAAAAGTTACAGTATAATTGGCGTCTACATGATATATTTGAAAGTTATAATGTTTTGTGTTCATATTTATACAAAGCTCGATCAATACGCTCTTTTAAGCACGCTTATATCATAATCGAAAGGAGTTTAGTATAATGAGAACTTGCTATGTTACTCACCTCCAAGTTGCAATCCATAGATTTGCCATTGTCTTTTCGCCTTGTCGATATGGTTATAGCAAAAAAGGATTGTCATTGGCGTTTTTATTTGAAGCCGAAGTTTTCTATAAGAGAAAAAGTGATGGTATCCAGCTATCGACACATCTAATTGTCATTTTCGTTGTAAGTTATTGCGATTATGGTTTCAAGTCTACATCCAATGATATGGATATTGTTGATCTTGATTTGTAAACTTGATTTAGCATATATATAGTTGTTGTTATCTACTTTAATTTTGGATTACATATTCTTATACACCAATTTATTAAATACTCACCAAGAAATCGATGTTACATATCAACTAACTCGCTCAAAATTATAATAGCTTCAAAGGTTAATTAATCAAAGTATACATGATTATATAAAGGTTTAGAATAGGGGTGCAATCAAGCCAAGTTTTTATCAAGCAACTCGAGCTCGAGCTTGAGCTTGACTCGATCGAGTTGAGCTTTTATCAAGCTTAATCCCGAGCCCTAGCCTAATAAACAAGCTCAAAACACATAACGAGTCGAGCTCAAGCTTTTAATAGCTCGAGCTTTTATCAAGCTTTTCAAGCTTTCAAAAATATTTATATAAACAACTTAAAACTAATTCTCCCGAATGTTTTGTATAAGTTTTTTCCTCTCGAGTTCACGCGTATTTTTTAAAATTTATTGATGAGTTTGACTATCAAATTTAATGTTTATAAATGAATTCAAGCTTTTCGAGCCGAGCTCGAGCCTTACTCGAGCTTTACACGAGCCGAGCTCAAGCCTAGATGATTAAAGCTCGTTAAGCTATCAAGCCAAGCTCAAACATACCTTATAAAATTTAAGCCAAGCTCAAGCCCTGTCAAACTCGAGCTCGGCTTGACTCAATTACACCCTAGTTTAGAATATTGACTTGTATTGAACAAACAAGTAAGTATATATGTATTTGTTTAACTTCATTTAATGTTTATTACCCACATAAAATAATTTCTATCAGTATAACATTACTCTAAAGTACATTTATGAATGTGGTTTCGTGGCACTTATTTTTTTGCTAGCGGCACACCCACCAAGCAATTACTACAGTAGAATGTACAGTACTAACGGTCGTTAGTTAACATCCGTTATCTACTAACCGTCGTTAGTTGTTTTTTTTTTAATTTATTTATTTATTTCTTATTTTTAAATGAAAATGCGACAAGAGTCCCTGAGGCTTAACTTGCGTTGCAAAATAGGTCCTGTAGGGACTAACGATGTTAGTTAACGTCCGTTATCTACTAACGGTCGTTAGTTTTTTTATTTTATTTTATTTTAAATGCTTTAAAAAAAACGAAAATGCGACAAGAGTTCCTGAGGTTTAACTTGTGTTGCAAAATAGGTCCTGTAGGGACTAACGATATAAAAAAAATTACATAATTGGTCTTTCATGTTAGATGTTCGTTACACAAATAGTCCTACTAACGGCTGTTACTTATCGATTGTTAAATAACGACATTCTATCATTTTTAATTAAGAAGGTCTATATAAAACGCAACGCAAGGAAGGCTTGATAACATGTTTTTTTGTAATTTCGCAACCACTTAATTATATTGTTCACGCTTAAAATACTAAACATATCTAATAGTGACACACTTAGCTCGAACGTTAAATAATACTTTTCTATGCAAACACCCCGCTGCGAAGCGCGGGCTAAAAACCTTGTATCTACTATATTTAAAGATTCAATATCTTAATTTAATGTGGAAGTCTTAATATGCTTAAAATTGTGTACTGTACAAGCAACTCACAGCTCTACAAAATATTTATTTGCAGCAATTGAATTTGGAGGAAGATAAATACGAACCATTCTCAAGTTACAACCACAATTACATGCCCACATTTCTTTGCAGCCATTGAATGCGGAGAAAGAAGAATACCAACCATTCTCAAGTTATAACCAGAATTATAACCAAAACAAAAAATATAAAGAGTTTCGCATTTAATCACAAATTTAACCTTCATTTCACTGCCCTATATAAACACAATCATCAAACGCAACAATCCCATCCAGCTCGATGTGCATTTAACCAAAACCTCAACCCACAACCCCAATATATAAGGACAGTTAGGGTGTGGATTGGATTTGTTATGGACCAGGTCTAAGGGTCTAAAGTGTTAGAGGAGATATTCGGCCCAAGCCCGACTTGTGGGTTTGTGGTCCATTAGGGTTTCATTATGTATTTTCCTATATATATCGTATCAATAAAACGTATCTCCGTGTGGGAAATTATGTAATCAATATACGGTTAACATGGTATCAGAGGGTTCGATCCTCTAAAAACCCTAAACGCAAAACAATGATTCACAGCTTACACTCTACATTGCCGTCACTTTCGTTTCTTCTTAGTTACTTTCTATCAAGCCGTCATCAGATTATCTTCTTTTTCATTATGACGCATATTGCATGCATGTCAGCATGTGTTTATCTTTAGATCTCACCATGCTCTCTTTTAATGTTTTGTGTTTAAATACAAGTCAATAATAATATGTTTCCTTTATAATGTCAATGTTCTTCTTTATTTTTATTTTTTTTAGGTTTAGCATTAAAATAGCATAAATTGCATTAAAAAAAAAAAAAAAACGACTAGTCTTTACCTAAAGTCGACTAAAGCTCGACTATTGGTATTACTCTTTTGATAGGCGTATGAGGTTACTTCTTCAAGAATGACTGTGCAACTCTTTTTGATGTCCTAATGCACATCATTGGTTAAGCTACATATTCTTCTACTAGTACCGCATACTTTGTTTGCTGCGTTACGAGACAATCTGCAATTTTTTACTTGATGTCCTAAAGCACATCAATGGTGAAGAATTGTTCTCGTTTGAAGATTTCAAAGACTCATATATCTGCTTGCTTGCTTTTCGGTCAACAACTTAGTTATAGCTTCATGTTTTCTGTTTTCTACTCCAAACTGCGCGATTTACCGCCGAATTTCGAGCTGGGAATGTTAGAGGAGATATTCGGCCCAAGCCCGACTTGTGGGTTTGTGGTCCATTAGGGTTTCATTATGTATTTTCCTATATATATCGTATCAATAAAACGTATCTCCGTGTGGGAAATTATGTAATCAATATACGGTTAACATAAAGAAGGGACGATTTTTTTGTTTAGTTTTGGAATTGGGCTAGAATTGAACTCATTTTATTTGTGATATGGTATAACAAATTATCAGAAGTTGAAAAGTGGGTACTCCGTATTTTGTTATAATAGTTGACTTTTGTTATCATATATATTTTATCTTTTGTTAAATCTTATTTTCATAGGGTCGTATACGTTTAAGCTTCATTTAACTCAACTTATTTTATAACTATTTAGCTGAAAATTACGCGGCACGTCTTAATTATATGCATTATCTTACTTACCTTTCATTAATCTTCTTTTTTTTTTTGTTTTTGTTTTAAAACATTCTTTCGATTTACATAAAAGTGTAAGGCAAACAAGCAACAAGCTGCGCCGTTAGCCTCTTTCAACAATTTACAAAAACATTACGCAATGAACAATTAGATACAATTCGTGTACATCGCACGAATCTGAATGCCTCGTACAACAAAGATTTGAGTCGGGTTGAGATTTTGCCATCTTTTCTTTCAATTGCAAGCAACGATTTTTATGATTTTGCCATGTCACTAATAATAAAAGTAATATACGAGTAATTGGTAATACGATGTACTATACTGTGATCAATAAGTTTGTTCTTTTGAGACATACAAATGAAAACATTACGAGTTCGTATTACATGGTGTGACCGTGTGACAATAGACGTGAACGCGTGCTTGCGTGTATAGTTGTCTTTTAAAAATGTTACATGATCCTTTTTACGTGTTTTTTTGTTATACTTTTATTTTTCAACTTCTGGATTTTGCGAAATTGAGGAATCAAAGTTACTGAATACAAATTTGAATAGATGTGAGCTAATTCGATATACAAGCATTTAGATTTTAGATTGTCATCCATGTAAAATCAATAGTATTTAGACTCCGGTTTCTAGCTGTACCAAACTAAGAGGGTAATGTGTCATGAAGAGATGAATCTCGTCATTTGGGGGTCATGGGTGCCACATCAGTATAACACAACCTCTTCAACAACCCCCATTTATCATAAGCCATAACACAACACAATGTACTCATTTGGGTCTCGCCATTTTTTTTTTTCAATTTTTCAAATAAATTAAAATTCATTCATAAAAATAAAATTACAATACAGCATATTAAAAACATACAAAACATAAAATAATGATACGAAAAAAAAAATATACGAAACCTAAGAAATACATCAAATTATAAAGAAACTAATTATTTTGTTGATGTTGTTGATATTGTTGCCATAGATGTCGTTGCCAAACATGCTCGATCATATTTCGTTGAAGCCTTGCGTGTGTCCGTTTATCACAAATTAAAGTTCTTTGAATTTCTTTCGTTGCACTTGCGTGTGTCCGCTTTCCCTGCTGCTTTCGTACACCCTAACGTTTCCAGCATTAGCAAAAGCTCCGACACGGCGACACCACAAGGTGAAGGCTTTCAATATCATCTGTCTGTGTGCCATATTTCATGATGTCATAATATCTAACAAAGTTGACTCATAGCAACGAAAAACGAAGTATTTATGTTGTAAGCATTCCTCCGTGCTATATAATTGAAGAATATTGAAATGCCGGTCCAACCTATTAAGTTTTTGGTATATGACAGAATCATGATAACAACCCTCCTCCACAGTCACGACATACTTACTTTGGTACATGGCTGAATGTGTCCCATAACCAGGTTATAGGCTTCGAAATCGCTGTCACGCAATTGATTCTCGCAATCTTCAGGGGAGGGGATATATTGTTCTTGTTCGTCTGGAGGATAAAGGCCAGAAAAACAATAATACATCAGTGCAGCTAAGGCTTCGAGGTCTTCTTTTGTACTTCCGTCTTTAGTTAGTCCATGAAGCATGGCTTTTTTTTCACGTATCACAATATTGTGAGGACGAATACTGCCATGATGGAATACCTTTTATGCAACCACATGAGTGCCTTAACAATGTCGCTGTAAAATAGAAAATTTATATACTATATTTATTAAGTAATAAGAAGTGTTAAATAATCAAATTTAAAAAAAAAGAAAAAAAAGAAAAAAAGCCTTCATTAAACTTACAGTATCCATTCGTTGACTTTGGAAGGTGCCATATTTCCTAATTTCATAACATCTAACAAAGTCGACTCATAGCAACCAAAAACAAAGTATTTACGTTGTAAAAATTCCTCCGTGCCATAGAATTGAAGAATATTGGAATGCCGGTCCAACCTATTAAGTTTTTGGTATATGATCTGGTCGGTTTATAAGTAAATCCCAGTTGGAACTGGGCGCTGCAAATTAAAACAAATATAAGATATCTTTTTTAAAGGCAGCCATATATAACAAACAAAAACGAGAATAAAACAAAGTACAACAAACAAAATGGTTGACTAGGGGCTTCCAAACAACAAGAACTACCAACTGTGGGGACAAAAGATACATGACCAAAGGACACAATAACACCCACAAGAACTACAAAACAAACAGGTGACTAATCTAGTACAATGAACTCACAAAACAATCACATTGAACTTCTTATTTATTTATCTGCAGGTGAAGTGTAGCATGTTGTGCCCCTACGTTTTTCATGTTTAATATTGTGATAAGTGACAACAAGTTGTATTATAAATGACTAATTCGGAAAAACTAGTGTTTGGATTTGCTTCTAAAATACTTGTGGGTAACAACTTATTTTGCTACTAAATAACATCAAAGCTGATTTTCCTTAAGAATATGTAGAAGAAGAAAAAGAAAAAAAAAAAAAAAAAAGAATCCCAAACACACAACTGTAGTAGATTCTGAAAGAAAAAGAATTTTCAAAAAACCATAGACAAGGTCTAAACTTTAATTTGTCTCTCATTTTATACAAAATTATTCATAAACATACCAAATAATTTATGAAAACATAGATTGGCTTACACATCAAAAAACCTAGCTTACATTGTTATCTCATATAAACATAAAAAAAATACTTAAGAATCAAGATAATATTCACAAACAAAATGCATCATTAACCTGTGTTAATAATCATTATGAAGGTAGTCTAAACCACGGACATCACCATTGTCGAGACAGAAAGACTGCATGTCGAAATAAGGGGTGGGACTGTTGTAAAGCACATAACCTGCATGTTTTAGGTTTCTTGGTTAGATCTCTATAAAACTCTTAAAGAAAAAACATGACAATTCATTAACCAACATGACAAAAATAAGAAAAACCTGATTGGTTTTACGAGCAGGTGAAACAAGCAGCTAATGGAAGCACATATGAGATCGATAAAGATGAGATGAGGAAATGTTTTGTTTGTGAACAAGTGTTGGCAATGAACCAGTAATTTAATAAGGATCAGAAGTAGGTGTAATTTACTAGGACCGTTGAAATGAATTTAATGAAGTGCAACGAATGAATTGAAGGAAGGAGGTAGGTTGAGCTTGAGCATCTTCAATGCTCTTTATTTTATCTTCCAAATTATAAAAAAAGATACTCCGGTAGTTCGTTTAGTGGAAGATTTATTTTGACCATGATTCAAAATTGTTCTAAGTTATTACTAATGCTTTTTCTAAAGCCAAATACCAGTATCCAAAATTTGTATACTTGAGCTCAATCCGAGCTCGAGCTTTACAACTAACACTGCAATGCTACACGAGCCGAGTGCGAGACTACGAGCCTTGTTGAGCTCCGGCTCTACTAGTGAGGTTTGAATCTACTTGTGAGAACATCAGGGTACCTCACCACTATGGCACTAAGATCAGTGACGTCTCTAGATTTGCGGAGACCCTGTGCAAACTCAATTTAATTACAAAAGCGAGGACTAACATTAAAAGTAAAATATAATATTTTTAAACATAAATGATACATGATTATTTTAAAAATGTTTTTGACAATAATTTTTGTTGCAACTCTTTGAATTAAATATTTTTAGTCATTTTTATAGAATAGGTGTACATGCTATATAAAAATTTTGAGGCCCCATGCGATGGCACACTTTGCACACCCTCGAATATGGCTCTGACTAAGCTACCTTGGTAGTGGTTTACCCCATCATCTACGTTTAAATTTATCACACTATGAAACTAGTACTTTTGTTGATGTATGTCTCTTACGTTATTCTCAAGTTGTTGAGGCATGTGTATGCACGGTCTAACTTTTGAAGTTTGACCCATGGAGGCATCAAGGATTTGTTGCATAATTTACCGATTTACGTATATGGAACTGGAAAATGATTCATAGGCCTAGCTAATGGAGCTAAAAATAAACCTACAATTTTACATATGTGATTAGTGGAAATAAAAAATTAAGTTGTGTGTTTATTGTATAACAATTCTCAAAATATGAATGTAGTAGGTTAGGTTTATTTAGTAAGCTTATTTATCAATGTGGATTAGCTAGGAAGGTTAATCCGCTACCCGAGAGCCATGGGATATTGAACCCATGCATAACTTACATATACCCATCATTACGTGATATATAGAGAAAATAAAAATTAATTAGCTAGGTTTTTTATGAGGGTGACGGTTACCACATATATTTTCTTTCACATGGACATGCATATAGATTTTGATCACTTTTTTTTTAACGTTTTATAAAATTTATATACTAATATGATTGAAATGTTAATAATATCATACCCTCCTAAGATAGTATACCCATAATGATAACAAATCTTTCTATATTAATCATCTAAAACTATATTTATCAACAATATATTACAACCAATATTTTAATAAAATATTATTTATTTTTCTTCCATCTACACAACCAATACATACAGCCAATTTGTATATATATTTTTTTACCATTTATCAACAATCCAACCTAACATATAATATAAAATACTAAATATTAAAAAAAAAAAAAAAAAAAAAAAGTAGCCAATAAAGCAATTCAAAGGCAGATCGTGGGTTGGGGATCAAAGATTGCCAAGCAACCAAGATTGCGATGAAGATTGTATACAAAGGTTATTAAAGTATTATCTTTGTATGTATGTTCAATAGATTGGGTTATGAACCTTGCCAATAAAGATAGTCTAAACAACCCCAACAATTGTCAACATATTGATGGTTAAAAAACAACACTTTCATTTATAGTTTATTTACCTTTACATATACGAAGTATTTGGATTGTTGAATTAACACTTTGGTCAAATACATACGCGATATATTTGGAAGGATAAGGTTTTTTCTTATTAACGATAGTTGGGTAGAGCGAGTTTTTTCTGCTCATATGTACGCTACCAAACTCATATATCCTTCCTGACCCTTCTCTGGCCACCCTCAAGATGTACCTAGTGAGTTTCAAAACGTATACCTCTTGTAAAGATATAATGACGCATGACTACTAACTTATCATTAATTGTCTCATTTGTGCTTTGTTTGCTCTTGTTGTACTATTGTGCTATACCAAAGTTGGCTTAAAATTTCGATAGTAACACTCATATCATTTTCATTTTACAACGTAAACTTGGAATTGTCATTGCGACATTGTAAGTAATTAAGTCGAAACAAATATCTTAATCAAGGTTGAAAGTATAAATATAGATGTTCATGGGTTAAATTGCAATTTTAGAATAATAAAAAAGCTACTACCTCCGTCTTAAAATTATTGTCCACAGATAAAAAAAACACACAATTTAAGAAAAACATCATAATTACAGCTTTCTCTTTTTTACTTTTTTTTTGTGCAAAGATGAATTATATTAATACTTCAAATTTTGTACAATGAATAATAATAGAACCGATATAGACATTACCCAAGATTAGCAATCAAATCAAATCTATACTTATCTGATATCATACAAAGCTATTATCTGTATTGGACAAAACTGATGTTTCTCACACAGGTAGACATAGCATACTTCCACAAAAACTTAACAAACTTCATTAAAGCTTAATACTCAGTTTTATTTGATTCACCTTTGTTGCACCATACCATCTAACTATGTTTCCATATCACCTTCCCATCAAGATCATTCAACATGCCACCACAATGATCAATGCAGAATGGGTGTATGGCTTCATTAGGAACCCATAACTCCTCCCAGTCAAGGGCTATACCAACTGGGCTACACTTCTGTTAGTTTAATGGACATAAAATAATCGATGTGTGTTAGGATCGAACTCGAGACTACGAGATTGTACACTTTACTTATGAGAATTAAAGTTTTAATAATTAAATATAAAATGTTATATTTAGTTATTAATTACACAAAACGATTAATGAACGTTAAGTAATTAAATGTAATGGACTAACGGTCGTTAAGTAAAATAAGGAAAGGACTATAGATGAAAAATAGGAAACAAGAAAGATCTAGAAATCCTTGTGGGTTACTAAATCCAATTGGTTAGGGATAAACCCAACCCAATCTCAACTTGTTCTCCAAGTTTTGTCATCCTATATAAACAAACACAAGGGGTTATTGTTTGATGGACTTTTGTGCACACACTAAACCCTAAATTGGTTTATTTTCCTTCTCTTTTGGTGATAGATCAATTAGAACCCTTATAGGGTCGATTGGTTTGATTTTTCCAATAAAAACGTTTTGTGTTTTATAAACTAGCATTTACTTTAATTGTTAATAGTAATGTGTGTACAAGAACGTGGTACTAACAATTATTGTTAGTATCTTGGATTGAATTGCAAAATTGTTAAGGGGTAATTCTCATAATCGTTATAAACCCTAATTAGGGTTCATCTTTATTGAAGAGTTGCTTGGATTGATTCTTGTTTTGCTAGAATCAAAATGTATATTTATCTTTTAGTTAATTAATTATTCATTATATGTTCCTATACGCCTCGCATGTGTACTTGGTGTTTATTGTTTATATTTATGATTAGTCATATTATATTATTCTAACAACTTCCATCTCTAAAATGGCTTCACATAGTTGAGAACACACACCTTGAGGAGGACCAACAAACCTCCTTAGCAAAGGTATAACTAGGACCATGTAGGTTTTCACTTCTCATAATTCCTAGTAACATACACTGCCACACCAAGATCATTTTCCCTACTCAGAAGGAAACTCACTTCATGGGCCGCAAATATTCCATAAGTTAATTATCCCAAACACCCTAGGTTACCTCACAAAGGCCTACTAGAGGAGTGAATAGGACAAGACGGGTATTGTTCTATTTATATCCCAAGGTACAGAGCCATCTTCTATAATGAGCTTCACTCATTCAGATTTCAAAAGGTAGGAAAACTGAATTAAAGGTTAAAACCTTTAACATATAAGCATAATTGTTTTTGAATCTCATCTCTGCAATTCCAAGATTACCAAATACCGTGATGCAGAAACTACTTTATGGAACCAAAACTAGCAGCTAGGCAAAGTCCAAGAGGTGGAATGCTACCCCAACTAGATACACATAACACTTTAAGACCTTATCTAGTGTAGAAATGTGTCCCAAAGTATTAGCCATCTGCATAATCTTTAATCCCAAACACCCTTTTATTCGTTTAGTGGACCCAAAAGTTTTAAACTCGCCCATTGTGATGTCATTACATGTGAGCATTATCAATTTCTTCCAATAGATTCTTGTTATCCTTCTTGAAATTCATCACAACTCTTTGTTTCTTCCCAATTTCCTCAACTTGTGCGAATTCTTCACTTGCGGCTAGCCAGCTTTAGTCTAAAATGGTTGATCACAGTTGACAACAAGTCTTTAACATATCTTCTTCGCTTGTAAACAATCTTTTATTTCTTTCATTTTAAATGTAGTAAACACATGCTGCAAGTACTATTCTTCTCAATACACTTCTTATTGACCTGTTAAACTTCAAATTTATCATGACTCTCACAATATCCTCCCAATTATCATGGACTGTTTGCAAATTAGTGTTTTCCTTTAAATCCACCCATATCTTGTCAGATTAAGGTCACTAATAAAAGAGGTGGCTTAAACAATCAGGGCAAGTATTACAAAGAGAACATGTCATTTTTCTATCAGGGAACCACTTGCTAAGCCTGTCTTGTGTTGATATTATTCCGTTGATTGCAATCCACATCATAAAAGAATGTATGGGAGTGCAGTTAGAAAACCAAATAAGATCACTTCATTCCAATTTAGTACCATTTACTCTCCAATCTTTCCATGCTTTATTAGTAGAATAATTGACACTCTTGTCATCACTGGAATACCATAAATGCTTATCCTTAAACCCCTCATTCAAGCTAGACGTATGGATTGTTTGAATAATTGGGTAGGCAGTGCTCCAACTATCAGGCCAACACCACTGTCCATGTTGAATTTTATCCTTAACTTTCAAAGAATTATCCAAACCTGCTTGTTTCACTACATCCACGAGAATATACTTACTTAGAGGCTCAGGTCCCCACCACTTTTCATGCCACATAAAAGTATTAGCACCATCACCTACTTTACATATAACATGATCTCTTATCTTGTCTCTAAGGTCCATAATTTGTTTCCATACAGCACTTGATATTTTGTCACAATTAAATCCTCAAACACTAGCACCTTTTTGCCTCACCACATTGATCCATTTGACCCATAAGGACTCTTTACAGCTGGCCACATTCCACAGATGCTTTGTCATAAGAGTTTCATTCCATAATTCAAGATCTTTAATACCAAGTCCACCCTCATCTTTTGGTTTACATAGTTGCTTCCATGCAATTTTTGCTTTACCTTTGGACAGTTCACCTTGACACCATAAGAAGCTCTTCAAACCTTGTTGATGTCACTGATCATAGCCTTTGAAAAGAGAAAAACCGAAGCACAGTAAACCTGCATAGAAGATAGGATAAAAACAATAAGTTGGAGTCTTTCTGTATAAGATAACATCTTGTTTTTCCAATTAGAGTCCTTTGCTTTAACCTTATCAATCAAACATTTGCAATCAGTGAAATTAAGTTGATTGCTTATAAGAGGAACACCTAAGTATGAGACATGCAAAGTTCTAATTTTAAAGGGAAGGATATCAAGGATTTGCTGTTTGACAGGATCTTAAAACTTCTTTTTGCACAGAGACAGTTTTACCCTTAACCAATTAATTTTAAACTTCTTTAAACTTTGTAATAATAACTTCAAATGAGGATAATATAATAAACTTGATCTATATTCCCTATCTACTTATGGAAGTGGACAATTAATTTGGGACAACTGAAAAAGAAAATGTGGACAATAAATATAGGATGGATGTGGTATTAGCTAAAAATGTTTGAAGGGTTAAAGATGGAGTCTGTGGATGAAAGGTGTTTGGAGGGTGTTAACAAGAGGTGGTGGTAGATGAAGGGAATTAAGTGACGGTACGTTTCTTTCATTTTTCAATACTGCATTGCATTTATTGACTCATGGTTCCAACGATCTACTATCTTACTATGAGTTGAAAGCTAGGTAAATCAAAGAAAGCCATAAATTATGATATGTTGGTAGGTTTGATTTGATTAAAATATAAATCTTTTGAATTGTTATATATCACGCTCAGACCTCACAAAAAGCTCTAGAAAAAGCTCCACTAGTAGGGCCATGGGCGAGCTGGGCGACGACCCTGAGTATCAAAATAATAAGGGGCATCAAATTTTAATGTTAGTGTTGGTGATAGGTCTCATGTGATGAAGATAATGTTATGATGATAAATGGTTCATGTAGAAACTCGTTCTCGCTGTAATAATACGATCTTGCATTTAAAATAATTTTTTGGCGTACCGTTGGTAGTTGCAGAGTCTGTTGGTAAAGAACAAAAGATGAACAAGAAGAAAAAAGTGAATAACAATTAAAAAGGAGTGTTGATACTCACACCACAACTTTTTATACTTTCATCACAATCTGTGCATGACAGTGTTGTACGCTGTGCTATACAGCTTGTACAAAGTGGTGTAAGTATCAAATAAAATGGTGTGAGTATCAACACCCATTAAAAACTCATAAGACCATGAGGTACCATGACATGCCAAATTCTTCATTTTAGTGCCACATAAGTATCCTTACTTTTAACACTCACACATAAAAACACCCTTTTACTCATAACATGTCATTTGTGCCCACCAGCCTCATTTTTATTTTCTTTTATATTTTTCAAAGAAACTAAACTTCATTAATTCAAATAAAATACTATATCAAAATTTAAAAAAACATTAAAAAAAAGAAAGAAAAGAGAAAAAAATTACAAATACGAAACTTAAAAAATAAAATAGAATAACTAATTTTTTGATTTGGCTTTGAACAAAAAAAGTTGTACTAATGCTCCAATTAGAAAAAAAAGCTGGTTTTAATATTGTTTGAAAATGTAAGTGTTTATATAACTTCTACAAAGCAAAAACACATGTATTGGACTCCATAATAATTGACTCTTTTGATCTCTGATCTTTCTCTACACGTGTTTGATCTCACATTGACAAAAATCATCATTTACATACACACACAAACTCATCCTTTTCAAGATCATTTCATTTCCACCATATCTCCCATACATTTGACTCATTAAATCCTTTAGCCAACAACATACACAGCAACATCACTCTTTCCACAACGGTACCTTTTTTTTTTTTTTTTTTTGGTGGCATAGGAATTTACGAGAGGTGATTGGGGAATGTTGGCACAAGGGTGGCGGCACCACTTTGGTGGCCACATCTGATTTGGCGAGCATGGAAGTGACGATACCCCATGGTTTAAGGCCGGGCACACTTGTGCCCCAACGACCTTCACTTCTACATCAGTTTTTCTCTTCGACGACCTAGAGACAACTTTTTATCACATCAAGACGACGTACACTACAAAAAACATGTCCCACAAAAATATGTTTTAATGATACCCTATGGTCTAAGGCCGGGCACACTAGTGCCCCAACGACCTTCACTTCTACATCAGTTTTTCTCTAGAACGATCTAGAGCTAACTTTTTATCACATCAAGACGACGTACACTAAAAATACATGTCCCACAAAAATATATTTTAATTTAGTAAAAACACACACAAACACATACACGACCTTTGTCGTCCTCTCGACCAAAATCCCCTGCCAACCGACCACACCCGAATCATCTACGTCAAGGCGACCGACCCTGGCCGAAGGTCGACCCTGGTGGGCCCAGCCTAAACGAAGAGAGAGAATGTAGGTATATTATTTTTATTGAGCTAGTAAAGAAAATAAAATACGCTATTACTCGTATTAGATTCCCTACGTAAACATGTTCATTTCTTGACTTCTTTTACTTTGGTTACTTTTCTACGGAGTATTTGTTATTTTCTTTACAAATAAGTAACATGGTATTCGCGTGTTGCAGTAGCGAATACCTTAAAATAAAATTTTCCGATGACTCACGTGTTCTAATTTATTATTTTCATTTTGACAATAAATTTTTGGGCTAATAACCTATTAAAGCATCATACTTGTCACAAATGTCAGTTCGACGTAGCGAACAAAAAAAATAGCTCTTCTAGACGTTAAACTTGAGATTCTTGTCTTCAATTGAGTATTGTGACCATTTTACCCTTTCAAATTACATAAATGGTCCCTGTGGGTTTGCGAAAATTGCATCCATCGTCCCTAGGCTAAATTACATAAATGGTCCTTGTCGTTCGGAAAAAATTGTGTCCATCATCCTTTACATAACGGATTCCATAACAAAAACAAAAAAAAAACAAAAAAAAAAAAAAATCAAAAACATAAATCCATCAAATAGATTCTAAAATCTAAGGAACCAACTTTTATTTCAACCACCCCTGAACATGCCTATGTCTTTGCAGCCTCTCCAAAACCTTTTGCACATGTGTATATTATCATCCAGTTCATTCTGACAAAAAAAGCAAATAATCAGAAGAATTTGACAATAACTCACATTTCCATCGCAAAAGCCAAGAGGAGTAGCTAACGTGTATACATTTATCCACTTCTATTGAACGAGAATGTAAATACTATCAAGGCATCAAAGTTACCTAATTATGATAAACCAAACAAAGCCTGTAACAAAAAACACAGTGCTGAATTTTACCTTTAGTCTAGCTGCAACAGACAACGTCTTCAGTGCCACTCCTTTCTCCCCGTTTCAAACTTCAGATGTTTCTTCAAGAACTTTCCAAATAATTTTCAGTTCCATGGGATACACATCCCGGTGCATCAGGAAATCAATGAAATTCATCCTTACATATTGGGTATCGAGTAGAGGTATGAATCGATCCAAGAAAACCCTATTGACTACAAATCCCTTCAGATATCACCAAATTGAAACTTGATTCGACTTGTACACACCTTGAATTGCAAAACCCCCAATCTAATTTTCAAAAACCCTAACTTTTACCCAACCCTAATTGTTTTGTAAAAATGATGATGAAACTGATTTGGTGCCTCTTTCAACTCGATTCAGTAAATAGGAGCTGTTTACTGCCGGTTAGTTATGATGCTGTGGAGCATGTAGTTGTCGAGCCACCGCCACCGGTTGATGTTGAGATGGTGAGTGATCATCATGAGTCCGAGGAGGTTGTTATGTCGGGTGACACGTAGCGTCCTTTAACGAGTGTGGTTGATGCTTCTTTACCGGAGATGAAGGTGAAAGAGAAGCAGCTTGTGGGTTCTAGGTTTGGTCACAGCTCGGTGGATGAGTTAAAAAATTAATTGGGTTATTGATATACTTGGGACAAATGATGCAAATTTTATAAATTTAAGGGTAAAATGGTCATCACAAATTTATTATACTTAATTGAAGACAAGAATCTCAAGTTTAACGTCTAGAAGAGCTAATTTTTTTGTTCGCTACGTCGAACTGACATTTGTGACAAGTATGATACTTTAATAGGTTATTAGCCCTAAATTTTTGAATATCAAAAATTACATTTGACGTATTTTAACTCTTTAACAAATGACACCTCGACATCTTGATACCAACCACTGACCCAACTTTACGTTGTTAGAACTTGTTTTAAACTAACAAAACTTGTTTTGTTCAATGTACGTTGTTGGAATGTTGAACCACCACGAAATGGCATGGTGCTAAGGTCTTTGGTTTTTAAACAGGAGGTAAAAAGTTCAAACCTCACTAGATGTGTACATTTGATGGTCGCTTGTGGATCGCTTGTTTGGATCATAAGCAACACAATTAGCATCTAATACCACTAGACCCTCAATTTCAGGGGCAGCTCAACCTTCTCTGAGGTCTAAAGCAAAGCCTTAATACAAGGCCTTTTTATCAAAGTTATTTGCCGAAAATTCGTTTACATAAAATTTATATTTCCATGTTTCTTATGTGAAGTCTTGGATTAGTTTCTTGAAATCAATATAGTATAATATTTTATTTTTAATTGATAAATAAGCCAATAAATTTAACACATTAGTGGCATTTTGGATCGCAGAAAACTTTTAATCAACTTTAATTTTGAAACATTTCTTTCTTCTGAAAAATTTGTTATCGAAATGGTTAAAATTATTAGTATGAGATAAAGAGTTAAGATGTATAATTTGATTAAGTATATTTGAAGATCGCTATGGGATTGAAGTCTCTATCTATCCATATTCAGTATTTCCCTAATCATCCATACCCGGTCAAAATAAACGCCAAAAGCTAGATAATATTCACAAACAAAACAAATGATCACTAACTTGTGTGATCATCGTTATGAAGGTAGTTAGTCCACAGACATTACCGTTAAAAGGGCTACGCGTTGATGGGATATTGTTGTCGTAGTAGTCACTCGTATAAAACATAACCTACATACGCGTTTTAGCTAGCTTAGTTGGTGAGATCTCTTAAAATACTTCTGTCAATGAGAATATGAATTCAGTAGTGATTCAGTGTTTGGTTTATGAAGAACTGTTGGGAATGAACCACTTGTTTAACAAAGATCGTTAGGAGTTATTTACTATTGTCAGAAGGAGCGTTGTCAATAGTTAATGAAGATGGAGAAAAAATGTAAACGAAATATATTGAATGAAAAAGGAAGGATGTAGCTAGGTTGAACTCAACATCTTCAATGCACTTCTTATCTTTTCATAAATATCTTAGCTTCTTCAATAAAAGATTTATGTGGATAGACTAACTAGGATCTATGTAGGATGATAAAGAACTAGCTAGGATATAAAACATTTGGTTGAGGAGAAACAAGAGCAAAAGGCATCAAAAGTAAGTTTTTGAGCAGATTATGTTCGTGATGGATATTTGTGTAGCAATTGCCGTTTTTCAAGACCTAACATAGTGCCAAAATGACTTCATTAGATGCTAGTAACTCCTTGTACTTTGGTTGTTGCGTGTTGGCCATAAAATTTAATGAAATACGTACAATAACTCTTTTATACTTTGGTTGATTATAAGGTGCAATAACTCCTTGTACTTTGGCAGCAGTTGTTGGCCATAAATTCTAACGTTCAATTTGCCTGATTTCCACGCCACTTTATCTGTCAAGTGTAAGCTGAGAGCGTCCAAGAAGTAAACAGCACGGCCATGTTCCACCCCAAAGCTATACAAATCAGCTTCTTGCGAGACTTTGTATGGGTCTGTGACCTTTGGAGCACGATATTCAGTGAATTGGTGAGAGGTTGAAGGCAAGCGAAGAGCCAATACATGTACCTGCAGAAGTGTGGCAACCATTTTTCTTTAAACAATAGTTGATGGCAACTAGTTCACGATTTATAATAAAAGCTTACAAACATAATGCTTATATCTTGAAAAAGTGTTTTTAAGCATTAACTCGAATAAACTGAACCGGACCAACCCTGACTAATAACACCCCTACTAGTCATGAGCGAGAATCACTCAAGTTGTATTATAAATGACTAATTCTGAAGCAAGACCTAACATCTTGCATAAAATTAATTGAAGTTAATAAACATATAATGTTTGTCTCAAATCATATAAGAAACAAATGACACAGTTTTGCAACTGATTACTAGCTAACAAGATAATCGAAGAAGCATATAACATAGTTTTGCTAAAGATTATGATAACAAGGAAACTAGAACTTGTCACTTTCTTATAATCATTTATCGACTATGACAATATCTTGTAATCATATTTTGAACGACGAAAAAACATTGCTCACTAGAACATTTATTATCACAATTGTATAATGAAAAACATTGTTATTAGTTAAAGAGTTGAAATACATCACATGAAATTCTTGATATCCGTAAATTTATTGTCAATAAAAATATAATAAACTAAAATATATGATTCACCTAAAAATTTATTTCAATGTACCCGCTGCCGCAACGTGTGAGCAGATGCGGTACCACAATGGGGGCAGTGTGGGCAGCTGCCCCCACAAAGCTCACTCGAGTAATGTCGATTGATCAAAGAATTTTATTTTGTTCCCATAAATGGGTAAATAGTAGTACTGTGAAAATTTATCTAATAGTTGCATTATAGTCTAGTTGTTAAGGACCTTTGCACTTTCGTGGAGATATAATGTTTGATTCTTGTGCTACTCTATACTTTTGTGAATTTTTGTTATCAAACTTTTTATTTTTGCTTCAACTACTTGTTTTAATATCGATAATAAAAAGCAAGTATGTGCTAAATATTGTGCATATCATCATCAATTCTTAGTTTTGGTTCTCGCATGCAAACAAAACCAAAAAAATCACTTTCACTAAAAGTAAAATCGATTTCATTATAGCAACAAAGGTCGAGTAACTGACATGACCCGACTGACATCCACTTTTAATTTTTGCCCCCTCTTGAAAGTTATTCTGGTATCGCCCCCGCGTGTGAGTACGCTGCTAGTATATATTGACTGAAGAACAAAAATTATAAACTTTAAATATTGCAATTAATGTGTGTAGTTGGGAACATGTAACTTATGCTAGTAACTGCATTAGTTTACGATGTTTTTCTTTTACCACTTTCCTCTTTTTTGATTTAGGAACATGTAACTTCTTCATCTTCAATTTTTTTTTTCTTTCTGTTAAAAATTTCATTTGATTGCTTGGTTTATTTAAATAAATCTTAGGGTGTGCACCGTTAATTTTCGTGATAGTTTAACGGTATGCACAAAGAGTAAGCTGATTATATAGATCTCTAATTTCGAATTTCATTTGGTATTAGAATGGTATGATAAGTTATGATTGTGTATCTGAGTTAAGATTGATTTGCTTTGTTGTGATCATGTGATTAGTTACTAGAGTTACCTGACTATACTGTTAGTCTACGTACCGCTTTAGAACTTTTGTCTAAACTTAAAGTTTTACGTTTTTCATCGAAATCTTTACTTACTGTTCCAGGCTTAAACTTAAATAATACTGCAAGGCAAAAACATATTACACAAAAGTTAGCTTAAACGGGTCGAGTGTCAAAATTGCTCTAAAGAAACCTCGAATAATCTTACTCAAAATATTAAAGTTCAATGAAACAACATATATAATTTTGGCCTTTTAACTATGTTGTATGTCTAAGCAACCCAACACGTACGAAAATTACGTTTTGCCCTTTTACCCAAATTTGTTTAGTTATGGCGATATCGCAGAATGTGTTCAGGTTACTTTGGTTAGAGCATTGGGTGTGGCTTCGTTATGGCTCGCCGTCGGCTGAGGTGGCACCTCGTCGTGGCTTGCCGCACACCGCCCTGCCATTTCGTGGCTCGCCGTGGATGACTTCGGCGTGGTGACGACAAAGGAAGAGTCTGACAAACCAAACGGCTATAAATTGAATTTGCAAAAATGTATCCGTTTAATAACGAAAAAAAAAAGTCACCACACCTATAAATAACATATCATATCCACCATTTTTATCATCTTCATCTCCTCCATCTTCCTCAACTCTCTATACCTTTATTAAAAAAAAAAAAAAAAAAAAAAAAATCTCACAATGTCTCAAAACCCAAATGACGGAGGGTATTTCACAAACTTACTAAACTCAAACCCACCACAATACGGTTTCAAACCCGTCTACCCCCTCCTCGCAAAATTCCAACCAGTCTGCACAAGAATTTTTTTTTAACCAACAATGTGCGTTTAAACAAGGATTCGCAACTTACCCCGCCCGATTTCAATCACCACAGTTTTTTTACCCGTCACAACCTCCACAGTTTTTTAACCCTTCACAACCTCCACAGTTTCCCCAAATGGAATCGCAATCGTCCGATTCACAATTCAAAGTTCCAAAAGCACGTGAACCGGCCAAAGGTAGGGGAAAAAGACGAAGGCAAAAAAACAAGCTGTGGATTTGGACGCAGACGACGACGAAGATGTGAAAGTCATAGCCTAGGCAGACAGTAGGAAGTGGAGCATGTCTGAAGAAAGGTTACTTGCGCAATGTTGGATAGAAATTTCCCAAGATCGAGATATGGGAAATGACCGTTCCGAATATTTCTTTAGGAATGACATTCTAGACATGTTCAATGCTCAGACCACCAATGACCAGCGTGACAAAAATATGATAACTGGTAAATGGTCGAGGATTAACGGTGATTGCCAAAAATTCAACGCTATTTACAAACACATGTAGCGTCGAAGTGGTGAAAATGACCACGATCATGTCGAGAATGCGAAAATTAGCTTTGCGCAACGTTATGCTGGGAAGGAGTTCGTGAATGAAAAATGTTGGGAGATTTTGAAAAATTACCCGAAGTGGGATGCCGAAGATCCGATTGACATTACATGTCTCGAGGATATATTCGCCCCGACAAACGAGCTAGTCCTCGAAGAGATGGCGGCAAACGAGCCGCAAGAAAAAAAGTTGACTTCAACGCCGAAGCTGTGAGCTCGGTGGGAGTCAATCGAGTACTTTTTTGGGACATATATCCGAAATATATGCTCAAAAAGCCGACGCTCAAAGGGCTTGTTACGAGGCGAGGCGGGAGAAGGAACAAGCTATCCAAGAGAAGATCGAGATGGAGTTTCTGATGATAGATCCCAATTTGAATCCTGACCCGTTAAAAGCAGAGATCATCCGAAAGAGGCAGGAACAACTAGTAAAGAAATATCACGCAAGAGATGACTAGGTTTCTTATTATTAGTATGTGTTGTCTTTTTTTTACCCGCGTCAGTTTTTTTTTTTTTTTTTTTTTGATGAAATGAATTTAGTTTATTTGAAAATTTGAATAAAAAAAATAAAGTGGTAGTGATGGGCCCCAAATGAAAAGGTTGAGGTTTGTTAGACTATCTTTATCAACAATCTATCACAACCCAATCTTTTAACAAAATATTATATTATCTTTCCTCCACCTACATAACCAATATATACAACCAATTTATATATTTTTTACCATTTATCAACAACTCAACTTAACATATAATATTATTTTTTTATATTTAATTTTGATATATATTTTTTAATTTTTGATTTACAATATAAAATACTAAATATTAAAAAATAATAATAAAAAAAAAAAAAATGTTGGCTAAAATTGCAGATCGTGGGTTAGGGATTTGGGTTGCCAAGTGATCTTGGTTGTGGAAGTTGGTTGTATACATTATTATAAAAATAATATATTTGTATGTATTTTGATAAGATTGGGTTGTCAACCCACCCAATAAACATAGCCTTATGAGGGAGGGGGTTTGTTGTGGTTAGTTGTGAAGGTTTGTTATGCTGATGTGGTGCTGAGGTGACGGTGATGAAGAGGTATGATAGACCTCCCACACTCAATGCTCTTAGGTTATTTTGGTTGAACTGTGAAAATGATCATTGTCTATACAAATATCCTATTTAATGTGAGCACCTGCGCAATTGTACAAAAGCATATTCAGAAGCTAGGCTTGGGATCAAGTGATGGGGTGCAAGCCCGTATGACCGTATGGACAAAATCATGATTTAGGATCGAATCGGATGGACAAAAGCTACAAGCCTACAAGTGTTTCAATATAATACATGCGTATGTGCATAGCACTGTAACACCGTAATTTTTCATCCATGTTAAATGAAAGTTCTATCCGATGCACCAACGGGCATGGCACTTGTTTTAATTGTTAGCACCGTTTCATATAAGTCTAGCCATCACACATTTAACAAGTACACCTATATGATACATATTCTATATGTTCTATTAAGATTAGAACACTTTTCTTAAGTCTAACCTACGTGGCCACACTTTTACTAAACTATGTTTTTCTTGTCTGAAAACAATAATTTTAAAACGGATGAACAAGTAGGTTATTCATTGTCTAACTTATTTTTCAAAAAATAATTAAAGAAATGAATTTTCCATGACTATCGTTTTACACCTCAAAAAGTAAAACAAACCATTACTTTTGTACAAGAGTTCCATACTCTCTTGACCTATTTTTTCTTTGCAGTATTAATCTCACAAGCATATATATTAATATTTAATACTATCCTTAATCATTAATTATTTGACAACTGTAACGTAACATTATACATTTTAGCTACATTGATGGAAAGAAATGAAATTTTACTGGTAAAGGAATTCATTACTATATTTTGCTTGCACCGGGGCCATTATCGACTAATAATCGTATCTTCAAGAACTAAAAACATTATGATATTAAGAAAGTGTCTTAACTGTACACTGGAAGTGTAAGTTGATCGTGGCCGGCCACAAGTTTGAGGTTGCTTAATAATAGCATTTTGTATCGAAATTATGACAAGGTTCAACATAGTAATCAGATAATTAGTCGAATAATATGTTTAACTCAATCTGATTATAACTTACTAAAAATTAATTATATATGATCTAGTCTTAATTGATGATGGAAGATTTCTATTTAACCCTCATTTTCTTTCATCAATAATCATTTACAATTAAACCACAAATTAAAAGTTGACTTTAAATACATCAAATGTAACATACACACACCTTTACTATCTGGCATGCAACAAATTCATGCATGGAGTTGACTTTTGTGACTGCAAAAGTCAAATAGTTGGCCTCATAATGTAAACAACAAGAAAATGAATGTCTTGATATCCACAATTAAAAAATCAAGATTTTTTAACTCCCAAATCATTTGTTGCAATTAAAACTCTGAAAACTTCATCACCTATAAATATCCATGTTCTACTCAAAACTGAATTATCCAACCAAAAAACCTTCATTTTTAATCAATTTTCTTGAACGAACTATGGCTAAGAAACCAAGTTTGGGTCGCCAAAAGATCAAAATCGCGAAAATCCAAATAAAAAACCATCTACAAGTAACATTCTCGAAGAGGAGGTCAGGGCTCTTCAAGAAAGCTAGTGAGCTTTGCACATTGTGTGGGGTTGAAATCGCTATTGTGGTATTCTCACCGGCTGGAAAAGTTTTTTCTTTTGGTCATCCTAAAGTCGAGTCAGTTGTTGATAGATTTCTTCTAGCTCGAAACTCTAATCTTATAAACTCAACAAGTTTACATCTTGTAGAGGCTCATAGGATAGCTAGTATTCCTGAACTAAACATGCAATTAACACTCATGCTTAACGAGTTAGAAGCTGAGAAAAAAAGAACCGAGGCACTATACGAAATGAGAAAGACTAGCCGGAGCCAGTTTTGGTGGGAAGCACCAATAGAGGACTTGTCTCTGCATGAACTCGAACAATTGAAGGACTCAATGGAGGAGCTTAAGAAGATCGTGGCTATACAAGCTAATCAGCTTTTCACTGAAAATTCTAACTCTCTGTCGATTTTTGGTACTAACAATAATAGTATTAGAGGTGGGGTGGATCATTATGAAATGAAGCCTACTCCCATCATACCATCTTCATCGGGTGCTTCTCATGTCCAAAACTATGGATATGGCCATGGTTTGTTCGGAAGTTTTGTCCAAAACTATTGATCTATTTACGTCGAAAAGATTAAGCTAAAATGGATTCGTAACCCCCACTCTTTTCTATTGTAACGGGTGTTTTACTATGTGTCTAGTATCTTGCTAGATGGTTTAATAATATTTATTCGTGAAATAAAAACATGTATAAACAAATGGTAGATACGTGATAATTACGAGATCGATACCAGGAAGTCGTTTTTTTTTTTTTGGGTAAAGGGGAGTAATCATGCACCCTGGTAAATATATTAACCAAATAAACGTTTAAGTACAATGGATATGAGTGAAATCCCATATCTCAGCCCGTTACATAGGCATAGAGCTTACATAACAAGAAACTTCCTGTTTTCTTACCAAGAAAACAAACCAAACCACTACTCAAATGATAACATATGACACAAAGAAATAAAATTACTTCCTAGGACCTTGAAACGTTGTGCCATACATGGCATTAAAGGCATCCAAATTCCCCTAAGATCACGAACCTGTTTCGCATAGTCATCAAAGTCATAGTCATCATACTCATCTTCAAACTCGTGGCCACCACCAAATATATTAGCAGACTCATCAAATGGGTTAGCAACAACCTCATCTTCAATCGGACACTACAATCTCTCCCACTTTAGAAAAAGGGTTAACTCTCTTAGTAGAAGAGGCAGGTGGTATACAAGAATCACTAGTTTGAGGAGCCACTACCGACTCCATCTCTTTCAAATCACTCACAAGAGGCTCTTGTGATGCAGACTGCCTTAGTAGACTTATCTTCATTAACTTCCATTGTACAACCGTAATCCACATCCTTGACAGTGTCATTAGAAGGAATACCAGACGCATCCGTATGTTCCATATTAAGAGCATCAAACCGTTAGATGTAGTAATCTTGGTTCCACTCAACTAGCCACATCGTAAGCATTCTTTTTAGTGACTACCACTTTCTTAGGTTCAGGAGGAGTCTTCTTGGGTTGGTATTGAAACTGTTTGCCCACAACAGGTTTGAAAAACCCTCCTTGACCCGGAATAGAAGATACCAGGAAGTCGTTGTGTTGGTAATAAAACTAAATGTTGCCAAAGATATAAAATAAAATTTAATATCGAATTGAAGTTTCATAATTTTAATTGCTTCTATATGAGTTCATTTCGTGTTTGTTGATGAGGTACCATTACTACCTGATTATCAATTCTTGTGTTATCTTGTTGCCCAAGTTGGTACAACAATCTTAACTACATAATAATGCATTTACGCTATAATAAAAAAAGAAGTCTTAAAAAAAATAAGCCTACACACTTATTATAAAAGGAAGACTTAAAATTAAATACATCTCATTATTAAAAATTAAATGCAGATATTTCCATTATATTAAATACAGTTTTCAAATCATTTACAACCCATTATTAAAAATGTGTAACCGCTAAAAATCATCATTATCAATAATGATTATTAAAAACATATAACCGCATCCGCCATAACACACACATCTAAAACATCAGCAATAAGACCGAGTGTAGTAATATTTAGTCATAGGGTACCCGCCGCAGCATTGCGCGAGTACCCTGCTGGGGTAGCCGGACATGTCGCTTGGAAAAGTCCTCATATGTCGCTGGGGTAGCCAGTCAATGTTGTAGCTAGTATGATTTAATGTATTCAACACATCTAACAAGTATTCTTATATAAGTCATATATTCTACTCTATTAAGACTAGAACACTTGGACAAAATATGACTACATTCGTCAACTAATGAAGGCATAAATTCGAAAACGGACCAAAAGAACAAGCACAATTCAGCGTCTCTGAATTTGGACTGAATTTGCTATGTCACATATCCAAAACATATGAGATGAAAACAATCTATATTACATAAAAAAGAAAAATGATCAACAACTCAAGAATTAAAAAAGTGAAAAGTGAAAAAGTGAAACATGTGAAAGTAACTTTGGAAAGTATTTTGATCCTTACTCTTGATTTGAAATGTATATTTTGAAAAGTAAACATTTCTTTTCAAAGTTTATGAAATACTTTTGTCTATTTGATGAATGATAAAATACCCTAAAAAAACAATAAGAAAAATCATTCGAAATTGTTTAGTATAATCATTTGGAGCTTTTTCCATCATAACATTTCTGCATATTGATTTTACCTTTTTTTTTAATCATCATAAAGTTTGGCAAACATAACTAATATTTGAGATAATAATACTTAGCTCGTGCAGATTCTGAAATTAAAAATATCATAAGTAGCGATAACATCAAATTACTGTAAAGAATGCATCTTTCGTAAAATCAAATAAAGGAATCCTATCAACTATCTACACAAAGTAAAAATATACTCATGAGAATATCATCATTTATGTTATAGAAGATACGTTACAGATTAAAACTGGGCCCAATGTAGTAATTTTTTTAATATACATACAAATACCAAATACAATGTTACAACCTTTAAGGCTTCTATTATGATTTCGCATGAAGAAACTATTCCACAAAATCAAGATGTCAACATGCTTTTTATGAATTTGCAACAAATCTCAAGGTATATCAACTTTGTTATTAATTACGTTTACGTCTTTGGTTTGGGGTTGTATTTATTTATTTAACAAGTGAAATATTAAATCATAATCTAAAAGATTGATGACTTTTGACGTCATCAAATGATGGTTTATGTAAAACACCGTAATTTTCATATGTAGTTTCTCATAATTTTGATGAATAGTTCAACCTTTTGTCTACCCATCATATGCGTGACAAGACTTATTTAAAGTTCAAAAAAATTTGAATTCCAGATCGTTGTATCAAGGAGAAAATAAAAGGAAAATATACCTAAAAAGGTGTTCGAGTACAGTAAAAAGCATGATTTTCCCGATGCAAAAGTGACTAGACCCATATATACCATATAAGATTATTACAATAAAATATATTCTCTTCTTAACACAGAAAATGACTAAAACCATATATACTTGAGAGATTAACGCATTCTCTTCCTAAATTGCAAAAATGACTCCAATATACTATATTCACATGAATGCTAATATCTGAGAGATTAATGCTTTCTCTTCCTAAAATGCAAAATTGACTCCAATATACCATATTTACATGAATGCTAATCTCTGAAATTATACGATATAAAAGTGAAAGGTTGAGACATAAAGACAAAAGATAAATGTTTGTATTCACATTTTTTTGTTTATGTGCACCAACTATTTATGTACAACAGCTCTTTAGGGACACAAAAAATGATGTTAATTGCTCCTTCCAACAAAAAATGACGTTATTATTATTTTAATATTAATTGATTAATGCAACTTATACCGATGCTATCAAAAAAGGCAATCTCAAATACAAAACAACGCTATCGGTAAAACAATATAATCATTCAAAATGGATTCCTTAACGATTAAAATACTGATTCTTGAAACAAACTTAATCACAGCTAAAATTTTGTCGAAACCAGACATCGCTGCCGCTAGGCGCGGGTACTCGTCTAGTTTGAACAACCAAAAAACTCTGACAGAGTTTCTAAAAATCTCTTATTTCTTTCAATTTCTGGAATTTGGCTCCTAAACCAAAAATCAAAATAAAAAACAGTAGCATATATAGCATATATGTGAAGCAATGAACCTGTTTAGCCAGAGAGATACACTACAAATAATCAGATAATTAACTTGTCCCATAACGCAATCCCCCCCCCCCCACACCCCACAAGATGCCTAACAAAGCTGCAATTCAAACTGCATAATCTGCCTCCTGACCACTGACATTGTCGATCGCTTGCTTGGTTCATGAGCAACATAATTAGCAGCTAATATCAACAGACCCTCAATTTGCCTCATTTTAACGTCATTTTTTGTGTCAAGTGTAAGCTAAGCATCGAGAAGTAAACCGTGCAGCCTAGTTCCACCATTAACTGCACCCATCTCACGAGGTCAACGCTTTCACTTCCATTTGAAAGGGTCAAAGGGAAAGATTGGGGTTCTTTCTAGTTAAAAGTTCCAATAGCAATACCCAAAAGTTTTACACATCAGCTTCCTGCGAGACTTTGTATGGGTCTGAGACCTTATGATATCATTATTGGGTTAATCCCAAGTTCGACCCAAGTCAACACCCCACACGACCCGGTCAACCCAGAAGTCAAAGAAGAAAGTCAACCATGGCAGTTACAATTTTTATGACTGATAAACAAAAAGCTTTTACAGTTTAAATTGTTTCTTGTATTTTTAGTATATTTTGATTATAGATTCAGAAAAACGGACCAACAATCATCTCTACTAAGAAAAACGGTTATTGATATAAATTTATATATATATATATATATATATATATATATATATATATATATATATATATATTATTTTTTTAATCTTAGCTTATATTTGGTTACTAATTACTAATTTATTTGATGGCATTCATGCATGCAACAAGAAGGTGATCACATTTTCGTTTGAATTAAATCAAAACCAAAGATGTTGTATTGTTAAACAGTTAAGAGACGACATGGAGAAACTCATCAAAGTAGGCGAATTTGAAACTCACTTCATGAGAGTATACATTAATCATTTGATCATACATTCTGTATTTGATTTTAGTTTTGTAAGGGTAGTTTGGTAATTTTGGTACTACTTAACATAGCTAGTCTTATAAGGGCATTTTGGTAATTTTGTTAGTATCTTAAGTAGTAAGTTTTCTTTGTAGTTAAGCTTATTTTTAGTCGGTTATTTCACTCTTATAAAGAGTAGTATCTGTAACTTGTAACTTTATCAAACTTTTGACAATACAATTTACCAGCTTTTGCTCCCAACTTGTCAACTTCTGCTATTGCTACATGTTCTACAACTTGTGTTGCTATTGTGTGCTGGTATGGTCTGGTCTTTTGTTTTTGAATATCCCTCATAAATCCTAACAAATTGGTATCAGAGCCACTCGATCGATTGAAGCAAGCTGCAACTGTTTTGGATTTTGTAATCGGCATCAGTTTTTTTGGTTGATTTCAAGATTCAATATCTTGATATCATTTGGATTTGTTTTTTCCTGGTGGTTTGTTGATTCGTTCAACTTGGAAACATCAGGTTTGCTTGTTTTGTTATTGTTCAATCGATTTTGCTTGTGCTTGTTTGATAAGTTGAAGGTGTTTGTTGATTGGGATTAGGGATAGTTAGAACTTGTGTGTTGAGTCGATCAGTTGGTGAAGAGATTGTATAATCTCTGTTTTTTTTTTATCGATTAGTTGATTGGGATTTAGAATAATCAGAATTTGGTTTTGTGGATTAACTGCTTGTTGGGTTTTATACTTTGGTTTATTTCATAGCAGTTAATAGAGCAATTGTTTGTTATTTAGTAGTAAAACCCATTTGTATAAATTATGTCTTCTCAAATATCATCGTCGTTAGTTAGTATTGAGAAGTTTAATGGCAAAAGTAACTTTAGTTTGTGGCGAATTAAAATTTGAGCCTTATTGAAACAACAAGGCATTTGGGCACCTCTAGCCGGTCCCAAACCGGCTGATATGACAGATGCAAAATATGCCTCACAAGATGAAAAGGCCCATTCCACTATTTTGCTATCTTTATCGGATGAGGTTCTTTGCGAGGTTGCGGATGAAGAAACGGCTTCCGGTGTGTGGAAGAAGTTAGAAAAGCTTTATATGACAAAGTCGTTGACGAATAAGTTGTTATTGAAGCAACATTTGTTTTCGCTTCGAATGAGAGAAGGCTCATCATTAAAAGATCATCTTGATGCATTGAACTCGATCTTGATGGACTTGAAAAATGTTGAAGTCAAGATTGATGATGAAGATGCTGCTCTTATTCTCCTAGTATCGTTACCTCCCTCATTTGAAAACTTTGTGAACTCCTTCGTTGTTGGTAAAGACACTATCACATTAGAAGATGTACGATCCGGTTTGCATTCCCGAGAGCTTCGTCATCAAGCATCGGGAACTTTGGAATCTCAACCTGTCGGCTTATCAACCACCAGTCGTGATAGGGGTCAATATCGATTTGAAAAGGGTAAAGATAAAGGTGGAGCATCATCAAGTTCTCGAGGTCCCAATCCTCGAGATATTTGTAATTATTGCAAAGAGAAGGCCACTGGAAACACAATTGTCCTAAACTTAAGGAAAAAGGTCAGTAGCGGTTGTTGCTAAAGATGACTCGGGTTCAGATTGTGAGGTGCTTTGAATGTTTGACCGGAATCCTTATTATATAAGAGGGTCATTAGAATTTGAATTTGGTATTTTCATTTGAAGATAAATTTGGTGTTTGAAGACTTGGTTATAATCAGGTCATTTGAATTTTGTTCGATCGTTTGGAATTTGTCAGTTTGGAAATTTGGATCTTCGATTGTCGGGCTTTAGAAGTTTATTGCTCGAATTTGATTGTCACTGGTGACGATCGTTTAAGCCGATTTGTTTGTTCAGTGGCCGTTTTCAAATTTGTCGGCTAATATTTGATTGTTCGTTTTGAAGTTCTCGGCATTTGCTTTGGATTGAATTTGTTTCGGATAGCTTTTGGGAATCGATCGTTTGATTTGAAATTGGCTAGTATCTCTAGTTTTTTTTTTTGGGAACTTTGAATTAGATATGGTGTTACTTAGGAGTTGAACTCAAGGTGGAGATTGTTAGATATTGTGACTTCATCTCCTAAAGGTAGTTTGGTAATTTTTGTACTACTTAACATAGCTAGTCTTATAAGGGCATTTTGGTAATTTTGTTAGTATCTTAAGTAGTAAGTTTTCTTTGTAGTTAAGCTTATTTTTAGTCTGTTATTTCACTCTTATAAAGAGTAGTATCTGTAACTTGTAACTTTATCAGACTTTTGATAATACAATTTACCAGCTTTTGCTCCCAACTTGTCAACTTATGCTATTGCTACCTGTTCTACAACTTGTGTTGCTATTGTGTGCTGGTATGGGTCAGGTCTTTTGTTTTTGAATATCCCTCATAAATCCTAACAAGTTTGTTTAACTAAATAAGAAATTAATTATCTAATTATCTTTTCAGGTTGATCAAGTTTACAAGGACGAATGCATCATTGTTGTCTACGACCTTTTGGCTCAAATTTTGTGAGCGTATATTTTTTTCACCTCCCTCATATTTGTCGAAACAAGTAGTGCTTAATTTTATGAATTTTTAGCCATAAAAGCTTGTTTTATGTAGGAAAATGTCATGTATATATGTTATTGATAATTCATACAAGTTATCATTTTTCACCATATTTTCTTGTTTTAGGAAATTTCCTAAAGAGGTTATGGAAGCACTATGATCAAGCGTCATGTTTGCATTAGCAAGATGCAAGGACTTACCCGAGCTTCATAATATACAAAGATTATATAGCAGCCGATACGGTGAGCGTTTGGAGACCGAATCTGTCAATTTATTTCAGGAAATCATGTACATATTCAGGTACGTATATTGGACCTTCATTTGTAATTAAGTCTTTTGTTTTAAAACGTAATCCATGTTTAAAACTTATAGAAGCTAAATATAATATATATTGATTGATATGATGCAAATAATTGAAAATCTATCAACTGGAAAAGTATCAGATGAAGTGAAGTACAAACTGCCTAAGGAGATTAGCGAAAAAGCTGAACAGGCAACACCTAATTTACTTCGAGGCAGGTATTATATATGCTCTTCATATTAACTTGTACGTACATGATCTAGATGTATCAAGCATAGTATGTGCATAAATGTTACCTTGAATTAGTCATTTTTAAAACCACAAAATATAGCTTATGATAGATTCCTTCCTACGCAAAAATTAATAAAAGCAATATAGATCAAGCTATCTCGGCAAACAAAACCAAACAGATTGCAGATATTGACCTCTCCGTAAATCCACTTGATTTTGACAAGGATACTAAATCCTCATCAAATAGTTCAACTATAGATATTTATGAAGACATTCAAGAATTTAAATCACCCTTAAACAATGTTAGTGATGGTTTCCTCTTTATGTCACCGGCCGCCCCACCAAATCATTGACGATATTGATATGGAAAACTTTCAAATCTCCACGAGACGTTGCTTAGTTTCATCAGTTAACGAAAATAGCATGCCCTTCTCAGGCCATGTATAGACTATGGAACGGGGAATGAGTATGCCTTGTAAGCATTCCACGATGCCTATTAATGAAAAAAGTATAAAAAACATTATCTTTACAACCACCATATGCATCACCTCATGTTCACCCCAAACTACCTGACTACGATGTTATACAAGCCATGTTCATGGCAATTGATGATTGATTACAAAATAATTATAATGACCTAACATGAATCGTTACTAACTCATTCTAGAGTAGAAGTTGGTTGTGGTTTAACAAATTTTGTGTCTTAAGAGCCATGAAAGTGGCTTGTATGACATCGTAGTCTGGTAGCTTGGGGCGAACTGTTGGTTTTATGGACAATAAATTAATAGACGTGTGTTAGGATCGAACTCGAGACCATGGGATTGCATACTTTACGTATGAGAATTAAAGTTAAATAATTAAATATAAACGTTGTATTTATTTATTTATTAAACGAAATAATTAACGGACGTTAAGTAATTAATGTAATGGATTAACGGGCGTTAAATGTATTTGGAAAAGGACTAGAATGCAAAGTTTGGGAAGGTTCCGGATCCCCTTGGTGAGGCTTAGAACCGATCAGCCATAGGGAACCCAAACCCAACCCATATCAAACTCTAACTTGTCCACCAAGTTTAGTTTAGTATATATACAAGGCTAGGGGTATTGTGTTTTGCATCTCTTGTACTCATAAGCTAAAACCCTAAAACTTTTGTGTGTGTTTTGTGCTCAAACCGATCGGCCACCTCCTTTAGGGTGTCGATCCTCAACCTTTTTCCAAAACAAGTTATTTGGTTTAATAAAACTAGCATTACTTTAATTTGTTTTAGTACGTGTGTACAAAAACGTGGTAATAACACATTATTGTTATTATTCTTGGATTGAATTACAAAACGGTAAGGGGTAATTCATATAATCCTAATTAAATCAAATTAGGGTTCTTCCATTGCTAGTTTGTGAATTTGATTCTTGTTCGGCTAGAATCAAGAAAAAGTACTCATATTCTTTTATGTTAATTAATTGTTCATTAATAAATCCTATACGCTTCCACATGTGTTCTTTGATGTTTTTGTGATTATTTATTGAATGTCATGTTATCTAATTCCAACACAAACACGAGGTGATGCATATGGTGGCGGTAAAGAATTCGACTTGTTTAGAATTCTTCATTAAGAGGCGTCATGGAACGCTTACAAGGCATACTCATTCTCCGTTCCATAGTCTTTTAATGGCTTGAGAGGGAGAGGGGCATGCTCTTTTCGTTAACCGATGAAACAGAGGAACGTCTCATGGAGATTTGAAAATTTTCCATATCAATATCGTCAATAATTTGGTGGGGGCGATGACATGAAGAGGAAAACTCTTTGATCACTAACCTTATTTAAGGGTGATTTAAATTCTTGAATGTCTTCATAAATATCTATATAGTTGAACTATATAATGAGGATTCAGCATCTTTGTCAAAATTTACGGAGAGGTCAATATGTGCAATCTGTTTGGTTCTATTTGCCAAGACAACTTTATCTATATTGTATTTATTAATCCGCATAGGATAGATTCTATCATAAGCCACATTTGTGGTTTTAATGACCAATTCAAGGTAACATTTACGCACATACTACACTTGATACATTTAGATAATGTACGTGCAACTTAACATGAAGAACATATATAATACCAACTTGTAAGTAAATTCATCTACCAAATGTGTTGCTTGCACAACTTTTTCAATATATATTATATTTAGCTTCTATAAGTTTGACAAAAAGGTAGATTATGTTTTAAAATAAAATACTTAAATACAAATGAATGTTTCAATATATGTACCTGAAGATTCACATGATTTCCTGAAAATAAATTGACAGCTTCGGTCTCCAAACGGTCATCACCATGTCGGTTGCTAAAGAATCTTCGTATATCAAGAAGCTCAGGTAACTTCCCGCATCAATTGAAAAGTGCAGCCAAGTTTTGATATTTGTATATAAAGAATCTTCCTATATTAAATGACTTTGAACCTTTAATTGATCAGTCTTCAATTGAAAACTGCAGCCAAGTTTTGATATTTGTAAAGCAATAAGTTACTACTAGATCGAATGGTGGTGAGGAAACCGCCTTAATTAAACAATGACCTTACCGAAAAATTAACACAACGTACTAACATAGACACCTAATTGCTGAACATCTAGCTGTCCTTATTTTCCAAACTAATTTACCAAAATAAAGAGCGATTACGAAAACGTAGTAAACAATAGAGGCAATTTCCTTTTAGTTGAAAATTTCATATATACCCAAACATGCATTAAAAACATGATACATTATACATTTAATACTTGCACTTTGGGTATATATGAAATTAATCTAAAAAGTAGAGTGATATATGAAATTAATCCTAAGCAATATTCTTAAATACAAGTAAATATTTTTTACTCATAGAAAGTTGTACAGCTTTTGTCCCTCCACTTTATCACCATTTGCTTTCACTATTACGAACATCACTTAAAACTACCAACTGTGGCCAGGGTAAAATACTCTAAATGACTAAATTTGATGATTTGAGACACAAATAACCTACTTGACTACAACCATGCATTCACATCAATATAACAGATATGACATAAACACACATCACCAACTGATATACAATAAAACCTGATGTAAATATATTACGTACCCTTAAAATTAAACCCTGATGTTGATCGACTATAGTAGCTAGTCTCCCTCTCTGCTTTACTACCAATTAAACTAAGCTTGATTCCACTCACTTAAATCGACTTCAGCAAGAAAGGAACAAAATCTCAACTAAACACAAACCATGTCGACTAGAAATCACACATAAAAAACCTAATCGACTAAAAGTTTATAGAGACATAATATTAATATTTATAGAGAAGCAAGGGGAGAAAATCTAACCTTCCCAAAAATAAGTTCGGTCATAATTTTTCTTTTTTACTTATGTTTCAAAGCTCTTGGCTCAATATATCCATTGCTGTAGCTATAGGGCCTATAGCCCAACTCACTTATTTTCTTCTAATAATCTAAAATAAATACTAGCCAAATAATTTAATAAATTTTAAATTTAAATATTATAGACTATCAGTCACTTTATTTTGCTTACCCATAAACCAATATTTACCAAATGACAAATCTCCACCATTTATCTAGTTTGATCTAATGATTTTCAAAGCTCTTGGCTCAATATATCCATTGCTGTAGCTATAGGGCCTACCCAACTCACTTATTTTCTTCTAATAATCTAAAATAAATAGTAGCCAAATAATTTAAGAAATTTTCAATTTAAATATTATAGACTATCAGTCACTTTATTTTGATTACCCATAAATCAATGTTTGCCAAAGGACAAATCTCCACTATCTATCTAGTTTGATCTAATGGTGAGGATTAACCTAAGATTTAATAGATAAACCTAAGTCTATGTTTTTCTTCTTGTCTTTCTTTTTTATTCACATTTTTTTTTGTTTTTTTTCCTTATTCACGTTTTTTTGTTTAATTAACGTTTATTTATTTTTATTTTTTTTTCTTTTTTTTTTAATTCGTGTTTTTTTTCTTCGATTTCAAACGTTTTCGTCATTTTCATACGTTTTCATCTGTTTTCATACGTTCTTATACGTTTTCGTCTGTTTTCTTACGTTTTCGCCCGTTTTCATACGTTTTCCCCCGTTTTCATCATTTTTCTTTCATTTTCGTCCATCTTTCATACGTTTTCATCCGTTTTCAGACGTGTTTTTACTCTTTCATACATTTTCGCCCGTTTTCATACGAATTCGTCCGTTTTCATAAGTTTTCGTTCGTTTTCATACGTTTCTGACTATCACAAGTGATTTAGTGATATTCAGAATATCACTCTGTGATATTCTGAATATCACTATGTGATATTCTGAATATCTTTGTGATACTATGAATATCACTTGTGATTATTTGAATATCACTTTGTGATATTATGAATATCACTTATGATTATTTGAATATCACTTTGTGATATTATCTATATCACTTGTGTTTATATGAATATCACTTTGTGATATGATGGATATCACTTTGTGATATGATGGATATCACTTGTCATTTTCTAGATATCACTGTGTGATATTTTGAATATCACGTGTGATTTTTATTTTACAAAACATTAGTTGAAAATCACTTGTAATATTCAAAAAATCACTTGTGGTATATCACAGAATATCACTTTTTATATTCAGAATATCATATAATATCACATGCGATATTCACAGTATCATTTGTGATATTAAGAATATCACAGAATATCACTTGTGCTATTCAGAATTTTAATTGTGATATTCAGAAACATATGAAAACGTTTAAAAATGGCCGAAAATAATTAATAACGGACGAAAACGTAAGAAACCGGACGAATATGTATGAAAACGTAAAAGCACGTATGAAAACGGACGAAAACGTATGAATAATGGACGAAAACTTAAGAAAACAGGCGAAAACGTATGAAAACGGACGAAAAATAGATGAAGCGTCTGGAAACGAACGAAAACGTATGAAAAAAGACGAAAACATATGAAAGGGTAGAATAAAACGCGAATTTAAAAAAACATAAATAACGTGTATTAAAAAAAACTAACAAACAAAAGATAACGTGAATATAAAATAATGTGAATTTAAAAAAGAAAAAAAAAAAAGTGAATAAAAAAACAAAAAGAAAAGAAAAAAACATAGACTTAGGTTTATGTACTAAATCTTAGGTTAATCCCCACCATTAGATCAAACTAGATGGATGGTGGGGATTTGTCCCTTAGTAAGCATCAAAATAAGAGTAATCATTTGAAAATTTCTCATATGTAAATGAAAAATAAAAGTGTGCAAATCAATTCATTTTAGAAAAACTACTTTCAAGGTGTAGATAAGTTTGACTAAAATTTCTTATGATTTGATGTCTAAGAATGATGGGTATGGCAGCGGGGAAGCCCACCAAATTCGACGTGGTCACCCGTTTTGCGCCGTTGAACGCTCGCCAAACAACTTGTGTCGAATATCCGGCTTAGAAGACGATAATTTTTTTTTTATTATTATTAATATCTTTTGTGTTTGTGTATTTTTTCAGTTGTTTCTGTATGTGATTTGTTGTGTATTAATTGGGTATAGTTGGGCTCAAATGCCATGTTGTAAGTAGGGGTATGAATCGGGTCGGGTCGGTCGGGTTCGGGTCAATTCGGGTCAAGGCTAAAAAATCCATACCCGAACCCGACCTTATTAAGAACTCGGGTTAGTCAGGTTCGGTTCAATTCGGGTCGGGTCAATTCGGGTTCGGGTCTGGGTCATTTAAAAATTATATAATTTTGGAGTTTGTAACTTGAAAATTAAAATTATAAAATAACTAAAAGAGAAACAAAGTTGCAAATTCAGTTCAACTTTTGAGTTTAAATTCATCGGGACTGTTAGATTCGGGAACGACGACCATTTTGGTGCTATTATGGGTTATGGAGATTATGTGGTTGGTAAAAGTGTTATTTCCAGGGTATATTATGTGGAAGGTCTTGGTCATAATTTGTTCTCTGTTGGTCAATTTTGTGATTCCGATCTAGAAGTGGCCTTTAGAAAACATACTTGTTTCGTTAGAGAACTCGATGGTGTGGAATTATTAAGAGGTACACGTGGTTCTAATCTATACTCTATACACCATCTCTATCGAAGACATGATGAAATCTTCACCCATCTGCTTGCTGTCAAAGGCTTCCAAAACTAAGTCATGGCTATGGCACCGTCGTCTCAATCACTTGAACTTTGGTACCATAAACAATCTTTCCAGAAAGGACTTAGTAAGAGGATTACCCAGATTAAAGTATGAAAAAGATCATCTTTGTTCAGCATGCCAATTGGGAAAAAGCACGAAATATGCCCATAAACCGAAACCCACAAACTCAGTAATGGAAGTCCTTCATACCCTTCATATGGATCTGTGCGGACCAATGAGAGTGCAAACAATAAATGGGAAGAAATACATTCTAGTAGTTGTTGATGACTACTCTCGATTTACTTGGGTAAAGTTTTTGAGGACAAAGGATGAAACTCCTGATGTCATCATCAAACTAATCAAACAACTTCAAGTTCGACTCAACAATACAAATGTAATTGTTCGAACTGACAATGGCACAGAGTTCGTTAACAAAGACTTAATTCAGTTTTATGAAAGTATTGGAATCGGTCATCAAAGAAGTGTTCCACGAACTCCTCAACAGAACGGTGTAGTTGAAAGACGAAATCGAACTCTTGTGGAAGCCACAAGAACAATGCTAATTTATTCAAAGGTTCCAATGTTTCTATGGGCTGAAGCTATTGCCACTGCTTGCTACACCCAAAATCATTCCCTCATACACACCTCTCATGGAAAACTCCATATGAACTTGTCCATAAACGAAAACCTGATTTATCCTATCTTCGTGTGTTTGGTGCTTTGTGCTATCCAACAAATGATGGTCAAGATTTAGGTAAATTAAGAGCTAAGGCGGACATTGGAGTTTTTGTAGGTTATGCATCAAACAAGAAGGGTTACCGAATCTACAACAAAAGAACTCGAGATATCATGGAAACTATTCACGTCACGTTCGATGAGCTGTCCGGGAAAATGGCTCCAGGACAAACCAGTTCTGGACCCGCAACTCAATTTTCATCAAGTAGTCCTATCAGTTCTACTCTTGTTTCTAATCCCTCTCCAACAACTCCTTATGTACCTCCTTCAAAAGATGATTTAAAGAAATTGTTTGATCCAATGTTTGATGAACACTATGAACCAATTGCTGATGTAATATCAATTCCATCAACAGAGGCTGCTCCTATCTCTGTGAATGAAGTCAATCCTTCAGTTTCGATATCATTAAGTCAAGAAGCGCCTGCTGCTGATCACTCTGTCTCATCAACAAATCATCAATCATCGAATGTACATCATGGAATTGTTTCTGGCATCAATTATGAAGTTAATCCCTTTGCTACTCCCGAAGATGCTCCATTTGAAAACATATTTGCTCCTGAATCATCATCAAAACCATCTTCATCAGGAGATATCGACTCTGCAACCTCAGCCCTCAACAATGACCACATGAACACATCATAAAATGGACACATGATCATCCATTGGACAACATCATTGGAAACCCCTCTCGTCCAGTATCCACACGTAAACAACTTGCAACCGATGCCTTATGGTGCTTCTTCAACTCCGTACTCTCTAAGGTCGAACCAAAAGATGTTAAAACTGCCATGAATGAGTTTGATCGACTAGATGTATGGGAATTAGTACCTGCTCCTGATTGTGCTATGATCATTGCTCTAAAGTGGATCTTCAAAGTGAAACTTGATGAGCATGGTGATGTTTTAAAGAACAAGGCTCGATTAGTTGCAAAAAGATACCGTCAAGAGGAGGGTATTGACTTTGAAGAATCATTTGCTCCTTTTGCTCGTATCGAAGCAATCAGAATCTTTTTGGCTAATGCTGCAAGTAAGAACATAGTAGTCTATCAGATGGATGTAAAGACGGCTTTTCTTAACGGAGATCTTAAAGAATTCGTATACGTCAGCCAACCTGAAGGCTTTGTGAATTCAGAGCATCCTACTCACGTCTATCATTTGAAGAAGGCTCTTTACAGTTTAAAGCAAGTTCCAAGGGCATGGTATGATACGCTATCAAAGTTTCTTCTATCTACTGGATTCAGCAAAGGAGCAGTTGATCCAACATTGTTCACCAGGAAGTCAGACAAATATTTAATTCACGTTCAAATATATGTTGATGATATTATCTTTGCCTCGACTAACCCCAATGAGTGTGACCGTTTTTCTAATGAAATGGGTTCTAAATTTCAAATGTCAATGATGGAAAAATGTCATTTTTCTTGGGATTACAAATTTCACAATGTCCCGGAGGCATTTTTATAAATCAATCTAAATATGCAAATGAGATTTTAAAGAAATTTGGATTTGATTCTAGTGACCCTGTTGACACTCCCATGATAGAGCGTACTAAACTAGATGAGGACCACTCAGGGATCATGGTAGACCAAACGAAATATCATAGTATGATTGGATCCCTGATGTACCTCACAGCTAGTAGACCAGACATCTTGTTCGCTGTTTGCATGTGTGCTAGAAACCAGGCTAAGCCTACCAAAAAGCACCTTGAAGCGGTTAAACGGGTCTTTCGATATCTCCAAGGAACCATCAATATGGGACTTTGGTACCCGAAGGACACCGGAATGTCACTAACAGCCTATGCAGATGCTGATCATGCAGGATGTCAAGACACTCGTCAAGCACGCCGGGAGGTGCTCGCTTTTGGGTGATAAGCTTGTGCTGGTCTTCAAAGAAGCAAATGAGTACTTCTATTTCCTCTACAGAGGCTGAATACATAGCCATGTCATCTTGTTGTGCTCAAATCCTATGGATGAGATCCCAATTATCTGACTATGGCTTTGAATTCAACAAAATCCCTCTGTACTGTGATAATAAAAGTGTTATTGCTCTCTCATGCAACAACGTACAACACTCAAGAGCAAAGCACACCGGCATACGACATCATTTCATCTGGGAGCAAATAGAAAACGGTGTGGTGGAACTTTATTTTGTAAGGACTGAATACCAGTTAACAGACATCTTCACCAAAGCTCTTCCTAGAGAACGTTTTGAGTTTATCCTTCCACGACTTGGTCTTAAGAGCCTACAACCGGAAACACTCAAACGTCTTCAAGAGGAAGAAGAGGAGTAAAAGGTTTTCTTTCATCTATCTCTTGTAAATATCTTTTCGAAAAGCAAAATACAAAATTACAAAACCTTCAAAAAGCAAAGAGAAAAATATAAAACTTTCAAAAACCCATAAAAATTAGAAAATCTTGAAAAATTCCAAAATTATTGTTATTTTGTCATGTTTTTCCTTGTTCGATATCATCTACGGACTTTGTGTTGACTTTCAAAGAATGTCACGGGTCTTTAGATGTTCTTCGAATGTACATAAGATCGTTTCTTAAAAAAAAAAAAAAAAAATTGGGAGAAAGTGAAACAATGGTTTATTGTCATTTCAGGCAGTAACCCATTTTTCAAAGAAAGAACAGAGCCATGCTTTATCTTGGTTTTCAAATCTCATGCTCTGATTCTATAAACAATTACTTACTATCTAATGAAAACTAATTTCTTTGAAAAATAACTCGGACTCTATTTTTGAAAATCATCTGGACTTAACGCTTTGTCAAAATATCTATCTCTCAATCAACAACTTATGTCATTGATTGAGGGGAGAATGATTTCAATTAAATCAAAAGGTTATTTGTCATACAATTGTTTTTAAAAGATAATCATGCATGTTTAATCAATGGAGTTTAAAGTCTCAAAATCCGATCCTTATCAGTTAAAACGTTTTCATAATCAAGTCACAATTCTCCTTAAAAGCTTTCAAAATCAATTTAAATCTTCAGAGATCACAAATCTCAAATGATTTGATAATTGTGATCGGGGGAGAATTTGTGATTTAAATTGGATTTAAACTGATAATTCGGTAAATGGTTTAATAAGGATGTACAAGCTCTCATTCCTACATGTGCCAAACGATTTCAAATTTTCCATGCACATGTTGAGGGGGAGCATCTATCTAAAACCACTAAGATTTGAAACGTGATCAATCTATTTCAATGTGCAGTCTTTTCCTAATATGTGCAAAACATTTTCAAATTTCCATGCACATATTGAGGGGGAGCAACTATTTTGAAAACCAAATTCTTCATATAACTACTCTTAGATGCAAGCCAACCCCTCAAAGTTGAAAATTATTTCTATTACAAAATGATGCGTGATGCACATGTTGAGGGGGAGCTCTGTTTCTAAAATTATCAAAAACAATTCAGGTACAAAATGTTTTGATAATATATCACAAGTATCTGGATTGATTTTCAAATGGTTTTCAATTGGTTCCAATGGCAGATGAACAATACCAAATAGACCGACCAAATTTACGTTATGTATGGTGATATAAGGAAGATAAGGTTAGGTATTAGTTCCCATGATCCGCCAGAACCGGAGGGATCTACCCAGGGACAATCCACTAGATAGTGTAGAGTCCTTAGGTATATCGAAAAAAGGAGAAAACTGAGATATGGGAAGAGTGCGGACTGAGATAGAGCTAGAACTGGAATAAACCCAACAAGGTTCTAGTTATGAAGTCTCGGTAAGCACTGAAGGGGTTGAAGAATGAAAAGAATTGAATGTGAAAAAGGGTGAAAAGAAATAGCCCTCCAATAATTCAATCTTAGGGCAGAAACCAGGTTCAATACATATGCTACTGGTTGTTACCAAGGTAACACTGGTATTGAAGACAAAACGTCATGGACCCAGTGACGCACTGCACTAAACTTCCCAAGCTACTCAAGTTCCTCTTAAAAGGGCTTGTTTCATTCTCACGGGGAACCAACATTATCTATCGACTTTCTCTTAGAGATGCTTGATATTGAAGAAGGAGACCCTCTCCCTAGTCTCCGGCATAGGAACCAAATATGCACAATTGAGTCTAGAGCCACGAGATCATCTATAAATCTCATTAGGACACTATCAATGAAGTCTCTCTGTTTCACACAATGTGGAAAGAGAGATTATATCTTATGAGTCCTACGCATTATCCTTGTGGTATTGCCAGAACATCTGAGTGATATGCAAACATATTCACAATGAAGATGGAAAGCCTTTTGGAGCCAACATCAAACAAGCTCCTGGTGGGTGGCACGTGAGATCTATCCAATAGATCAACCATGTGACAACTGAACATAAACAATGGGGAGATTCAATTTCTTGAATCAATCCTGGTTCAGGTTATGGATTGACGGATACCTTTGAAAAACCGGTCGTTGTGCTTAAAAACTCTTTTCTTTAGCACATCGACTGTGTACAAATATTTCAAAATAAAAGGTGTTTATGATTGATAATTGATTTTCATTAAAACCTTCGTTGTATTGCAAAAACAATTTCCATTGAGCGGTACACGATTGTTTTTCAAATTTTTTTTATCAATCAGTGAATCTCAATTCGCTGGTTCACTCACTCCGTGTTGTCTTCTTTGAGACGTTCCGGTTTGAGAATAGCTAGAGCAGCTGCGAAACCCTGCCAAGGAAATTCTTCGAATTTTACCGATCACAGCAAGATTTGTACTGATCAACGTGGGAACCGTGGGCCGTGTACCTCAATTCAACGAAAGTGATCAAAGACACTTTCGCGGCGCTTTATTGCTAATCGCTTTATGCAGAACGCCCGACGCTTTGCACCGATCGTAATGAAGCGGTCAATCCATAGCCGCATGTTCACACAATACATTCATTTCAAAAGAAATCATGATTAGTGCATCAATGACTCTGATATTCTCACTCCATGCTTCGCTACTGCCGCCAATATAATGAATCAACGAAAGCTTCCGCTACTTTGATGAGAAGAAATCATGATCCAGAATGTGAGCATGTCGGTCCATAAGTCACAACATCACATAATACCAACACCACAATGGATGAGTCGAGAGTTATGTTAGTGATGATCTCAAAAGTCGGCTCAAAATCATCATCACGTGGATCGCCATCGACCTCCACTTGGATTAACCAAACATGCATCAATGATGAATCAATGAATACGAGCTTCAGAGCAAAGTACTACATCAAGAATGCAAGAACAATTTATAATGTAATATTTGTTTGTATTCAATGTAATTTTAATGTGTGTTTGAGGTGACCTCCCATAGGGGGAGATTGTTAGGATTTAGAAAATCCAGTCATTAAAGAGTCAGTCACCTCAAGTATAGGTAATCGTTAGAAAGCTCGTAGTCGTAGATTGTTTAATGTTAAGTTGTATTTAGTTAAGTAACACTGTGGAGGACGGACGGGTCTTTACCCACTGTATGCCTGATCCACAGCCCGTAGGTGGCGATTTATGTAAGAACTATAAATACTCTCTACCTCCCAAGGTAGAGAGTTGGAGCTCATAATAAGATTTTTCTTTCTCTCACAAAAGTTCCCAACCTCTAACTTTCTCTCTCTAAAACCATATTATACGCCTACTTATGGTTATGATCTAGTGTGTTTGTGAAATCCAATATGTTACAGACCATGTTTATGCTTCAAGTCGATTTGCTACGGAAGTCACTCTTATTAGGTTATTAGATTATGCATTTTGCATAATACTAATAGAAGACGCAATTAGTTGGAAGTTTGAGCTACTATGACGATTTGAAGATTCAAGGATTTGTCTACTTGAATTGCATTTTATTTTTTATATATAGTCGTTGTAGTTAGTGTTCTATGTTTGTTATAAGCGTGGTTTGTCATGTTTATATGAGTGTCTGTAAGTGTCTTAAGGGACTGAGGAGGGGGAATCACCCTCGCCCTTTGTACTAAAAACGTTTGGTTAACCAACGTTAATAAAAACGTATATGCTTAAGAATTACCACCATATTGTTTTTAGCTATATTCACATCTACGAAGATGTGTAATGATTTCCGAACTAAAATATCTACATGTTTTCATTCCCTCTACGAAGCACGGGTTAAACCTTTTCGTTGATAAATTTATCACTAAATTAATATTTTATATATTATTTAATTCTCAAAACTTTTATTAATTTCATTTAGAACCCATAAACTATTTTCTCGCAATAACTACAAATTAAACTCGTAAATATTGCGTCAAGAGTCAGGCCATAACCACAAATTCGCAAGAATAATTACTTGCCGCTATATATCGGTGTTTTACGCGAGTATTTGTTTAGTTTACGTTAATAGATGGTCGGTGGCAATTTGTGCCTAAAATCAAAATATTGACTATTTTAGGCTACTTTGTAAAAGATTTTGGCCAATTAAGTCTTTCTCGGTTGGAGACAACTTATAAATATTGTAAGATAATATGATTGAATGATTTTTATTGATTGATTACTTTCAATACAATGTACATATAAATAGGTAAATACCGATATTCTAGAATTCGGGCTTGGGCTTGAGCCCATTACATATTACAGACTAACACTCCCCCGCAGTCCGAGCGGCAAAATCGCGAAAGCTCGGACTGAAGATTAAACGCTAAAAACAATAAATTAAAGAAAATAAATAATTGTTGATGAAGACATTCGACAACAAACGGAAGCACATCTTCAGCAGCATGCAACAAACCGGATAAACCAAAGTATCTGTACCAAATAGGATAAACCAAAGTATCCTGACCAAATGGGATAAACCAAAGTATCCCGTACCAAATAAAACGAAGATGAGACAACGAAAGTTGGTTCTAAAACTTCAACCCCCAAAGAACCTTTCAAACAAACGGGGCGTGTTTTTCAATAGAAAAACATAAAGATCCATTTTTATTTATTTATTTTTTTTTTAATGGTGAGTTTAGAAGTAGGATAGATTGATTCGAAGAGGGAGAATGGAGGTGAGGAAAGTGTCTGATGAAGGTGAGCAGATGAGAAGGCAGCGTAGCAGGTGAGGAGGCAGTAGAGGTTGAAGGAGAGGCAGCGAAAAGATTTTTTTTTTTTTTAACAGCCGTCTCGAGAATAAGAACCCTAGATTCGACCCCAAATAAAAGTCGTCTCGGGATTCGATACCCTAGATTCGACACCCATAAAGTCGTCTCGGGAATTGATACCCTGGATTCGACACTAACAAAAGTCGTCTCGGGAATTGATACCCTGGATTCGACACCAACAAAAGTCGTCTCGGAAATTGATACCCTGGATTCGACACCAACAAAAGTCGTCTCGGGAATTAATACCCTGGATTCGACACAAATGTTTTTTTTAACCGACAGCATATCAACAGTAAAGTCAACTACAAAAACAAAAACCATCCACCAATTATTATCACTCCGTAATTCATTTCTATCTTTTCTTTCCCATCAAGAAACCACCATTTCATTTTCAAGATCCAAACACATAAATATCCCGGATGCTTGTACGAATTTAAACAAGAAAAATCACAATAAAACCCTCTTGGTTTCACTTGATCTTTGAAATCCTAAAAACCAACACAAACTACAAAATCAAGCATAAACACGAACCAAGTTTGTGTTTAATCTTTATGGGTTTCGGACAAGGTTGAGTTTTCGGTTTGTAAATGATAGATCGATGGGTTGTACATGTAACACATAAATATCCCAGATGATGGGTTGTACATGTAACACAATATACCAACGATCGACACAGTAGCAGAAAAGAAACCAACGTATGGCGCAGCAAAGCGACTAACACAAGCGCCGGCTACTACAGATCCATCGGCCGCAACAACAGATCCGGCGACCGGTAAGTCGGATTTTTTAGAGTGAGAGAGAGATGACCGGTGTTTTATTGAGATTAAAGTGTAAAAGGAGCCCTCCGAACCTCTGGCGTGTAGCTGAAGGCCGGAGGCGGTGGCGGAAGAGTTTAGGTTTAGGGTTTGAGATTATAGGATCGTTTTGGCTGATACCATGTAAGATAATATGATTGAATGATTTTTATTGATTGATTACTTTCAATACAATGTACATATAAATAGGTAAATACCGAATATTCTAGAATTCGGGCTTGGGCTTGAGCCCATTACATATTACAGACTAACAAATATAATATATTTCTATTTTTTAAATATAAATGAGGTGTAACGTTCAATGAGTTTATTTTCTCGTTTTGATTTTTTTTAAAGCTATTCGTATAATCGTTTGGCCCCCGTTTAAGCCCGTCCTCATTCGAGCCCGTTTAAACAGTGGCCCGTTTCCTCCCGGCCCATCCGTTTTATCACCTCTAGATTGTCCATTAGCTTAATATATTTTGTATGAAACACATTTACGTACGTAACATCTTATTTTGGGCTTCTGCTGGGTATCAATTTATTATACTAATGTTTCTTTTGTTTACAAGCCTGCTGCTACCATTTTTAGATCTGCAATTTCTTTTAGTCATACTTTTTCTCTTTATGTTTGAGTTAAATAAAAAACCCATAAACCCAGCCCAATAACAAACCGAACCTGATAACCGACTCCTACAAGTATATAATAAAAAGACCAGAATCAACCCCACCCCATAACCCCTAGGTTTTTTTCTTGTGTTTGTTTTTAGCATGGCATTAGAAGAAGAAGAAGATCGAATAAGCTCATTACCAGATTGCCTACTCCTTGAAATCCTGTCTCGTTTAGCTGACTCAAAATACGCCGTAAGAACGGGAACACTTTCTAAACGATGGCAGCATCTTTGGCCTCAACTTTCTAATCTTTTTTTTACGCATGAAACTCATCTTAATATGCCCCAATTCTATTCATCCCTCGAAAGAATCTTAAAAAGTCAGAATCAGGTCAATAAGTTCAAACTGCATGCCATTTACAGAGACGAGATTCGAGTCGCTATTAAGCATAACGTTCAAGAGGTTGATTTTGATTTGGGCACTGAGTTTGTTTTACCTGACTTTTTTTTCACATGTTCAAGTTTTATCCATGTCAGATTGTCTCGGTGTGAATTTGAAAGTGCCGATATCTTTAGTTGGGAAAACCTTAGGACTTTGCATATTAATAACGCCTTTCTAGGGGAAGATACGATTGAAAATATTTTATCCGGAAGTCCTCTTTTGGAAACTTTGGAGTTGTCTTGGTGCTATGGTTTTGAACGGATTGATATTACTACTAATAAGAGTGTTAAGAACTTAGGGTTCTTTGGTTACCAATTAGATTTGTATTCTAGGCATATCATCCAAATCAATGCTCCTTATATATTGTCACTAGCAATCAAAGAATGTATATTGTATCTGAAGGATCTTATTTTGCTAAATGTTTCTTCGCTAATTAACGCTGAACTAAATTATTTCAAGAGGGATTTTTTTAAGCCTGTGAACACGGAGCAGAGAATGAATGAAGAGATGCTTAACCGACATCTACTTAACCTTGCCCATGCCAAGGAGGTCAAAATTGGGAAATTATGTTTAGAGGTACCGCTTTCTTTTTTTACTTTGGAATTTGTGGTTCTTTGGATATGTGACTTGTATGAATAGAAACAATTTGTTATTGTGGAGAATCATTGCGATTCCATTTTCCTTATGACTTGATAACAATCAATTCTCATTTTTCCATATATTTTTCTTTTTTTGTTGGCAGACTCTCGCTCGTTTAAAAGCTAAAGGTTTTACAATTCCATCGAATTTGAAGGTTCTTGGTGAGATTGCTTCAGGTTGAAGTGGAGACTCGAAAGGACTATTACTTGATCATGGTCCTAAAGGTGATGAAGTTGGTTAATTGATGGCACTTTAGTTCTTGTTTAGGCTAGACAGCATTCCGAATGCATTTAAATTAGTTACTCTAAAGTGACTTTCATTTTGCAGACTCTAAACAATGCTTATGTTAATGTAAAAAGCTAGTTATTGACACGCTATTAAGAATCATAGTCCCAAGCTTATTAACCCATGGTGCTAAGTTGTTCAGTGCTAAGTTGCTCTTGCTTGGCAATCATGTTGACAGATTTGATTGTGCTTATGTTTGTTGAGAAAAGTGACACCGGACTGAAGCAAACCTACAACTAAAATAAGAAATATAATAAAAGATGACATACGGATTTAACGTGGAAAACCCCAATAGTTAATATGTAACGCAAAAAAATAGTTAGTTTGACTCTTAAAAGTCAATGATAAGGAAGAGGAGTAAATCAGAAGTTATCTCTGCACCCTCTTGACTAATGTTCATTCTATGTTCAAGGTCCATTTGCTAATGCTTACTAGTTGCTCCTCAAACGCATTACGCATGTATCATAAGTCTTGAAACATGTAAAGCATAAGTCTTGAAAAAGTTGGGTGGCTAAGGTTGGGTGATATTTAAATTCAATACTTTCCAGTTTTCCTGAGAGGCTTTGGGTGGTTGTTTCGTATCAATCTTTAACAAGTACGGGCATGGCTTAAGTAGCGTCATTTGTTGATCAAACACTAGGGACAAGTTTAGTCAGTTCAGAGTACACAGAGCATTCTTGCTTTATGGTTCAGCACACAGTTACATTTGACTAGTTAACATATTTGATTTCAGTAGTTGAATATAACCTTGCTTGTCATAGCACATTTCTCTCAGTCTCGTTATTTCTTGTTGGTAGATAGTCTCCCTTTTAGAAACCTAAAGGTTCCATTTTCCACCAAATAAACGATGTTACCTGATGTTACATCACCTCTATTCTTTTGTGATGATTCACTGGAGAGATAGGTGATTGGTTTGATTGCTGCCCTTTTCATGCCCAATGAAAGTGTCATGGGTCACTTGAGATGCAATTGACTTTTACTTCAGATGTCATGCTATAACAAGCACTATAAGTATTGTAGTATTCGATCATCTTGACCATTCTTCATTATCACAAGTACTATAAGGAGCAACACTGATGTTTAGCAACAGTAATACATTTCAGCAGATAACAATTCAGCACACTTACTTGTGCAGAGTTTGAACATTCATCTTTACAATTCAGTCTTGCAACTTGAGTGACAACTAGCAGAGTTTGAGTCTTCATATAAAGTAGATGATTTGGATGCTTGTGTCAACCAGATTAGTAATGTGGCCAAATGGTCTGGTTGGACGAGTTAGGTAACTGGTTAATATGCGTCCGTGTTGAAACATGTAAAGCATAAGTCTTGTTAAAGTTGGGTGGCTCAGGTTGGGCCGCAAACACAATCATATTATAAGATTAGTACTTTTCAGTTTACCTGAGACGCTTTGGGTGGTTTTTTCGTATCAATCTTTAACAAGTATGGGCATGGCTTAAGTAGCATCATTTGTTGATCAAACACTAGGGTCTAGGGACCGGTTTAGTCAGATCAGAGTACACAGAGCATTCTGGCTTTCTAATGGTTCAGCATGCAGTTGCATTATAGTTACATTTATTGATTAGTTAACATATTTTATTTCATTAGTTAAATATAAACTTGCTTGTCAAAGGATATTTCTGTATCAGTCTCGTTATTTTTTGTTGGCAGACCGTCTCCCTTCTAGAAACCTAAGGGTTCCATTTTCCACCAAATAAATGATGTTACCTGATGTTTCACTGGAGAGGTAGGTGATTGGTTTGACAGCAATTTAGGTGAAGGGCTGAGATCGGGAAGTGATATCACTCGATCAAGACCTTTTTACTGGTGACTTCTGAATCCTGATGAAAGATTATTTGCTTACCTTTGTGAGGGAATAAGGGAAAAAAGTAAACACCCCCTTAAATACTTATACCCATTTCCCCCTTAAATATAAACTTCATAGTTTGACAAAAACTATCATGTTTTATTTACTAGACTAACGAAACAGGAAAGAAATTCAATTAATTTTAACAAAATGATATTGTTAGCGACTTGTTTCTTCATGAACATCTTACATCAAAACAAACATGGTTCTTGATGATCATGTCATAGCAACAACATGTGAATAAGTAGTAAGAATAATACAGGCAGAATATATAGAAAAGTTTACAAAGTTACAATTAAACATAGAATCAATAACACAAGTAATCGCAATTCATGGATATGAATATGAAAACAAGCAACAACCAGATGGTGATGAGGCAACAAATCCACTTAGGATAGTAATTTTATTCTCCATGCCCCTCAGCCAAAACCTTTTCATTATACTCTTGGATAACCTTGTCTGTGCGTGCTATCTCGCTTTCACGTTCCGTTATACGTTCTTGTGTCTCTTGGAGATTCTTCTCTAGTATTGCTAAAGCTTTTACTTGGAATTGTAATAAGTCATGCTCGCGTTGAAGACATTTTCTCAAGTATGTCGCACACTTCCCATTCATGAAGACCAAAGTTACGAGCTGCTACAACTATTCCCTTTGAGAGAACAGTTTTGATAATCTTGGACTCCCTTGTACCAGCCATTGTCGAAGAACTAGAATTAGACATATAATAAATGAATAAGAGAGGAGAAGAGAAGTTCTTTCTTTGTCGAGGAGTATGAGGGAGAGAATGATGGTTGTGACGTATATGTAGGGGGATTAGATAGGCGGTGGATTAGTTAGACGGTGGGTTAACGGGATAATCGGATATATATTAGTTTTTTTCTTTTTTACTTAGAGCAAAAGGTATGGCAACGCACCTCAAACATTAAGCCTTAACGCATGCGTTATTCACACCGTCTTTCTAAGTTAAAGTCGCGTTAATGTGGACGTGTTAAAGAACTAACGCAACGATAAGCTGCTACTTAAAAAAAATAAAAGTAAAAAATCTATCCCTACACACACAATCTTACCGTTACATTTAAAAAAAAAATCATTTTACTCCCTCAACATCAAACGGCAAGTTTGCCTAAAAAAAATTCAAAATCATTTCCAGCCATTATAAATACCCAATTAACATACAATTTTTTTTCACACTTCCACTACTCAATATCAAGTTTATATACTTCCTCTCTAACAAAAAAAACCTTGTTCATTCACAATGGATCCGAATCAAAGTGACGAATTACCTCAGCACTGGTTAGACGTAGATGACGAAACTGATTTTGATTTTATGATGGCCGCGTACGAATATCTGTTGGAACAAGCAGCAGTTCGACCTCGCGTGACTCGTAACCCGATATATCGTGAACGTGAGCTTGTTGAAGAACGTTTGCGTAACGACTATTTCATTCAAGGTTGTAAGTATACGAACCGAGTTTTTCGAAGAAGATTTCGTATGAGCCGAAAACTATTTCTACAAATAGTCGAAGATATTGAATCTTATACTTTCGAATTTATTCCAGATCATTTTAATTTCTTTAGCCACTCACCCGATGCTACAGGTCGAATGAGTTTAAGTGTTCTTATAAAGTGTACGGCTGCCATACGCCAACAACAAGATTATGAAGACGATGAATAAGTATTTGTAATTCGTATGTTTTTAAATTTGCTATGTTTCGATTTTTTTTTCCGTTGTAATTTTTTTAAGCTATTTTATATTTCGTATTGTAATGTTAAAAATTTAATGTTATGTTTTTTATTAAATAAAGTATTAGTTTTAGTTTAGAGGTTGAATTTGAAAATATGTGAGTTAATGGTGAGTTATGATAAGGGGAGTTTTTTTTTTAGTTAAGGTGAAAAAGTTAGAGCTGATGTGACGCTAACGTAGCAGTGTGTTAAGGTTTAAGGTTGCCACACCCTTTGCTCTTAGTTCCACTTATTTCTCCAATATCCGTTGTTGTTTCACCGAAGAAAGGAAAAGACCGCCCTCCTCAACCAGTAGTAACACCCGGTGGCGGATCCAGCGCAAAAGCTAAGGTGGTTTGTTTATTAAGTTAAAGTTAAAATATATTAATGGTCTAAACCAATTAATAGGTTGCATCAAATCGGGTAATGTCATATACAATTTGAACCAATTAATTGGTTGCAATGTGCGTCTTTTTTTTACAAACAAATAAAATTTAATATACAACACGATACGAAATAAATATAACAAACAAAGTACTTGGTTACAAAATATATAAACTAAAATTTTAACAAATTGTACTTGTGAATTAAAAGTATTATGCAAAGGTCTATATATTTTGTTTGAGTTTTCTGGAACAAAAAATCATGCTTGGTCCATATCTATTCTTATTTTCTAAATTTAATTATAGTAGTTTAAATCAATTAAAGTAGAAAACAAAGTTCACAAAAAATCAAAGGTTTACTTAGATTGGAGAAAAGTCAAACCTGCATATAAAGAATAACTAAAAACATTTTTTTAATCTCTCTTTTCCTTCTTTCTTCTCCGGTCACTTACAAATATTCCGGCAATATATTTTTTTGATCATGCCACATTAACAGGTTCAACAACAAGACAATTAAAAGAGCCATAATCTTTCAAGTTCCCAAGGTGGTTCCCGGTAGTTTTCTAAGGTATGTCCTGATTTTTTGTTGCATACCATTCTATAGATTTTCGTCGTCTAAGGTGGTTCCCAGGAACCACCTACAACAAGCATGGGTCTGCCTCTGGTAACAACAAAAGGGACCAACTTGTTTTAAGAGTTACTTTAAAAAAAAAAAAAAAATTGTCCCGACTGTAACCTATAAATTAACGAGTTGTGTAGCCCACCCGATGGGCGAGCAAACCTTTTAAATGTTGAAAAAATCAAGTTAATGAAAATAAGCTATAAACTTACCAAATTATTTGTTAAAGAACAAAAAAATACACGTTTATCGAATATGAGAGAAAAAAATTACAAAGTGGTATGCAAGAACAAATTATATAACCAAGTAAACTCAAATGCAAAATAAAGCTTCTTTGTATACAAAATAAAGCTTCTTTGTTCTTGATTTAGCGTAACTACCATCCTTATCACAACAAAGAATCTTCAATCCCTTTCTGTTCTTCACTCTTGAGACAGCCACATATGTCTTCATCCAATGTCATCACCCACAACAGAAACACCAAACCCGGTCGGGTCGACATGGGTCAACTGAAACCCAGCCGGGTCGAACCGGTTTTTCAACGTTGAATTTATGTAGTAAGAAACAAGCAATTGTCATAATGTCATTAATCTTTCCATCAAGTTGACTATAGCTTAAACAAATGACATACATTAATATAAAGATAACTGATGTTATTTTGGGGAGTAGAGGGTTTGGTAGTAGTTCGAGTAGTACAACTAGTTCTCGGGTTTCGAGAAAGAGGTTGGGGAGTGTTTATTGATTATTCTGTCTGTCCTGTTTTTGTTGTTAGGTTTCCTGATGGGGAGGTTGGTTCGTCGTTGAGAGTTGCTCGTGATAGGAATCGGGTTTCGGGTAAGGGATTTCATCTTCTTATGTTTAATTAAAGTGATGTGCAGTAGAGATAGAATAAGAAATGGTCATGGCTTATTTGATAGTATCAACTTTTAAATAAATAGAAAAACAATAATTGCTGAAGTCTATGGGACTTTATGAGAGTTTTAGTTATCTCACATAGAAGCCAAGTGAAACAATGGGTATCCCTAAACAAACCCCCTATTAAGCCTCTTTTTATATACTTTAACATCTTTGGCTCCAACTTTTATTTGTTTTCTAATATAAGCTTTAGCATTTCAGTTTTTAAAGTAACGAAACCTCTTTATTACCTTTTTTTCATATGCTTTAAAATTTTTTGCTCTAACTTTCTACTACGTATTTGTTTTCTGTTACAAGTTTTAGCATTTCAATTTGAAAATAAAAAATAAAGTATAAAGTAAGGAGATATGTGGTTTAGATGAACAACCCAAACCTGTATCAAAAACTTAATAAGGAGATATGCAGTTTCAATAAGCAATTCTATTCATGCGTATAGAACAAGAAATTAAAAGGAGAAACGTGTACTCTGCGTGTTCCTGAGTCATAAAGAAGTGAAGAATAAATAAGTGTTTTTGTGCCTATCCTTTATATATTAGGTAATTCATGTATCTTTCGGGATGTTTGATAGGCCAAGTGGTCGTTATACATTGTTTTCCATGAAAGATGCCAGCAGAGCTCTTGCTAAAATGTCCTTGAAAGGAAAAGACTTGACAGGTGACATCACTGGCCTTGGTTTATTCGAACTTGATGCCTTAAAAGACCAGGAATATAAGTTCGTGAAGTTAATAAGGGTTTTAAGATATAGCATAGAGTAAAATACATCATTTGTCCCTCAACTTGAACCAAAAACACATGTGGGGTCCTTTTCAACAATTAAATACACCCAATTACGATCTCTACGGTTCACTTTTTGCATCAGTAAAGGTCTTTTTAACTGTATTTCGTCAGTCAACAACCATGATCTTACAAACCTCCGTTTTGGGTGAGGGCAAAATGGACTTTTCACCTGGTCCATTCAACTGAAGTTAAGTTTTAATGGAGATCTACTCCCCCTACCTTTAGATTTTGGCCAAAAATTTCTATCACAACTCCTCCCCAAAATTTTGAATCACGTTCTTGATTTTTCAATTCTTTTTCATATAAACCAGTTAAACACAAATTTACACTGCCAAGGTTATAAAGAATTTCTTAAAACGACATATTCTAATACTTATAACATACTTATAAATAGATAAACAATACTATCATGTATTTATAAAACCAAAATTACATGATTCATGAAGACAGAAAACATGAATTACATCATCATAAGTACATAACCATGGCACAATATACGTGAGTTACTTTAATATGTTAAAATGTAAAACATAAATTATGCTAGCTCAGTTCATATCATTTTGTAGCAATCAGGCTTTGTTCGAACAGGGATTGATTCTCACTATGTCTTTTATCTTCTTTTTTTTCGTATTTAACTGTAAGGTCCCTGAAGTTTATGCAACTACAAAAGTGACCCAATATTTGATAGCTTTAACTAATTTTTTTACTTGCAACAACTTTTTTCTATAGCAAACAACTTTTTATCATATTATAATTTGAATGATTGTTAAAATTGAACTTCTTATAACCAGTGTTAATAAAAACGTATATGCTTAAGAATTACCACCATATTGTTTTTAGCTCTATTCACATCTACAAAGATGTGTAATGATTTCCGAACTAAAATATCTACATGTTTTTATTCCCGCTACGAAGCACAGGTTAAACCTTCTCGTTGATAAATTTATCACTAAATTAATATTTATATATTATTTAATTCTCAAACTTTTATTAATTTCATTTAGAACCCATAAATTATTTTCTCACAATAACTACAAATTAAACTCATAAATATTGCATTAAGAGTCACACCATAACCACAAATTCACAAGAATAATTATTTGCCGCTATATACCGGTGCTTTACGCGAGTATTCGTCTAGTTTATGTCAATAGATGGTCGGTGGCAATTTGCGCCCAAAAAATAAAAATATTTACTATTTTAGGCTACTTTGTAAAAGATTTTAGCCAATTTAGCCTTTTTTTTTAAAAAAAAAATGGGCATTTAAGACCCATTGAAAAGTTAAATGAGCATTAACGGGCACATATTTTCTCTCGGTTGGAGACAACTTATAGATATAATATATTTCAATTTTTTAAATATAAATGAGGTGTTACGTTCAATGAGTTTATTTTATCGTTTTAATTTTTTTTAAAGCGATTCGTATCACATGAAATCGTTTGTCCCGTGCCCGTTTAAGCCAGTCCTCATTCGATCTCGAGCTCGTTTAAACAATGGCCCGTTTCCGACTGGCCCACCCGTTTTATCACCTCTAGATGGTCCATTAGCTTAATATATTTTGTTTTACTTCAACGCCAACTAAGCTAGCACTACTGTAATTTTTTGTATGAAACACATTTACGTAACATCTTATTTTGGGCTTCTGCTGGGTATCAATTTGTATGTACACTTTATTATACTAAATGTTTCTTTTGTTTGTAAGCCAGCCCAATAACAAACCGAACCTGATAACCGACTCCTACAATATAATGAAAAGACCAGAATCAACCCGACCCCATAACCCCTAGGTATTTTTCTTATGTTTGTTTTAGCATGACATTAGAAGAAGAAGATCGAATAAGTTCATTACCAGATTGCCTACTCGTTGAAATCCTGTCTCGTTTAGCTGACACAAAATACGCCATAAGAACGGGTACACTTTCTAAACGATGGCAGAATCTTTGGCCTCAACTTTCTAATCTTTTTTTTACGCATGAAACTCATCTTAATATGCCCCAATTCTATTCATCCCTCGAAAAAAAATCTTAAAAAGCCAGACTCAAGTCAACAAGTTCAAACTGCATCTGCATGCCTTTCAAAAGGACGAGACACAAGTCAGCAATTGTATTTGTAATGCTATTAATCTTAACGTTCAAGAGGTTGATTTATATCTGCACAATGATGAGTTTGTTTTACCTGACTTTTTTTTCACGTGTTCAAGTTTTGTCCATCTCAGATTGTCTGGGTGCGAATTTGAACGTGCCGATATCATTAGTTGGGAAAACCTTAGGACTTTGCATATTCATGACGCCTTTCTAGAGGAAGATATGATTGAAAATATTTTATCCGGAAGTCCTCTTTTGGAAACTTTGGAGTTGTCTGGGTGCGATGGTTTTGAGCGGATTGATATTACTGCTAACAAGAGTGTTAAGAACTTGGGGTTCTTTGGATACGAAGATTTAGATTCTAAGAAAACCCTTTACCCAAAAAAAAAAGGCGTATCATCCAAATACATGCTCCATATATTTTGTCACTAGCAATCAAGAAACATTTGATGTTGAAGGATCTTATGTTGCTAAATGTGTCTTCGCTAATTAACGCTGAACTAAATTATTCCGAGATATTTTTTTGGCTGTTTGTGAACATACATGAAAAGCAGGAAATGAATGAAGAGATGCTTAAAGGACATCTACTTGGCCTTGCCCATGCCAAGGAGGTCAAAATTGGGAAATTATGTTTAGAGGTACAACTTTCTATATTTACTTTAAGAATTTGTGGTTGTTTGGATATGTGACTTGTATGAATAGAAACAAATTTGTTATTGTAAAGAATCATTGGAATTCCATTTTCATTTTGACTTGATAACAATCAATTCCCATTTTTGGTTATCCTTTTTTTTGTTTTCTTTTTTTTTTTTTGGGCAGACTCTCACTCGTTTAAAAGCTAAAGGTTTTACAATTCCATCGAATTTGAAGGTTCTTGGTGAGATTGCTTCAGGTTGAAGCGGAGACTGGAAAGGACTATTACTTGATCATGGTCCTAAAGGTGATGAAGTTCGTTGATTGATGGCACTTTAGTTCTTGTTTAGGCTAGACAGCCTTCCGAATGCATTTAAATTAGTTACTCCATAGTGACTTTGATTTTGCAGACTCTAAACAATGCTTGTGTTAACTGTAAAAAGTAAAAACCTATTTACTGGCATGCTATTAAGAATCCTAGTCACAAGCCCTTGGTGCTAAAGTTGTTCAGTTCTATATATCCTATCTTTCATCTTAAGTTTTTGCTTATCAACTCTGCTCTTGCTTGGCAATCATGTTGACAGATTTGATTGTGCTTATGTTTATCCTTTCATCGATGCTGGCTTATCATATGTCATATGCTCGTGTGAGATTTGTTAAGCTTGAATGTGGTCATGTATCTTGAACATATTAATATAGGGTTAGATTAAGTCCACCTTGTACTTTTTGAAAGGTTTTATGGATATTTAAATAATAGTATGTCCGGATTCGAACTCGAGACTTCGGGATTGCACACATTACGTATGAGAATTGATGTATATAATTAATATAAATAAAACGTTGTTATTATTAATTATTAGTCGTGAAATAAACATAACGATAGTTAAATAATTAATGAGGTTTGGTTAACGGTCGTTAAATATTAACTAGAAGGACTAGAGATGAAATTAGAAGTTGGGAAAGTTCTAGAATCCCCTTTGGGGGCTTTGGCCGATCGGTTTGGGGTTTACAAACCCTAACCCACACAAACTTGGTCACCAAGTTAAGTTACCTATAAATACAAACCCTTGTATTCATTCATAACTTAATCTTGAATCACCAATAACCTAATTTCTCTTCTCCTCTCCTCTCTCTTTTCCTTGGCTGATCGTTCACCACCCTCCCCATAGGGTTTCGATTTTCCAAGTGAAAGAAACGAGTGTTTGGTTTATTTGTGATTCAAGGAACTAGCTTTTCCACATCAAATCGCTATTAGTACGTGTGTACAAGAACGAAGAACAAGCACACTTGAGCTTGTAATCCTTGGTGGTCGATTTCTTGGTTGGGTCGATTTTTATAAACCCTAAAGTTAGGGTTTTGGTTTTTGTTCTTGTTCAATCAACGTTTGATTCTTGAATTGCTAAAAGGTACGCGTTTTCTTATTCGGTTAATTATTTACATATATTATTCCTATTGTCTTCCGCTACATGCTTTGATGATGTTATTTGTTTTATGTATAATTGTTATGAGTATAAAATCCCAACAGTGGCATCACGAGCCGTTAATATGATGTAATTAATTACCGAAACACATAAAATTGAATCTTTATGATTATTTGCATGCTTTTTATGGTTTCTAGGGTTTTGAATTCGAAACCCTAATTTTTTATGTATAGGGTCGATTACCCTTTATTTTTTTAATTAGGTTTTAATTTTGTAAAACTAAAAGAAACCCTAGGATTGCATGCTAATTTTATGTGGTTAATTTATGAATAATGGTTATGTGACATGTAATATGCGTATCTTGGGTGATAATTGTTATGCGGAATCCATGGTGGAACATGCATGTTTTGCCATTGAGTATTGTTTATTGGTTATTGATTAATTGTTAAGTGATACACACATGTTTTATTTATTTAATAATTATCAAATTGGGGAAGACCTCAATTAGAACTAATAAAATTCGTTATGTGCTAATTGGTATACTATTAACTTTGGTTTACGCAATCGACTTGTCGATGTATGTGGCTCATCTTCTCGCGAGATGAAAACCCTAGTTAATGTATGCATTTTATTACGACTAGAATTGTTATTAGGGTTTATTGAAATAATTATGCATGTGGCTAATTGTTTTTACATATTTTTAAAATTGTTTAGTTATATGTTTATATTATTTGAGTGTGTTTAATTTTTATTTAAGTGCTTTTTTGTTTATAAATTGTTTGACATGTTAGTAAGCAAAAAGGGTTTTTGGAATAGAAAATTAAATGGACTAAATAATGGCGAAACTGATTTGTTATCTAAGAATTATTCTTGAACTTTTAATCGATTGATGCGATTGTACTAAATGGTTAGAACGGCTCACCCACTAGAACAAACTATAAAGGGGTTATTTAAGAAGAGCAGTCTCACTGAATGGATGTCTAAGGTTATGCTTCACGCTTACCTGGTCCTCCGGCCTGTGAGTTCGACTGGAGCTACCTAGTATAACCATTCTATGTACGAAGCATCTTAGTGCAAAGTTGTAAGTTTCTCAACGCATTGATTAAAACTTTGTAGAATTCAATCTTAGCAATTAAAAATCTTATGTAAGTTTTTTCGAAAATATTATGTTATAAAGTTGTATGCATGCTTCTTTATACATAAGTTTTGATTACACGTCAAAAATTGTACCCTTTAAAATTTAAGTTGATATGAAACACTTGAAGTTGTAATTTAGTTATGTGAGACCTTGATCTAGATTACAATAACGAGGTGAATTATTTTGTTGTGTGAGACCCCAGCTTTATGATTTGCAGTTTCTAAATTAGACAACTTAATTAAGTTAGTTAGTGAGACCTATGACTTAAGGCATAAGATGGGATGAAACATGCTTACGTTTTGCATTAATTGTTTTGGCAAAATTGTAAATCCCATAATTTTGGAATTGAAAACTTGTTTGTCAATTATCGTTCTTCAACGATTACCTATTCTATACTTTCACCACTAGGAGATCAACTGATGTGGTGGAACTATGATAATGAGGATCCAAAATTCAAGGAAAATTCTATGGTTAATATGAATATTGACCAAAGGGTATTTTATTTTCTTGAATGATTACTTATCGAAAGTACTAACTTTTGAACTTTTATTTTTGTAGAAATGGCTCAAGCAATCGATCTATCGCACTAGCCTCGCGTTCAAATCTATGTTTGATCGAGAGAAATTGATCAGTAGCGCGAATTTCAATGCTTGGTATCGGCAACTAAGAATTGTCTTGAGGGTTGCCAAAAGACTCAATTATTTGACTACGCCTTTGTCCTCCGAACCTGCGCTGATGCTACTGCCAAGCACGAGCTGCATGGCAACTGAGTATGACAAGTATAATGAGGTCGCGCATTATGCTCGAGTATGAACTCAAGCTTGCAAAGCAATTTGAGAATTACTTCCTAATCTCATGCTTGAAAAATTGCAAAGGTTGTTTGAAAAGCCTGTGACTGTAGAGTTGTATGACTTGATAGATGCTCTTCATAGTTGCAAGCAAGGAGAAGGGAAACCCGTAGTTTCACGCCTAGAAATGATGAGTTACATGGACCGGGCGTGCGAACTATGTCTACCCTAATGACATACAAATTGGCCTGATCAACAGATCCCTTAACAAGGAATTTGATGGTTTCGTACGCAATTATAATATGCATTGCACGGGAAGACAAAGTGAGGAACATGCAATGCTCATTGATTACGAGAAAGGTTTGCCCAAGAAGGCCTCTACACCTGCGGTTTTGACCATCCATAAGGGTAGAATTTCTAAGCCTAATAAGCCGCTAGCGAACAAGAAAGGGAAAGGTAAGGGTAAAGTTGATAAGGAAAACAAGTTATGACTTATCAACAAGAACCCAAGAAGTACCCTCCCAAGAAGCGTGAGAATCCGAAGAAGGATATGGCTTGTCATCATTGCACCGAGGTTGGACACTGGAAGAGGAATTGTCCATTGTACCTTGATGAGTTGCGCAATAAGAGGTATAAAAATAGCAATCGGCCGCCAGCTTCGGTACTCTTTTGATGATAGAATTATTTGCTTTTCCTCATAAAATAAATTCCCGGTATATGATACGGATGTGGTATTCACATATGTACTACACTGCAGGGACTTAGAGGAGCAAGGAAGCTTGCCTATGGACAAAGCAATACCGCACATGGGTAATGGAGCATATGCAGTCGTTGAAGCTATAGGCACGTTTGATTTAGTTTTACCTTCGGGTTTAGTACTGTCATTAAACGATTGTCATTACGCACCTTCCATTGTTAGGGGTGTCGCTTCGTTTCCTTGTTAAAAGATATTGGTTTCGTTCATACATTTATGATTATGGAATTTCTTTCTTTAAATGGTGTTTTTACTTTAATGTTATTCCAAAGAAATGGTGTATTTGAAATTGATTTGCATGATAATGTGATTGATAAAAATAATTCTGTCTTTAGCATCAATAATAAAAGAATCAAAGGTGATTTGGATTCTTCATTTCTTTGGCATTGTAGACTTGCTCATATAGGCAAGAAGCGCATGCAATAGCTACAACATGATGGGCTGTTGCAAGACATCAATGATGAATTATTTGATAAATGCGAATCTTGCATATCTGGGAAGATGACCAAGAAACCTTTACAAATAGTTTAGAAAGGGCTTCTGATCTTCTTGGTGTGATACATACCGACGTATGTGGACCACTAAGACATGTGTCAAGAAAGGGTGCTAGCTACTTCTTAACCTTTACTGATGATTTCAGCCGTTATGGTTATGTTTATTTACTTAAACATAAACATGAAGTCTTTGAAACATTTAAGGTTTTAAGAGTGAAGTAGAACTGCAACTAGGAAAGAAGATTAAAGCTCTTCGATCCGATAGAGGTGGTGAATATTTAAGCCAAGAGTTTAAAGATTATCTAGCTGAGTGTGGTATCGTCCAAAGAACTCACATCTCCATATACTCCACAACAAAATGGTGTATCAGAGAGAAGGAATCGTACATTGCTAGACATGGTGCGATCGATGTTTAATCTTACAACTCTTCCCTTATCCTTTTGGGATTATGCTTTGAAACTGCTCGCATATCAATATGGTTCCAACTAAGAAGGTTGATAAAACTCCTTATGAAGTGTGGTATGGGAAACCTCCCAACTTGTCTTACTTAAAGGTCTGGGGTGAGGCTTTGTTAAACGTGACTCTGCTGATAAGCTGCAACAAAGATCTGTTAAGTGTGTCTTCGTAGGATACCCAAAGGAAACAATGGGTTACTACTTTTACTTTCCACCTGAAAACAAAGTAATTGTTGCTAGGTATGGAGACTTTCTTGAAAAGGATCTCATATCTCATGAATTCAGGGGAGAGTTTATGATCGGAATATGATCAAGAAGATACAACACCTTCTCGAGAACACTAGCCAACCTCAAGTAGAACCGAAAGTCCGCATTCCACCCGAGATTGAAGTGGTTCCCATTCGTAGATCCGCAAGGGCTACACGTGCACTGAGCGCCTATGTCTTAACGTAGAAGCTGAGGAAAATATGTTAGGGGATCTTGGTGAACCTACTAACTATAAAGCTGCCATGATGAGTCCTAAAAAGGAAAAATGGCGAGTTGCAATGAATGGGGAAATGCAATCCATGAAAGATAACGAAGTTCGGATAGAGGTTGACTTACCTCCAAATGCTAAGGTAGTTGGAAGTTGGCTCTTAAGATAAAGACTGCCATGGATGGCAATGCACACACCTATAAAGCTCGTCTTGTAGCTCAAGGTTATACTCAAACCTATGGGGTAGACTACGAGGAGACATTTTCTCCTAGTGCAGCACATTAGAGTTATTAGGATTCTTATAGCCATAGCTGCGTACTATGACTATGAGATATGGCAAATGGATGTCAAACCTGCCTTCTTAAACGGTCGCCTAGAGGAGGACATGTATATGGCGCAGACTGAAGGGTTTGTGAATCCAAAGTTTCCGAGGTATGCAAACTTCAAAAATCCATTTATGGGTTGAAGCAAGCATCAAGGCAATGGAACAAGAAGTTTGATGAAGAAATCAAGAAATTTGGTTTCACTCAAAATCTTGATGAGCCATGTGTGTATCACAAAGCTAGTGGGAGTAATGTTATTTACCTTGTCTTATATGTCGATGACATATTGATCATGAGAAAAGACATTCCAAGTATGCAAGATGTAAAGTCTTATCTTGGAGAGTGCTTTTCTATGAAGGACTTAGGGGATGCAACATTTATTCTGGGAATCAAGATCTACCGAGATAGATCAAGGCGGTTAATTAGACTAAGCCAAAGTGCTTACATTGATAAAATACTGAAGAGATTTAGTATGCAAAATTCCAAGAAGGGATATTTGCCGATGCAAGTTGAACATGGCTTAAGTAATAAACTATGCGCCAACACTGGCGAGGTGGAATACATGAGAAAAGTTCCTTATGCTTCGGCTGTAGGATCTATCATGTATGTTGTGAGATGTACAAGGCCCGATGTGGCGTTGCACGAACATTACCAGTCGGTATCAACAGAACCAGTGTGAAACAGGCAAGCTGTTAAGAAAATTCTTAAGTATCTAAGGGCTACTAAAGAAATGTTTCTAGTGTATGGAGGAAATTCAGATGCGAACTTGATGTTACTGGGTTTTTGCGATGCGTCATTCCAAACCGATAAAGATGATACAAGTCTCGGGCGGGTTATGTCTTTGTCATTAATGGAGGAGCAGTTTGATGGAAGAGCAAGAAGCAAACAACGGTGATGTCTATTACAGGTTGAGTACATAGGCCGTTTGAAGCGCGATGGAAGCCGTTGGATTAGGAAATTCATTTCGGACTCCAGTAATGCCTCAATCGAATTACCATTAAATGTGTATTGTGACATCTCTGCTGCAATAACATTTGCCAATGAGCCTGGAGTCATGAAGGGCACCAAACATTTTCCTCGTCGATATCACTATGTTCGAGAACAAGTCGACATAGGTGAAATCAATCTACTCAAAGTTCATACATATGATAATCTAGCTGATCCCTTTACGAAGCCTTTGCCAAAGGAAAACTTACTTACCGACCATCCGATGGGATAGGACTTTGTTTAGCTAGTAGTTTCATGCAGATCTGTGATTAGTATTTGGATAAAGGATGTTATGAACAAATATTACTTTAATGAAATAAAATAGTTGTTTATGTTTATTTTTCATTTTCTTAATATTATATCCTATATTTGCATGTTTAATCCATGAATAACTTATGTTATTCTAAATAGTCCATTGTCGATCAATGATGTGGGAATGTCATTGAATTAAGATAAATCTGAGTTTTGGTAGAATATATTTTTAAAGTATATTGATGCGTGGGACATACCAGATTCACATGATATTCAATGAATTGAATATAGGACTCATCCCAACTTTACATGATGATACTTTATGGATCTCTGTCATTAAGTATATCATGAAGTGTTTATCCTCAGACTTGAGATACCATATGAATGTAGTGCATTTGTGTAAGATAGTCTAACGCTATCCGTAACTGGTTGTTATAAGGGCTATTTTCGGAAGTGTTGCAAAGTTTATGAGTTATGTTTGTAGTCAAGAGAATTTGTTCATTTGAATTTGTTTCAAAGCATAATACTATATTTGGGCCCCTCGTAGGGTTGACAAGATGTTTGTATGGACATACCCAAGATCTATCCGAATACGTTGAGATGATTTGGTAATCTTGCTCAATCATATACAACGAGAATCAGAATGTTAACTTATGAAATGACTTGATCCATATTCATAGTTAATGTAGTATTAGTAACAAAAGGATAAGTAAAAATGATGAATCATTAAATGGTTTTCCGGGAGACCATGCTCGATTCGATCCGGGGCGTTATGGTGAAAGCTAGACTAACCAATGTCATTACTATATTTAGTAATATCCAAGTGGGAGTTGAAAGGTTTTATGGATATTTAAATAATAGTATGTCCGGATTCGAACTCGAGACTTCGGGATTGCACACATTACGTATGAGAATTGATGTATATAATTAATATAAATAAAACGTTATTATTATTAATTATTAGTCGTGAAATAAACATAACAATAGTTAAATAATTAACGAGGTTTGGTTAACGGTCGTTAAATATTAACTAGAAGGACTAGAGATGAAATTACAAGTCGGGAAAGTTCTAGAATCCCCTTTAGGGGCTTTGGCCGATCGGTTTGGGGTTTACAAACCCTAACCCACACAAACTTGGTCACCAAGTTAAGTTACCTATAAATACAAACCCTTGTATTCATTCATAACTTAATCTTGAATCACCAATAACCTAATTTCTCTTCTCTTCTCCTCTCTTTTTTCCTTGGCCGATCGTTCACCACCCTCCCCATAGGGTTTCGATTTTCCAAGTGAAAGAAACAAGTGTTTGGTTTATTTGTGATTCAAGGAACTAGCTTTTCCACATCAAATCGCTATTAGTACGTGTGTACAAGAACGAAGAACAAGCACACTTGAGCTTGTAATCCTTGGTGGTCGATTTCTTGGTTGGGTCGATTTTTATAAACCCTAAAGTTAGGGTTTTGGTTTTTGTTCTTGTTCAATCAACGTTTGATTCTTGAATTGCTAAAAGGTACGCGTTTTCTTATTCGGTTAATTATTTACATATATTATTCCTATTGTCTTCCGCTGCATGCTTTGATGATGTTATTTGTTTTATGTATAACTAGTTATAATACCCGTGCACGCACGGGGTTTTAACATAGAGTTTTTATCATCTATTAATTTCAAATATATTGTTGAACTTGACACTTTTCATTTAAAATTTGTTATAGAAGTATTTAGTTGGTAGTTCTTTTTTTTCTATATATTATTATTTTCTATCTTTAATATATATATATATATATATATATATATAGTGTATCTTTATTTTAAAAACCTTGTTAGGTGCGAGAACTATGAGAACCCATTTTTAGCCATTAGATGAATGAATCAATGGTTTAGATGATGTGTGGCATAATTGTAATAAATCAAAATCTGAAATTAAATTTTAAAATAGCAGAAGGGTGTTAATGGAATTTCACACTTTACAAAAACTGATCCTGTCAAATAGCATATCTCCAAAATATTAGTAGGTCAAAAATTCATCCCTTTCTTTCTCTCTCACCCACGCCATCATCACAATAACTTCTCCTTCCTAAAAATTCTCCTCTAACTCATTCATATCCTTAACCAGGTTGATCTATAAACACGAAACCCTTAACTTTTGATATATAATACCGCTTTTTCAAGTTGTGGCGATTAGTTTTGTCTCCGGCGGGATGTGTGAGTGGTGGTCGTAGTATATGCAAAGTCAATAAATGAGTTTTATTGGATTTCTTTTTATGTACAATCGTTCAAGTTGTATCAAATCGTTTATTGGATTTCTATTTTTTGCAGGTTGTTTGGGGACCGGTGGGACTTACCCCCTGCCATCAATTAACCCGCCAGCAAAGCAGCAGGTTTTTTTGACATTTTTTTTCATTTTTCCAATTTGTAAATTTTTTTTTTAGATCTACACTTTTGTGGTTATTTTTTATTCATAAATCTGAGTTTTTGGGTTTTTTAATCATAAATCGGCATTTTTTTCTTTGTTACAAATCCGAGCACGTCCAAAAAAATAAAAAAAAAAATCTTAGCGCTTCCGAGTGACCTGGTGATGTTGGGTAAGGTAATAATCAATTTTTTTTACATCATGCTAGGAAGAACAAGACGCGCAATTTGCTGTGTATTTGAGTTTTTATGATCTTACTCCTATTAATGGTTATGGTTGTTCACTTATGCTTATCGGGTTGCTATTGGTTTTCTGATTATTTACAGTTTCAAGATGCCAAGAAGATGAATATAAAGGCTTGGTAAGTGGTACCAAACGTAAATTACTTTACTGAATTCGGTCCATGTACTTATTTGAGTTATTGAGTTTTTTTGAACTTTTATTTGAGTTATTTATATCATTGAATCTTTTATTGCTTAGATGATCATGAAAAATATAGTTGGTGATAAAGATGCTTTTGGTTTTGAGGTTTGAATAATTTTTGTTACTGTAGTTACTTTAATCATTATGTTTGCATAGTATTATAAGATCTCGTTCCTTTTCCTTTTTGTTACTGTAGTTACTTTAATCATTATGTTTGCATAGTAATTGGAACATGTACGTTCAAAACATGTATGTTTAAAAACTTGAATGCTTCTAAACATGCATGCTAAAAACATGTATGTTTTAAAAACATGTATGTTCTAAAAAAAAACTTGTGTTATTAAACATATTTTGCTTTTAAAAATTTATGTTTTTGATTTTTTTATGTTTAATAGTTTATTAGTAGTTAACAGTTGGTATGACTTTATTCTATCTTCATTCATATCTAATAGTTTCAATACAATTATGCTTCAATACAATTATGGTTCAAAACATGCATGTTTCAAAACACTTACGTGCCAAAGTTTGATTTTGACATAGTTTTAAGTAGAAACGTGGTAAATGCTAATTTAAATGAGAGTCACTCTAAACATGTATGCTAAAAACATATATGTTTTACAACATGTATGTTTTAAAAACATGTATGTTATAAAAAAAACTTGTGTTATCAAACATGTATGTTTGAATTGTTTTTGTTCATGCTTGTTTCAGATAAAATAACGATATCATTGAAGACCGAGAAGTGGATGAATACAAATATACATGAAGATAATTTGCGACTTTTGAAGATATACGATTATTGCATATGTGTTTTTTGTACTTGTAATTAAATGAAATGTAACATTTAAGTATATGAATCTTGTTTTTTCTTTTATAATGGTTTATGTTTTTTAATTTATGCTTCAAACTTCAAAAAAAATAATAATAATGCTAGCAAAAAACATACATGTACTTCACTAAAAAAAATCATGCTTAAAAAAAAATATACATGTACTTCACTAAAAAAAAAAAACAATCTTAAAAAACATGCAAAAAAACATACATGTACTTCACTAAAAAAAAATCATGCAAAAAACATACATGTACTTCACTAAAAAAAATGCATATGCTTTAAAAAAAAAATAAAATAAAAAAAATAAAATAAAATTCCGAAAATTTAGGAATGATTAAAATCAGGATTTAATAAAAAAAATAAAAAATATATAAAAAATTGTATTTTACTATAATACCCTTTTGGATTAATAATAATTTTTAATATTTAAAAAAATCTCATTGGTTTAGAAGGGTTCTCATAGTTCTCGCACTTAACAGGGTTCTCAGAATAAAGGTCCCCTATATATATGTTTGTTATTAATGTTATTTTTTGCGAGGAATATATGTTTTGATGAAGTTTTTGATTTTATGATGGGTTGTATGACGCGCGTTGAAGATGGTATCAACAATATCGTGTTTAGAACGCAAGGATTTTATGTTTCTTAACTATCACTAAATAAAACATTACAAATATAATGTTTCGAGTGAAGAGAGGGCTCTAAAATATGATATGATGCTCTTGTCGTAATAGCCTCTTATAAGATTTATATTCTCTAGCCTTTTTAATGTTCATAAGATCTTGCAATCTGAATAAAAGAAAAACAATATTTCAAAGTCACCATGCTCTTATAATGTTGTACTTATGGAATACTTGTTAACTGACAACTTCAATTAACACAACTCACTAAGTAAATTTTGTGGGTCACTTGCCCCAACCTCCAAGATGATAACCAATGATAGTCTCAAGTGGCACGGAAGCATCCAGTCCCACGATCTTAAAAAAAGAAAAAAGAGATAAGAAGGCTCCATTTTTTTTTAGCAAAGATAAGAAGGCTCATTTATAAGACTAAATGGTTAAGTAGAGGTAAAAAGACCAAATTAATACCTTTCTTTTTTTCTTTTTCTTTTAAAGATAACATGCTACTTACCCCTTTAAGGCCTTTCTATTGGGGTGTTCGAATACAAATGAGCTCAAAAGCTTGTACATTTTCAAAAAGATCCATTTGAGAAGCTTATGCTTAATATCTTATTTTTCCTTCAAAAAAGTTTATACGCAACTGGAAATAAAGTGATCGCTAGCTTTTTTAAAAACACAATAAGCTATTAATCCCTACAAAGGTTACATAATAGAAAACGTTTGTGATATTATAGTTACCAAAAGAATAAACAAAAGTAACAATTCATAACATGCACGTAATCTGGTAGTCGTAATAAATTAAAAAAAAAAAAAAGAACGAAAGAAAATTACTTAATTTTCCATGATCTTGACATACTTTAACATAAAATGTGACAGTCAAAAATCTAACTATTAGATGTTATATGTGTAAATAACTGTCACAATATAAACAAAGTCCACAATTCACTTGGATCAAATATAAGAAATATCATGATATCATAACACTGATTCAGGTGGCAATTTTTTCAACTATTTATAGTGTTTAGATGCCAAATAGAGTACAACAATCTCCTAATAAGGTAAAAGGAGTAAATCATGGTTTGTAACATGAAGCGCAACCAACATGGGTTTCTAACTGTGAGGGGTTGACCCATTATCCAACCCGACCATTGTTGACGCAATACCAACTGCTCAAGGCTGACAACTATGCTCAATTGAGAAGGGAAATCACATGGTCTTGCAATTGGAAGAAACACTGATTCAGAACCTGGGATGGGTTAATCAAGTAATAGGATTTACATGTAGCATATGCTTATATTGGCTTTAAAATCACACTCACATCTTCATAAAACAATCTAATAAAAGAGTAATCTGCTATAACAAAAGGCAAAACCAAATTATAAAGACAAATTGAATAAAATAAAGTCTTTATTTGAATATTCATACCAGAGATTGCTCTAGTATTGTTCAATTTTGGCATCACATCTCTAAATCCAAACACCCCTTTTCATTTATACATATTATCTTTAACATCATTTGAACAACAACTGAACAAATGATTTCATACTTTTAGACCACAATGTAGAGGAGCCAACAAAATTTTAAAAAAAATAGGGTCATTTCATGTTATTGTTTTAATAATGGGTCAAAGGGGTTTGATGGAAAGTGCTTCAATGATAACATGCTACTTTTCGGATCTGTACAACAACAATTGCACTTTTTTTTATAGCATAAAAGTTTCCTGTTTGTTGCCGTTTAAAAAAAAAAGTTGCGTGTTTGTGTTGCACTCTTATTTTGCTATAAAGTGACCAATCATGCATCGATTTCTATTATGATTTACGGATACTAACCTCACAAACCATATATAGTTTTTGTAGCATCATGAGCTTCTCCTTTCGAATTCTCATTATCCATAATATTGTTTAAACCCACATGGCTACATTACACAGAGCAACATCAACATCTTTTTTGGCATTAACATCATTCCCCTAGAAAAAAGCCGAAAAAGACAAATTGGAATAAAATGTGTATTTGGCATTGCGTTGGAGGTTGAAAGTGGTCAGTCGCATAATCAAGTGATGATACATTTTCAGTTTATCATATTTAATATATAAATTATTTCTAAGATCTCGTGAAAATAAAATAAAATGTAAATGGGTCAATGAACCAGTTGGTGTAAAAAATATACCCATTTTGACCCAAATTAATGTGTGATACAAATATATTTGGTAATGAGAGTAAAGATTCAAGAGATACCTGAATTAGTTGTTGGGTGCTGTAATAATTAGGCCTTTCTTTAGGTTCATCGATTTTGTCTTGCCTTTCGGCTAGAAGGCTCTCTAAAGTTCGCTGAACCTTGTGCTTGCCTATAATGAGAAGCATAGACAGTCATGGAATTGGTTGTCTAATAATTCCTAGACTAATAAATACTAAATAAAGTAAAGTAACTCAATGATTACAGACCTAACAAATATTAGAATGAAGGTAAAAAGCATAGTTTAGGAGGGAACTTACACACTCCTGTGAGGATTTTAAGCCCAGAATACAACACCCATGATATAACAGGCAAAAAAAAATAAAAATAGGCAAAACTCGTATTGCCCTCATTTCCTATTCCAAGTTCACTGATCTTGTTGTCATTATAGCATATCCAACTGTAATAACCTAAGTTCAAAAAAAAAAAAAAACTGTAATAACCTAAAACAAAACAGAGGATATGTAGCGTCTGCATCTTTCCACTCACTTCAATGCATTTCAAGCTTTGCGATCTGAATAATGTCTTGGGAGTTGGTTGTTCACACAAAAATACACATTAGCTTGCATTCGACATTCTTAAATGTAATTAATCTCTGGTTCAGATGATAATCATCTTAAGGTCTTATGTTCTTATTGGTAACTAATAATCAAAATTGTATTGACTTATGTTATTGAAGCTGTGGTAACCATAATTTGATTATTTAAGAATTTACAGAGAGAATAACATATTTTAATAATAAGATAATCAAAATCACATTTGTTGTAGTACCTCAAACTAAATTAATTATCCAAAAGTGATGTTTTATCGAAAGATTGTAGAGTTACCGAATGCTAAGGGTTAAGATTGCACGTCAAGATGAAGAGAAGACACAATTATATTCCTTGCGGTTTTCCTTCGCCTGGTAGATCATTTCTTCATTCTAGTAAGAATAGTAAAGTGATTATTAATTTATTATACTAAGTAATCAAAATCAGATGGCTAATTGTTATAAAAATGACGATATTAGATAGTGTTTAGATGTGCTTCTACCATTTTGAACTTCAAAAAATCAGATGTTTGAAAGTTTGACAAACTTAGATTATCTAGAAAATTATTTAATTTTATACTAAACATAACACTTGTGAAAAGAAGAGATGGTCTGAAATATTAAGATACCTCTAACAAATAATAACGTTATACAACAACAGTACCCAAACCCGCTTAAGCGAGGTATGAGGTAATAAATTATGTTATAAAAGATAATAAATGATTTTGAGTTTACTTTTTTTAGGCAAACTCACACACACAAATATGTGTAATCTCACAAAACCACAACAATCTCACTTTTGTTATTGTCAGGACTTAAACTCACAACCTTTTAGTTGGGGACATAACCATCTTACGGATAGCAACGGGATATTCCACCCTACATCTCATAATTAGCATCTTCTCAGGCCTACATACAACAGGCGGAGTCAACTGTGCAGTAAATAAGCCTTTATCACAAATATGTTATGACTATTAGCTGCAACTTTCTTTTGTTGATTAGATAGATGTTGCTCATACATGAGATAAACATATTTACTTGAATAGTGAAACAAAATATCTAAAACCATAATAATTTATATTGTATACCACTTATCACAAACCAGACTCTTCCTAAATTACACTCCATACGGGTCATGAAAAAGACCTGTTTGTTTTGTCACACTGTTTTTCTAATCCAGCTTTCGAAAACTTTCCGTTCAATTGTGTTGTTCTTTTATAAATAGGTCTTTGAGTCTGCATTGATTTGGTCCAATTGTAGGCATTTTTCCTCCACCATAGTATATTCTATATCCTGATACTAAAGTTGACAGTTGACATCTTTAATCGGTCATCATAAATACATTAGGCGTTGTAGAGGTTATATTCGAGTAGTGCTATATGCGAAAGGTGCATAGTGTTATATAATACCATACGTGTGTTTATATATGTGTTTTAAGGGTGTTTGTCTATTGATAATACATGAGATGAGAAGTTTTAGCGTTGATTTCAGATGATGATAACACGACAACATGTCCTATTTAGTAACCATATTAGGAAACATTGACGCTAAAGAATTTAGCCTTGATTTTCAACCATAAGTATGCGAACCTGGTAAAAATATCTGAGTGGCACGCTTGAAACCAAGGCCAGCAAGCATAAACGAACATAGACCTTCTGCTTCGAGTCTTTCTAATAAGGGTATCGAGAAACCAAAACAAACATTAACCTCAAAAGTAGACCATCATACAAATAAAAAAAACATGAAATCATGCAAAACAATTAATAACACAAAGAATCCTAAGAGTTTCATTATCAAACACCTTAGATACATTAACAGAAAATAATACATAAAGATGGAATGCTTAAATTTGAAGTTGATTTTTCCCTACAACCCTGGAATAGATAACAACATTTACACTTGCAATACGCATATAAAAGACCAAATTCAGTGATCCAAATACTTTTATTATATAAAAGATTGTTATGAGTATAAAATCCCAACACTTTTTTTAACATACAAGTATAGGTTAGTGTGTGATGTTCGGTTGTGAACCTTCTTCTTTCTTCACTCACACATCTTAGGTTTTAGTGGTGTGGGTCACTTAAGAGGTAACTGTTGACTTTTTACTTTCATGGTCAAGCTTGCGAAATCCAACATTTCTATGATTTGTAGCTCTGCATTCTCAATGTCTTTTTGCATAAAAATTATAGTGCTTATACGTTTTAAAGTGTTTACACTTTTGTATAAAAAGCGACTAAGTTTCGACTAATATGTAATGCAAAAAAATAGTTAGTTTGACTCTTAAAAGTCAATGATTAGGAAGAGGAGTAAATCAGAAGATATCTCTACGCCCTCTTGACTTACCATTATGGTAGTTTTCTCCATTCTATGTTCATGGTCCATTTGCTAATGCTTACTAGTTTCTCCTCAAATGCAGTATCATAGTTCTGAAACTTTGTCAAGGGCGTTCTAGTGATTAATTATGCTCAATGTTAGCCTTCTGGTATACATGGTCAACTTGTGTCAACCAGGTTAGTAACGTGGCCAAAAGGTCTGGTTGGACGAGTTAGGTAACTGGTTTATATGCGTCCGGGTTGAAACATGTAAAGCTTAAGTCTTGTTAAAGTTAGGTGGCTCAGGTTGGGCCGCAAACACAATCATATTTTAAGATTAGTACTTTCAGTTTTCCTGTGAGGCTTTGGGTGGTTGTTGCGTATCAATCTTTAACAAGTATGGGCATGGCTTAAGTAGCATCATTTGTTCACCAGGGAACCGGTTTAGTCATATCAGAGTACACAGAGCATTCTGGCTTTATAATGGTTCAGCATGCAGTTGCATTAGTTACATTTGATTAGTTAAACATCTTTTATTTCATTAGTTAGATATAAACTTGCTTGTCATAGCACATTTCTGTCTCAGTATCGTTATTTTTGTTGGCAGGCGCCCTCCCTTCTAGAAACCTAAAGGTTCCATTTTCCACCAAATAAATGATGTTTCACTGAAGGGGTAGGTGATTGGTTTGATAGCAATTTAGGTGAAGGGCTGAGATCGGCAGGTGATATCACTCGATCAAGACCTTTACTGGTGACTTCTGAATCCTGATGAAAGATTATTTGCTTACCTTTGTGAGGGAATAAGGGAAAAGTAAACACCCCCTTAAAACTTATACCCATTTTCCCACTTTGTTTAACTTCATAATTTGACAAAAACTATCATTATATATATGTTGTTGATTTAGCAAATTAGGATTAAACATTAGTATAACTGAATCATTTCATATTTTCTTCACTAGATTAACGAAACAGGAAAGAAATTCAATTAATTTTAACAAACTGATATTGTTAGCGACGTGTTTCTTCATGAACATCTTACATCAAAACAAACATGGTTCTTGATGATCATGTCATAGCAACAACATGCGAATAAGTATTTTAAGAATACAGGCCGAATACATAGAAAAGTTTACAAAATTACAAATAAACATAGAATCAATAACACAAGTAATCGCAATTCATGGATATGAATATGAAAACAAGCAACAACCAGATGGTGCTGAGGCAACAAATCCACTTAGGATATTAATTGTATTCTCTATGTTGCTTTTGCATCTTTAAACTCTTGGATAACCTTGTCTGTGCGTGCTATCTCGCTTTCATGTTCCATTATACGTTCTTGTGTCTCTTGGAGATTCTTCTCTAGCATTGCTAAAGCTTTTACTTGGAATTGTAATAAGTCATGCTCGCGTTGAAGACATTTCTCAAGTATGTCGCACACTTCCCGTTCATGAAGACCAAAGTTACGAGCTGCTACAACTATTCCCTTTGAGAGAACAGTTTTGATAATCTCGGACTCCCTTGTACCAGCCATTGTCGAAGAACTAGAATTAGACAAGAGTAAACTATATAAATCGTAAACAACATATAATAAAGGAAGTAAAAATAGTAAACAACTAGAAATCATAAAACTCTTTTAATGGAGCGTAAACTTACCGAATAGTAGGGACAATTCCAGAAGGATGCCTAGCGTAATCAAAAACAGCTTCACCCATCTCAATCACCCACACCACTACTCTTATAAAAAAATATTATCTGATGGTTGACGATACGGGAGAGAAGGATACAAGTTCGATCTTTTTTTGTCGAGGAGTATGAGGGAGAGAATATTATGATGGTTTGTATTGATCTCGAGGTTGTGAGGGCGTATTTGTAGGGGATTAGACAGGCGGTGGATTAGTTAGGCGGCGGGCACAGACGGAACTTGAGCATTTTTTTTTAGGGGGCAAAATTTATTTTGGGAGGGGCCGAATCGGAGATTTGTTTGTAACCTCAATTAAATTACCCGTAAAACCTATAATATTTACACCAGGTCCCGCAAATTTTGGGAAGGCCATGGCCCCCCGGGTCTCTATGAAGGTCCGCCCATGGCGGTGGGTTAACGGGCCTTTCGCCTCGTTTACTTTTAACTTGCTATACAAGGAATAGGTTTTATACGGATGAGACTTTATTTTTGCTTACTCATGACAAATTTCTATCATATATCTTGTTTGATTTAATGATAAGGACTAACTTAAAATATAAAGAGAACATAAGGGTTTTTTTTTTTTTTTTTTTTTTTTTTTTTGTCATTCTTTTTTATTCACATTTTTTTTTCATTTTGTTTTTTTTCACGTTTTTTATTTTTGTTTAAATGCACGTTTTTTTTTTTTTTTGCTTTTTTTTCTCAGTTTTCATACGTCTTCGTCCGTTTTCATACCTTTCATCTATTCTCGCCCGTTTTCATACGTTTCGTCCGTTTTCGTTCGTTTTCATACGTTTTCTCCTGTTTTCATCATTTTTCTTTCGTTTACGTCTATTTTTCATCCGTTTTTAAGACGTGTTTTACTCTTTCATACGTTTTCATCCGTTTTAATATGTATTCGTCCGTTTTCTTACGTTTCGTCTATTTTCTTAAGTTTTCGTCCTTTTTCGTACAACAATTAGTTCTTTCTTTGTCGAGGAATATGAGGGAGAGAATGATGGTTTGTATTGATCTCGAGTTTGTGAGGGCGTATTTGTAGGGGATTAGATAGGCGGTGGATTAGTTAGGCGGTGGGTTAACGGGATAATCAGATATATATAATAGTTTTTCTTTTTTACTTAGAGCAAAAGGTATGGTAACGCACCTCAAACGTTAAGCCTTAACGCAGGTGCGTTAAGGTGCGTTATTCATATCGTCTTTCTAAGTTAAAGTCGCGTTAACGTGGACGTGTTAAAGAACTAACGCAACGAGAAGCTGCTACTTAAAAATAAATAAATAAAACATTTTTACACTCTACACACACAATATTACCGTTACATTTTAAAAAAAAATCATTTTACCCCCTCAACAACAAACGGTTAGTTTGCCTTAAAAAAAATTCAAAAATATTTTCCAACCATTATAAATACCCAATTAACACACAATTTTTTTCACACTTCCACTACTCAAATATCAAGTTTATATACTTCCTCTCTAACAAAAAAAACCTTCTTCATTCACAATGGATCCGAATCAAAGTGACGAATTACCTAGGGACTTGTCAGACGTAAATGACGAAACTGATTTTAATTTTATGATGGCCGCGTACGAATATCAGCAACAGTTGTAACAAGCAATGTACCAACCTTGCGTGACTCGTAACCTGATATATCATGAACGTGAGCTTGCTGAAGAACGTTTACGTAACGACTATTTCATTCAAGTTTGTAAGTATACGAACTAAAAATACACGTTTATCGAATATGAGAGAAAAAAAAGTTACAAATTGGTACGCAAGAACAAATTATACAACCAAGTAAACTCAAATGCAAAATAAAGCTTCTTTGTATACAACGTTTGTTCTTGATTTAGCGTAATTACCATCCTTATCACAACAAAGAATCTTCAATCCCTTTCTGCTTTTCACTCTTGAGACAACCACATATGTCTTCATCCAATGTCATCACCCACAACAACACCACCAAACCCATCCGGGTCAACCCAGGTCAACTGAAACCCAGCCGGGTCGAACCGGTTTTTCAAACGTCAAATTTATGTACTAAGAAACACGCAATTATCATAATGTCATTAATATTTCCATCAAGTTGACTATACCTTAAACAAATGACATACATTAATATAAAGATAACTATTGTTATTTTGGGGATTAGGGGGTTTAGTAGTAGTTTGAGTAGTACTACTAGTTCTCGAGTTTCGAGAAAGAAGCTGGGGAGTGTTTATTGATTATTTTGTCTGTCCTGTTGTCGTTGTTAGGTTTTCTGATGGGGAGGTTGGTCCGCCGTTGAGAGTTGCTCATGATAGGAATCGGGTGAGGGCTTTCATCTTCTTAGGTTTAATTAAAGTGATGTGCAGTAGTCAGTAGAGATAGAATAAGAAATGGTCATGGCTTATTTGATAGTATCAACTTTTAAATAAATAGAAAAACAATCATTGCTGAAGTCTATGGGACTTTATGAGAGTTTTAGTTTGTCTCATAAACCCCTATTAAGCCTCTTTTTATATACTTTAACATCTTTGGCTCCAACTTTTATTTTTTTTCTAATATAAGCTTTAGCATTTCAGTTTTTTAAAGTAAGGAAACCTCTTTATTACCTTTTTTTAATATACTTTAACATTTTTTGCTATAACTTTCTATTTGTTTTCTGATATAATTTTTAGCATTTCAGTTTGAAAATAAAAAAGAAAGTATAAAGTAAGGAGATATGTGGTTTAGATGAGCAATCCAAACCTATATCAAAAACTTAATAAGGAGATATGCATTTTCAATAAGCAATTTTGTTCACGCGTATAGAACAAGAAATTAAAAGGAGAAACGTGTATTTTGCGTGTTCTTGAGTCTTAAAGAAGTGAAGAATAAATAAGTGTTTTAGTGCCTATCCTTTATATATTAGCTAATTCATGTATCTTTCGTGATGTTTTATGGGCCAAGTGGTCGTTATGCATTGTTTTCCGTGAAAGATGCTAGCAGGGCTCTTGCTAAAATGTCCTTGAAAGAAAAAGACTTGACAAGTGACATCGCTAGCCTTGGTTTAATTGAACCTGACGTCCTTAAGAGACCAGGAGTATAAGTTCACGAAGTTAATAAGGGTTTTAAGATATAGCATAGAGTAAAATACATCGTTGGTCCCTCAGCTTGTACCAAAAACACATGCGGAGTCCTTTTCAACAATTAAATACACCCAATTAAGGTCCCTACTGTTCACTTTTTGCATCAGTATAGGTCTTTTTAACTGTATTCCATCAGTCAACAACTGTGATGTTACAAACCTCCGTTTTGGGTGAGGGCACAACGGACATTTCGCCCGGTCCATTCAACTGAAGTTAAGTTTTAATGGAGATCTACTCCCCCTACCTTTAGATTTTGACCAAAAATTTCTATCAGAACTCCTTCCCAAACTTTTTAATCACGTTCTTGATTTTTCAATTATTTTTCATATAAACCAGTTAAACACAAAAATACAGTGCCAAGGTTATAAAGAATTTCTTAAAACAACATATTCTAAGGTGGTGTTTGTTTTTCATAAAAAGGCTCTTAACAGCCTCTTAATCTGAACCCTTCAGATGCGGTATGATATTTTGGTCGTTCAGACCGTTTGTTTTTGTTTTTTTTCCCTTTCAAACGCGTTCAAAGGCAGTAAGATCTTAATGGTTTAGACTAGAGAGGGGTGTCTGAATGCCTCTTGTTGCCTCTTGCTGACAAAAAAAAAAAAAAATAGTACGAGCAAGCAAATGTGCGGTTCAAACATGAGTTTTTTTTCCCGTTCAGATGCGGTCAGATTCAAACATTTACGCCTCAGATTCATATTCAGATTCAGATGTTCGGTTCAGATTTAGATTCAGAGCCTCTTACAAAACAAACACCACCTAATACTTATAACATACTTATAAATAGATAAACAATACTATCATGTATTTATAAAACCAAAATTACATGATTCATGAAGACAGAAAACATGAACTACATCATCATAAGTACATAACAATGGCACAATATACGTGAGTTACCTTAATATGTTAAAATGTAAAACATAAATTATGCTAGCTCAGTTCATGTCATTTTGCAGCAATCAGGCTTTGTTCGAACAGGGATTGATTCTCACTATGTCTTTTATCTTCTTTTTTTTCGTATTTAACTGTAAGGTCCCAGAAGTTTATGAAAGGTTTATGGATAATTATTAATATTAGTATGACCGGATTCGAACTCGAGACTTCGGGATTGCACACATTACATATGAGAATTGATGTAAATAATTATAATATATAAAACGTTATTATTATCAATTATTAGTCATGAAATAAATACTTAACGGTGGTTAATATTTAACGAGGTTTGGCTAACGGTCGTTAAATGTAAACTTAAAGGACTAGAGATGAAATTATAAGTCGGGAAGGATCTAGAATCCCTTTGGGATTGATTGGCCGATCGGTTGGGGTTCCCTAACCCAACCCACACATTAACTTGTCCTCCAAGATTGGTTAACTATAAATACAATCCTATTGTGTTCATTCTAAACCTAATCTTGGTGACTTGCAAACCTAATTTCTCTCCTTCTCCTCTTCTTTTGTGTGGCCGGTTGAACTCCCCTTCCCATAGGGATTCGATTTGCTTAACTAAAGAATAAGTATTTGGTTTGTTTCGTGATCAAGAAACTAGCTTTTCACATCAAATCGCTAATAGTACGTGTGTACAAGAACGAAGAACAAGCACGCTTGAGCTTGTGAATCTTGGTGGTTGATTTCCTTGGTGGGTCGACATAGGTGTTGGTCGACATTCACAAACCCTAATTTATTAGGGTTTAGGGTTTCTTGTTCTTGATCTTAATTTGGGGTTTTTCCATAAACCCTAATTGCATTGATTCGAAAAAGATACGCATATACTTTTAATTCGGTTAATTAATTTACAAGTATTATTCCTATTACTTCCGCTGCATGCTTTGATGATGTTTACTTGTTTTATATAATTGTTATGATTAGTAAAACCCAACAGTGGCATCAAGAGCCGTTAATACGTTGTAATTAATTACCGAAACACATAAAAATTGAATCTTTATGATTATTATATGCTTTTATGGTTTCTAGGGTTTTGAAAATTGGAACCCTAATTTTTTATTAATTGGGTCGATTACCCATTAATTGTTTAATTAGGTTTTATTTTTTTTTTAAACTTGTAGAAACCCTAGGATTGCATGTATATTTTATGTGGTTTTAATGAATAATTGTTATGTGCCATGATCATATGCGTATCTTTGGATTATAATTGTTATGAGGAATTCATGGTGGAACATGCATGTTTTGCCATGGATTATTGTTTTGATAAATTGTTTAGTGATATACACATGTTTATTTATTTGATAATTATTGAATTGAGGAAGACCTCATTATACTAATAAAAAATTCGTTATGTGCTATTTGGTATACTATTGACTTTGGCTTACGCAATCGACTTGTCGATGTATGTGGCTCATCTACCTTGTAGTTGAAAGCCCTAGTTGATGTATGCATTATTTAACGCCTAGAATTGTTTATTAGCGTTTATCGAAATAATTATGCATGTGGCTAATTGTTTTTACATATGTTAAATTGTTTAGTTATATGTTTATATTATTTGAGTGTGTTTAATTTTTATTAAAATGCTTTTTTGTTTATATAATTGTTTGACATGTTAGTAAGCAAAAAGGGTTTTTTATGAATAGAAAATTAAATGGACTAAATAATGGCGAAACTGATTTGTTATCTAAGTATTATTCTTGAACTTTTAATCGATTGATGCGACTGTACTAAATGGTTAGAACGGCTCACCCAATAGAACAAACTCAAAAGGGGGTTTAAAGAAGTGCGCATAGTCACACTGAAAGGATGTCTAAGGTTATGCTTCAGCGCTTACCTGGTCCTCTGCCTCCCTGTGCGTTCGATTGGAGCTACCTAGTATAACTATTCTATGTACGAAGCATCTTAGTGCAAAGTTGTAAGTTTCTCAACGCATCGATTAAAACTTTGTAGAATTTAATCTTAGCAATTAAAATCTTATGTAAGGTTTTCGAAAATATTATGCTATAAAGTTGTATGCATGCTTCTTTATACATAAGTTTTGATTACACGTCAAAAATTGTGCCATTTAAATTTAAGTTTATGCCATCTAATGATATGAAACACTTGAAGTTGTAATTTAGTTATGTGAGACCTTGATCTAGATTACAATGACAAGGTGAATTATTTTGTTGTGTGAGATCTCAGCTTTATGATTTGCAGTTTCTAAGTTAGACAACTTAATTAAGTTAGTTAGTGAGACCTATGACTTAAGGCATAAGATGGGATGAAACATGCTTACATTTTGCATAATTGTTTGGCAAAATTGTAAATCCCATATTTTCTAGGAATTGCAAACTTGTTTGTCAATTATTGTTCTTTGACAATTACCTATTCTATACTTTCATCACTAGCAGATCAACTGATGTGGTGAAACTATGATAATGAGGGTCCTAGATTCAAGGAAAATTCTATGGTTAATATGAATATTGACCAAGGGTATTTTATTTTCTTGAAAGATTTAATTATCGAAAATATTAAAATTGAATTTTGTTGATTCTTTTGATTGTATTAATGCAACATTAAACCGTAAACGTAGTTTGGGCTTTGGTAAATTGATCTAGTTCTGTTTTCAAACGAATGTTTGATCAAGAAAAATTTACTAAAAGACAAACATAAACTCTTTTCCATGGAAGAAGAGTGTGACTCAATCCTATTCCTTTTCATGATTGAGAAAGGTATGTTAGGAACATTAGAATTGTCTAAATTCTAATATAACTCATAGCAACTTTAATAGTTAAGAAAATTGCACATCATGTTTTCATTAAGAGATTTCATTACCCTCTGTTGGTGATTGAATTCTTATATGACATTTTGGTCAACTAGAAAACATGTTTGACATTTTATGAGTTATTAAATTAGAAGCTAGACTAATTACAAAATTGGTAAAAGATAAACTAGTATATTTTATCTAGTTGTTTTGTTTTGACTAATTGAAGGTGCTACACATCATTATGGCGATGGTAGACCTATTGAGGAAGAAATTGCATGCTCAATTTTTCAAGTTAATAGCATTGATGGATGATCCATCATCTACGAAGTAGAATACACTCTTTTAGTACCTAAGTAATTGTTACGAATGGTCTTACAAAGGGGTAGTAACGTAATAGCACGCTATTTTCACTGGTTAATGAAACACTTACAATGTTGTCAAATCCAGTGGGAGTATGGTGTATTACTGAATAAGACATTATTGTAAAGTTGTCTAATTCAGTGGGAGTTACAAGAGTTATTATCTTGGTAGTAACTCAGATTATTTCTATATTTTCTTGAAATAATACATTACGTTCACAAATGTAGACATTCATATTCTCAAGGATAGTCATGAACGTTTCCTTGATAATTAAGTGCTCCTACATCTACTTGTAATGCTTATATATCTATGACACTATCATATTGCTCACATAAACAAACGAATGTCATGGTGTTTATCTGCTATATGGTGTTGTTCTATGCACAAGTGGGAGAAGTATTAATTGTGTGCAAAAGAACAAACACATACAAATATGATTAATGGATTCTCTTAATCGTAAGATAAGAGATTAACGTTCTAATAAGATTGACTTGTTTAGAACATGTGTCAAGAATATAACATAGACTGCTTTTATGTCTTATGTCATTCAAATTATAGAAACACTTGAAGTTACATTTTAGGTTAAGTGAGATCTTGGCTAGATTGTAATCTCAAGGTAAATCTCCACTTGTCGTGGGATCGGGCGTGGATGCTTTTGCAGTTTCTTAAGTTGGACATTCAAAGGGATGACATAATTAAAATAAAGTAATCTAATGTTACTTTAATTAATTATGTATTCTTGAAATGACATAAATAGTTTATTAACTTGAAAATTAATTAATTGAAACCATGGCGTGGTGTTCATAATTACTTTAAATTATACATGGTTATGTGTTTCTGTATAAAACTCACAAACATGAAGTCTTTTAAAGACTTAATAATATAAAGTAAGATATTATAATTGTTATGTCTTTTGACTTGGTCAAAGAATACTTATATTATAAAACATGCAATTGGCTTGGAATTCTATTATACCATTAAGTTGACTTAGTTGGTAAATAGGTAGGCCAAAAGGAATATGTTTATCTTAAATATTGTTAGATTGTCTTACAATATTAATTCTAATGAAATACTGTATGTATATGGAATGTTCAGTTAGAAGAATCAAACATTTGTTATATTGTTTGATTCAAGATAACTATATCTTATTTTCTTCCAAAAGTTAATCAAGGTTAGAAAATTGAGTATTGATTGGATATACTTAATAAAACTCAAACCTAGAAGATTAATAAGACACCATTTTAGTATGGAATGTGATGAATCACATTGAGTCTTATATTGAAGTTCTAATTTGTTAAAACTACTTATGGAGTAGGTTATTATTGAACAAGATTTACTTAACTGTTAATGTGATTTGTAATATCCCAAAAGAAAACAATTTGGTGTTGTTCTACTTGCTAAAGTATTTATAGATAGTCTTTAAATTACAAAAGCAAGTGGGAGTTTTGTTTAGATCTTGAAGAGATTAAATTACAATTACAAAACACATAATCTTCTAAAATACACTAGTAAATATCATGATGAGGTTAAATTCGATAGACCTCAAGATAGTGGAATTCTCATTCATAGATCCGCAAGGATATCTCAGATATTTGATATGATGAGAAATATGAATTACAGGATTATGATAAACCTGTTAATCATAATGATATATTACCTAATATTGAATTGTGGTAAATTATTCATACTATGAATGTTAAGATGCTATCCAAAGAGATAATCAACTTTGTAAACTTGGTTTATCTTAATAAAGATGAGTTTTTTCAAATGAAGGAAAACCCTAGCGGTTTAAATTCTTTGTGTAGAAATCATATGGACAAAATTGTACATGTGTTTAATGCATGACTTGTGACAAGATTATTAATCACACTTAAGCGATTAACTGTGATTGAATATTCTTTCCTTGGCACATTAAATATATAATGATTATGATTGTCATACTTATTTTCATTAATATGAAAAATGACAATGGAATATTAAAACTCTTTCATGTGTGATTGCTTTTGCGAGGACGATAAGTAATACAAAGGAGTTTTATGAATTCACATAATCTTTGAAAATGTACAAACTGCAAGAATCCATGAATGGATATATGCATGCATCTAGGAGATGATTTTTATGTTTAACTATTAAATCCAAGTTTTGGTTTTAAATTAAAATAAGATAATTTCTAAGTATTCCTAAAAGCTAGTGGGAGTATTATGTTTATTTTCTTTAAATCTTATATGTTGTGGGTAGTAACATTCCATCTAAGATAAATGCTAGTTTAATTTGGAATGGAACTTCACTTGAAAGATTTAGAAAATGAGACATACAACCTTGAAATATATGCGGTAAAATAAATGAGTCTAATAGAACGTGATATATCATTTGGAAAATGGATATGTAGAACATGAATTAAATCTTCGTTTGACATAAGGATTTTTCATGTACATCATGTTACTGTTGTATCATGCTTGAATGCAAGATGATTTGACAACATTGATATCTAATAAAGTTATTAGATAACTAGTGTAATGAATATTCTAATGGAATATGTTTGAATCTAGAATTACATTCCTCAGCCTGGATTTGCTCTCAAAATTCTATGGATGAGCAATACAGCAATTATTGCGAAATTGTCATAGCCAACAAACTTGAAAGTTTGGAAGGTATCAAACATTACACTGTAGATATTGAAGTTTACGAAATTTTTAAAGAGCATATTGTTGTATACAATGATGCTGGTATAATTGAGATGACACTCAATACTAGTCATGGGAGGATTTCATCCTTGTGGATGGCCATGTGAACTAGTTGTGCTCAACTAAGAGCATAGTTGCATTATACAATAAAGAATAAGAATACTTTAAACTTTAAAAATGTTTGAAAGTTTGATTGTCATAAATTGGTGCTTGAGGATGTCACACGCTTTATGAAATATTATGTGGCAATATCAAGATATTTTGAATGCACACATACAAGAACTTCACTAGTTGAATTCTTGAAATAAGTATTCTCAAAATTCGATAGATCAAAGTTAGCTGAAATTATGCCTTGTCAACAAGTATGATTGTCATTACTTGAGACATAATTCATTAACAAGTATTATCATGCATTGATCTATTTAGTATTTGGATAAGGGATGTTTTGAACAAATATTATTTAAATGAAATAAAATATTGGTTATGTTTATTTTCATTTTCTTAATATTATATCCTATATTTGCATGTTTAATCCGTGAATAACTTATGTTATTCTAAAAGTCCGTTGTCGATCAATGATGTGGGAATGTCATTGAATTAAGACAAATCTGAGTTTTGGTAGAATATACTTTTTAAAGTATATTGATGCGTGGGACATACCAGATTCACATGATATTCAATGAATTGAATATAGGACAGATCCCAACTTTACATGATGATACTTTATGGATCTTTGTCATTAAGTATATCATGAAGTGTTTATCCTCAGACTTGAGATACCGTGATAACCTGATATGAATGTAGTGCATTTGTGTAAGATAGTCTAACGCTATCCGAACGGTAGTTATAAGGGCTATGTTCGGAAGTGTTACAAAGTTCATGAGTTATGTTTGTAGTCAAGAGAATTTGTTCCTTTGAATTTGTTTCAAAGCATAATACTATATTTGGGCCCTCGTAGGGTTGACAAGATGTTTGTAAGGCCTTACCCAAGATCTATCGGGAATACGTTCAGATGATTTGGTAATCTTGTTCAATCAAATACAACGAGAAAAAGAATATTAACTTATGAAATGACTTGATCCATATTCATAGTTAATGTAGTATTAGTAACAAAAGGATAAGTAAAAATGATGAATCATTAAATGGTTTTTTCCGGGAGACCATACTCGATTCGATCTGGGGGCGTTGGTGTGTGAAAGCTAGACTAACCAATGTCATTACTATATTAAGTAATATCCAAGTGGGAGCTGAAAGGTTTATGGATAATTATTAATATTAGTATGACCGGATTCGAACTCGAGACTTCGGGATTGCACACATTACGTATGAGAATTGATGTAAATAATTATAATATATAAAACGTTATTATTATCAATTATTAGTCATGAAATAAATATTTAACGGTGGTTAATATTTAACGAGGTTTGGCTAACGGTCGTTAAATGTAAACTTCAAGGACTAGAGATGAAATTATAAGTCGGGAAGGATCTAGAATCCCTTTGGGATTGATTGGCCGATCGGTTGGGGTTCCCTAACCCAACCCACACATTAACTTGTCCTCCAAGATTGGTTAACTATAAATACAATCCTATTGTGTTCATTCTAAACCTAATCTTGGTGACTTGCAAACCTAATTTCTCTCCTTCTCCCTCTTTCTTTTGTGTGGCCGGTCGAACTCCCCTTCCCATAGGGATTCGATTTGCTTAACTAAAGAATAAGTATTTGGTTTGTTTCGTGATCAAGAAACTAGCTTTTCACATCAAATCGCTAATAGTACGCGGTATACAAGAACGAAGAAAACAAGCACGCTTGAGCTTGTGAATCTTGGTGGTTGATTTCATTGGTGGGTCGACATAGGTGTTGGTCGACATTCACAAACCCTAATTTATTAGGGTTTAGGGTTTCTTGTTCTTGATCTTAATTTGGGGTTTTTCCATAAACCCTAATTGCATTGATTCGAAAAAGGTACGCATATACTTTTAATTCGGTTAATTAATTTACAAGTATTATTCCTATTACTTCCGCTGCATGCTTTGATGATGTTTACTTGTTTTATATAATTGTTATGATTAGTAAAACCCAAAGTTTATGCAACTACAAAAGTGACCCAATATTTGATAGCTTTAACTAATTTTTTTACTTGTAACAACTTTTTTTCTATAGCAAACAACTTTTTTTCAAATTATAATTTGAATGATTGTTAAAGTTGAACTTTTTATAACCAACGTTAATAAAAATATATATGCTTAACAACTACTACCATATTGTTTTTAGCTCTATTCAACTCAATGAAGATGTGTAATGATTTCCGAACTAAAATATCTGCATGTTTTCATTCCCGCTACGAAGCACGGATTAAACCTTCTCGTTGATAAATTTATCACTAAATTAATATTTTATATATGATTTAATTCTCAAACTTTTATTAATTTCATTTATAACCCATAAACTATTTTCTCACAATAACTACAAATTAAACCCATAAATATTGCATCAAGAGTCACAACATAACCACAAATTCGCAAGAATAACTATTTGCCGCTATATACCGTTGTTTTCGCGAGTATTCGTCTAGTTTATTTTAATAGATGGTCGGTGGCAATTTGTGCCCGAAATCAAAATATTGGCTATTATAGGCTACTGTGTAAAAGATTTTGGCCAATTAAGCCTTTCTCAGTTGGAGAGAGTCTCAATTTTTTAAATATAAATTAAGTGTTACGTTCAATGAGTTTATTTCGTCGTTTTGGTTTTTTTTAAAGCGATTGGTATAACATGAGTAACGTTTGGCCCGTGCCCGTTTAAGCCCGTCCACATTCGAGCCTGAGCCCGTTTAAACGCTCTGGCCCGTTTCCGCATGTCCCACCCGTTTTATCTAGATGGTCCTAGGGGTGTTCATCGGTTGATAAAGTTATCGGGTTATTTGGTTTATTCTGTTCGGTTAGTTCGGTTAATTTTTTTTTCTAGGTATAACCGAAAACCGAACCGAACCGAAATTAAATTTGATTCAACCGAACCGAATAACCGAAAACCGAACCCCTATAACCGAAAACCGAACCGAATAACCCGAATTACATAATTTTAATTATTTTTTTATTTAATTATATATATTTTTAGCACAAAATATTTTTTTCAAGCTTAAATCATGTTATATTTATACTAAAAAAGAGTTTTAGGGTGTGTTTGTTTCATTAAGATGTTTTGGGTCTGAATCTGACTATCGCATCTTACTGGTAAGAGGTGGCTAGAAAGTCTAAATCTGAACGAAATAATGTTGTTTGTTTTTGTATAATTGTCCGAATGATTTTAAGTGCTCGTTTTTGCAATTTGTTTATTAAGCCAAGGCAATGCGATAATAAGTAACTTATGTAAATATGAAACAAGACTTTTTATCATAAATATAACATAGTTAATAAACAATCAAATATATTGTATAAAGTTTGCAAAATGTGTAAGAGGCATTAAGACAAGTCTCCCACCTCTTACTGAGTAAGATGTTATATGTCTAACTGGGTCTTACTCAAAAGAAAAACAAACAACCAAAATTTCCACCCTCTTACTTTAAGAGTAAGAGGTCTAGTAAGACTTTTTTTTAAAAAACAAACACATCCTTAGTGATTTTTTTGGGTATATATACATAGAAAAAATATATAGTTTATATGAATTCGGTTTTCGGTTTTCGTTGCCAAAACCATATCCAACCTGATAACCAAATATTTAGTTCGGTTCGGTTACAAATTCGGTTCAGTTATTTTCGGTTTCGGTTTTCGGTTACTGTGGATATTACCCAATCCGTGAACACCCCTAGATGGTCCATTAGCTTAATATATTTTGTTTTACTTCAACGCCAACTACGCTAGCACAACTGTAACTTTTTGTATGAAACGTAACATCTTATTTTGGGCTTCTGCTGGGTATCAATTTGTATGTACACTTGTACACCCGATAAACCCAGCCCAATAACAAACCGAACCTGATAACCGACTCCTACAAGTATATAATAAAAAGACCTGAATCAACCCAGACCCCATAACCCCTACCCCTAGGTATTTTTCTTGTGTTTGTTTTAGCATGGCATTAGATCGAATAAGCTCATTACCAGATTGCCTACTCGTTGAAATTCTTTCTCGTTTAGCTGACTCAAAATACGCCATAAGAACGGGTACACTTTCTCAACGATGGCAAAATCTTTGGCCTCAACTTTCTAATCTTTTTTTTACGCATGAAACTATTCTTAATATGTCCCAATTCTATTCATCCCTCGAAAGAATCTTAAAAAGCCAGACTCAACTCAACAAGTTCAAGCTGCATGCCTTTCACAACGACCAGACTCAAGTCAGCAATTGGATTCATAATGCTATTAATCTTAACGTTCAAGAGGTTGATTTTCATCTGGGCGCTGAGTTTGTTTTACCTGACTTTTTTTTCACATGTTCAAGTTTTATCCATGTCAGATTGTCTGGGTGCGTATTTGAACATGCCGATATCATTAGTTGGGAAAACCTTAGGACTTTGCATATTCATGACACCTTTCTAGAGGAAGATATGATTGAAAATATTTTATCCGGAAGTCCTCTTTTGGAAACTTTGGAGTTGTCTTCATGCTATGGTTTTATGCGGATTGATATTACTACTAATAAGAGTGTTAAGAACTTGGGGTTCTTTGGATACCATTATTTAGGTTTTTGGCCAATTATCGAAATCAATGCTCCTTATATATTGTCACTAGCAATCAAAAGACATCTGTATCTGCAAGATCTTATTTTGCTAAATGTGTCTTCGCTAATAAACGCTGAACTAAATTATTCCAAGGGAATGAATGAAGAGATGCTTAACCGACATCTACTAAACCTTGCCCATGCCAAGGAGGTCAAAATTGGGAAATTATGTTTAGAGGTACAGCTTTCTTTTTTTACTTTGGAATTTGTGGTTCTTTGGATATGTGACTTGTATGAATAGAAACAATTTGTTATTGTGGAGAATCATCGCGATTCCATTTTCCTTTTGACTTGATAACAATCAATTCTCATTTTTCTTTATATTTTTCTTTTTTTGTTGGCAGACTCTCGCTCGTTTAAAAGCTAAAGGTTTTACAATTCCATCGAATTTGAAGGTTCTTGGTGAGATTGCTTCAGGTTGAAGTGGAGACTCGAAAGGACTATTACTTGATCATGGTCATAAAGGTGATGAAGTTAGTTAATTGATGGCACTTTAGTTCTTGTTTAGGCTAGACAGCATTCCGAATGCATTTAAATTAGTTACTCTAAAGTGACTTTCATTTTGCAGACTCTAAACAATGCTTATGTTAATGTAAAAAGCTAGTCATTGGCACGCTATTAAGAATCATAGTCCCAAGCTTATTAACCCATGGTGCTAAGTTGTTCAGTGCTAAGTTGCTCTTGCTTGGCAATCATGTTGACAGATTTGATTGTGCTTATGTTTGTTGAGAAAGTGACACCTGGACCGAAGCAAACCTACAACTAAAATAAGAAATATAATAAAAGATGACACACGGATTTAACGTGGAAAACCCCAATAGTTAATATGTAACGCAAAAAAATAGTTAGTTTGACTCTTAAAAGTCAATGATAAGGAAGAGGAGTAAATCGAAGTTATCTCGCACCCTCTTGACTAATGTTCATTCTATGTTCAAGGTCCATTTGCTAATGCTTACTAGTTGCTCCTCAAACGCATTACGCATGTATCATAAGTCTTGAAACATGTAAAGCATAAGTCATGAAAAAGTTGGGTGGCTAAGGTTGGGTGATATTTAAATTCAATACTTTCCAGTTTTCCTGAGAGGCTTTGGGTGGTTGTTTCGTATCAATCTTTAACAAGTACGGGCATGGCTTAAGTAGCGTCATTTGTTGATCAAACACTAGGGACAAGTTTAGTCAGTTCAGAGTACACAGAGCATTCTTGCTTTATGGTTCAGCACACAGTTACATTTGACTAGTTAACATATTTGATTTCAGTAGTTGAATATAACCTTGCTTGTCATAGCACATTTCATCCCGGTCTCGTTATTTCTTGTTGGTAGATCGTCTCCCTTTTAGAAACCTAAAGGTTCCATTTTCCACCAAATAAACGATGTTACTCGATGTTACATCACCTCTATTCTTTGTGATGATTCACGGAGATAGGTGATTGGTTTGATTCTGCCCTTTCATGCCCAATGAAAGTGTCATGGGTCACTTGAGATGCAATTGACTTTTACTTCAGATGTCATGCTATAACAAGCACTATAAGGATTGTAGTATTCGATCATCTTGACCATTCTTCATTATCACAAGTACTATAAGGAGCAACACTGATGTTTAGCAACAGTAATCCATTTCAGCGGATAACAATTCAGCACACTTACTTGTGCAGAGTTTGAACATTCATCTTTACAATTCAGTCTTGCAACTTGAGTGACAACTAGCAGAGTTTGAATCTTCATATAAAGTAGATGATTTGGATGCTTGTGGGCGGGGCTGGGTCGGCTCGGCTAGTCAGAAATAAAAGGCTGTTTCTATGGTTGGGTAGTTAATATCACTGCCCTAAGTCACCCGCACTAGATGGATATCTTGCAGGCTGGCTAGCTGAAAAGGATTTTTTTTTTGCGGTGCGGTTCAGTTTGCAGCATTGCAGGTATCTCGTCTTTGACATTTAATCAATTTGTAGCCAAAAAAAGTAGCATATGATGCTGGCTTTATCATATGTGATATGCTCCTGTGAACCTTGTTAGGCTAGGTTGTGGTCATGTACTCGAGGATAAAAGTCCTTTTCTGAACATCCTAAGATAAGTTAGTTTTATAAACAAAAGAAACCCACCTTATAATATGTTTCTTACGATATTGATACAGAGGCCACTCCACTGAGATAAACCAGCCTGTTAAAGAATTAGAGGGTGTTTTGGATTGCTTATGTAAGTCCTTATTGGCTTATTTTTTGAGCCATAACCATTTTTGAGTGTTTGGGTAGAAGTGCCTGTATTATATTTTAGTTAAAGTAAGCACGTAAAAATTGAAAGCTTGATACTTGCTTATTTTTCAAGCGGATAAACAGTTTTAAATTAGCAATCCCAAACACTCCCTTTAGACCCTAAAGAAAGGTTATGACAGCAAAACTCCATACTTAAATATCAAGTGTTGTGGGACAAATTCAACTTGAATTAGGCTTGGTATCCAACATGGATAAGTTAAAACTTTTTCGGTTTTGATTGTTGGTTAGTGAAGTCAGATGGGAATGTGAAATGGTACTAAGTTTAGTGTCTCTGTGATGATTTTAAACCAATCCTATGTCTCTAATTTCATGAAATGGTCTCTTTCTATACCTGAACTATGTCTTAACAGAACTAGAGTTAGTGGCAGTTCATTAGATTATGAGTTGGACGAGAATAAGTCTGAATACAAATTTTTGTCTGGCCATACCGTCTCAAGTTTTTGGTTTCTACTGCATGTATATAAAGATCTAATCTTTGTGTTTTGTACTTACAAAAGTGCTATGAGAAGACAAAGCCATTTAGCATAGAATGAACATTTCGATTATAGGAAACTCCACGTTAGTAGATTACTTCATACGGAGTCTATCGATAAACCAAAAGTTAAAAAAACAAGAAAAGCCTTGTGGTGCTGTGAAGCTCAAGCGTCACGGCTTCATTTTCGTAGAACAAATCCAGTTCCTAAGGCCTGTGATTCACACGGTTTGATACAGAATGAACATATGTCAATACCATCTTCTTGTAGTCTTTGTTCTTGTCAGTGTCTTCATCCAACGTCATCCCCGGCCGGTTCAGCTGAAACCTGGCCAGGTCGATCTGGGTCAGCTGAAACCTGGCCAGGTCGACCCGGTTTTTATGCAATAAGCACCAATACTCAACTTGTTAAGTGAATACGAAATAAGCACCAATACTCAACTTGTTGGGAATATACGTCGAAGTTCTGTCTTGAATGCGAAAATTAGCTTACGATTAGACACACGTTTGTCCAAGCCCAAAAGGGCCCAAAAAACATGCAGACATGAGACATGTGTTGAGCAAATACTATATATGTACTGATTTTTGTTAAGGTTCTTTTAACATTTGGGGAACACATAGACATGTGTATAAAGAGGCTATCTTTGATGTACAATTACTCATTTACTTGCCACATGGAAGCTAACAATGCCTTTAGTTGTTGAAAGAGATAAAGATAAAGATAGTTTTTAAGCTTTGAATATAAGACCATATATTACCTTATTAATAAGTACCTTCAGCACTGTACTACAGATTACGCCCCTGTGGAATCATACATCGAAGATAATTATACCAGTGACGTGCAACCTGAATACGTAAACGCATGACATGCATAAATAGGTAACTACGTGTTTTTCAATTCTCACCGTGCAATATCTTAAAACATTACTTCAGATTTTTACCTAAAGAATACTGACTGTTAGGTAACTTAATAAGTAATGACTAATGATCAGCGAACATATGAGACTTAAAAGTTTAGACATTAATGTTTGGAGTTGATAGTGAATAAGCTGGTAAGTTGGTTAAGCTAAATGGCACGTGAGGCGCAGGTGTGTATACACACACGTGAGGTGCACGTGACATGTTCTCCTTTGGCTTAACCAACTCTCCCGCCTAATATCTCCTTTAAATACTTGTAACAATCATTTCATTAGTTAGCTTTGGTGATATAAAATTTCCTTCTTGAATCTCTCTCTTTCATTGTAACAAACCTGTAACAAATACATTGAAGCTTTCGATAATCTTTTCTTCTCTTGATTGTCCAAGTTCTTGTAATACACATTTAACGATCTTCATTGGTCCTAAGTGTGTCTATCAATTGGTATCAGAGACCTTTCCTGGTGAGGTCTCATTATCACAACAAACTCAATTAAAATTTTCCCCGCCAAATTTTGTTATCAAGATTTCAAGATTCCGGCCATTAATTCAAGATTCATAGTATTACACTGATACTCTGTTTATACGTTTATGCTATCCATCAGAAAAACGACCAAGTTGTCAAGTAATCATCGCAACCACGAGAACAACGCATTAGTGCTTAAATCCTCTGTTTTTGGATTAATGGTTTGTTGTGATTGACTTGAAGTTGGCCAAGAACGGTTACGGTTGTTGGTAATTGCTCAATAGAAGAAGAAGGAGTGATCACTAACAACTACTTCATACAATTCAAGAAATAGCATAATCTGATGGCACCATCAACAAGAAATGCAAGTACAAGCAGTCATGGAGAAAGTGTGGATGAAAACACAAGAAGATACACTGATGAGACATTGGCTGGGTTCAGACAAACTATGGAGGAAATGATGGGTCAGTTCTTGCAAAGTCAAAACTCAAACGATGCTGTAACAAGAACATCCATTCAAGGGCAAAATGGTCAAACTCAATTCAGCAGGATGACTAAGGTGGAGTTTCCCAAATTTTCTCGGAGATGATGTCGGGTTGGATGTTTAGGTGTGAACAGTTCTTTGCAATTGATAACATACCTGATGACCAAAAGGTAAGACTCATCTATGTGCATCTTTTTGATAAAGAACTGTTATGGCATAGACAGTTCATTAGATTACATGGGGAATTGGTGTTGTGGACTGTGTATAGAGATGCTATTATCCAGAGATTTGGTACAGTATTTGATGATCCAATGTCTGAATTGAAGAATGTTAAATATGAAACTAATGCTAAAGATTATCAGGATGTGTTTGATACTTTGCTAAGTAGAGTGGATATAAGTGAAACTCATGCAATTAGCTTATATCTTGGGGGTTTACCAACTGAATTGGAAATGGGGGTTAGAATGTTTAAACCCACATCATTAGCTGATGCATATTCTTTAACTAACTTTCAAGAAGCTTCATTGAATGCCATTAAGAAAAAGAACAGGATGCAGTTTAGTATGGGGAATGGAAAATTTGGTGTTAATCAGGGTGTTGCTAATAATAATAGACCCTTGTTACCTCTGCCAAATGGTAACAAAATTTGGAATACTAGACCAATTAATGCCCACCCTAGAAGGCAGTTAACACAAAAGGAGTATGAGGACAAAAGAGCAAAGAATTTGTGCTTCTATTATGATAAAAAGTTTGTTCCAAGACATAAGTGTGAAGGGAAATTGTTTAGTTTGGTTGTGTTGGCTGAGAATGAGGAATTGGAAGAAGAATTTGAAGATGCAAAGGATGATTTAGATGAGTTACAATCTGATGAAGTACAACCACATATCTCTTTGAATGCATTAAATGGAGAAAGTTCATACCAGACTTTAAGAGTAGTTGGGTTGTTTGGGAATAAACATGAATTACATAGTTGATTCAGGGTCTACCCATAATTTTTTAGACATTAATGTGGCTAAGAAAATGGGGTGTCATATCAGAAAAACTTGTCCCTTGGCTGTCACTGTGGCTGGTGCTAGGAAGCTGCTTAGTGTGAGTGAATGTAAGGGGTTTACTTGGAAGTTGAAAGGGCAAACTTTTGTATCTGATGTAATGTTGCTTCCTTTGGGAGGTTGTGATATGGTTTTGGGTATTCAGTGGCTTTCTACTTTGGGTCAAATTATGTGTGACTTCAAAGAATTGAGAATGCAGTTTGTATATAAAGGCAATAAGGTGGCATTGAGGGGAACTCATAAGGCCACAGTTCAGTGGATGAAAGGAAAGAAGCAATTACAAAGGTTGGAAAGAGGCAATAAGGAAGTGAACCTTCAGTTGGTACAAGTACTTGATAAGTATGCTGATGTTTTTGGTGTACCAAAGGAATTACCTCCAAAAAGAACATGTGATCACATGATACCACTTCTTCCAAACACACAACCAGTCAATACTAGACCTTATAGGCATCCTCCTGTGCAAAAAGATGCCATAGAGGCCATGGTGAAGGAATTGTTAGAATCAGGTGTGATTAAGCAAAGTCAAAGTCCATTTGCTTCACCAATTGTGATGGTTAAGAAGAAGGATAATAGTTGGAGAATGTGTGTAGATTATAGACAACTGAATAAGCATACAGTGAAGGATAAGTTTCCTATTCTAGTGATTGATGAGCTTATTGATGAATTACATGGAGCTGCAGTGTTTTCTAAATTGGATCTGAGATCAGGCTATCATCATATTAGGATGTATGAGGATGATATAGCAAAGACTGCTTTTAAGACCCATGAAGGACACTATGAATTCCTGGTGATGCCCTTTGGACTAACCAATGCACCCTCTACTTTTCAAGCATTGATGAATGATGTGTTCAAGGCTTATTTGAGAAAGTTTACATTGGTATTTTTTGATGATATTCTAGTCTACTCAAAGAATATTGTTGATCATGTGCAACACTTGACTGTGATACTTGAGACTATGAGGCAAAATAAGCTGTATGCTAAACAATCAAAATGTGTGTTTGGCATAAACCATGTTGAGTATTTTGGGACATGTGTTGTCTGTTAAGGGGGTGGCCACTGACCCAACCAAGATAATTGCTATGCAAAATTGGCCAGTACCTACCAATCTTAAGCAGCTGAGGGGATTTCTTGGTCTTACTGGTTATTATAGAAAGTTCATTAAATATTTTGCTACCATTAGCAGACCATTGACACAACTCTTGAAGAAAAATGCTTTTAAATGCTCTAATGAAGCTTTCACAGCCTTTGAAGCCTTGAAGAAATCCATGATCCAAGCTCCAGTGTTAGCTCTTCTAGATTTTGAACAACCTTTTGAAGTAGAAACAGATGCATCGGAATGGAGCGTGCTTCAACAAAATGGCCATCCCATTGCCTATTTGAGTAAGAGTTTGGCTCCAAAACACCAACAACTCTCTACCTATGAAAAAGAATTCTTGGTTGTGATGTTGGCATTGGAGAAGTGGAGAGGATATTTGTTGGATAGGCATTTTGTCATTAAAACAGATCACTACAGTTTGAAATATTTGTTAGATCAGAGGATTTCTACTCCTGCACAAATGAAATGGCTACCCAAATTAATTGGCTTTGACTATGAGGTCAAATATAAGAAAGGGGTTGACAATGCAGCTACTGATGCTTTATCAAGAGTACAAGAAGTTGGGACATTGATGCAGACCACAGTAGTCACTATGACAACTGCATTGGCTACTAGAATAATTGCAAGCTGGGATGCTGATGTGCAACTAAAAGCTATCATTGAACAATTACAGGCTGGAAATGCAAGTAAGAAACATTATGTTTGGGCTAATGGTCAATTACTAAGAAAAAACAAGTTAGTAGTTGGTCAAGATAAAGAGTTAAGAGTAGATTTGATTGCTCACTTTCATGGTGGAGCTATTGGAGGCCATTCTGGGGTCAAGGTTACTGCCCACAAGATATGCTCAGTATTGTATTGGATGTCAAAGAATGTATCACTTGTCAGAGGTGTAAACCAGATTTAGCAGCCTACCCTGGTCTACTACAACCTCTGCCCATTCCTCAAAGGATTTGGGAAAGTATTTCTATGGATTCCATTGAAGGATTACCAAGATCTAATGGCACTAATGTGATCTTTGTAGTAGTTGACAGACTTACTAAATATGCTCATTTCATGGCTCTAGCTCACCCTTTCACAGCAGCTCAAGTAGCTCAATTGTTTTTGGATACAACTTTACAAGTTACATGGGTTGCCTACTACCATTGTATCGCATAGATAAGGTCTTCGGCAGACTTTTGGAAAGAATTGTTCAAACTTTTGCAAGTTAAGTTGTTGATGTCCACTTCATACCACCCACAAACTGATGGTCAAACAGAGGTAGTGAATAGATGCTTGGAATGTTACCTAAGATGTATGTCAGGGGACAGACCTAAAGAATGGGCAAAGTGGCTATCTTTGGCTAAATTGTGGTACAACTCCAATTTTCACACTTCTATCATGACTACTCCTTTTGAGGTTGTATATGGACAAGCTCCACCAGTACATGTCCCATACATAGGGGGTCTCAGCAAGGTTGATGCAGTGGATAGGATCAGAGCCTAGAGAACAGGTCATTCAATTGCTTAAGTTTCATTTGGAAAGAGCACAAAACAGGATGACGCAACAAGCAGATAAAGGAAGAAGTGATAGGATGCTTGAGGTGGGTGATATGGTCTTTTTGAAGCTGCAGCCTCACAGACAGGTGTCCACTAGACAAGGACGGCAAAACAAATTCTCTCCAAAGTACTTTGGACCTTTTAAGATCACTGCTAAGATTGGACAAGTGGCATATAGGTTGGAGTTACTTGTTCATAGCCAAATCCACAATGTCTCTCATGTATCTCAGTTGAAGCTTTGCAAAGGAAATCCTCAATCAACACAAGTTATTGACCTCCCTAGCTGTAATCAAGAGGGATTAATAGCAGTGCAACCTATGTCCATTTTAGATAGGAAAATGGTTAAGAGGAGGAATGATGTTGTGGTGTATGGTTTGATTCAATGGACTAATGGAACACCAGAAGATGCCACTTGGGAAAATTTGGAAAAATTGTATGCTAAATTTCCAAATTTTGATTCACATTCTTGAGGACAAGAATGATTTGAAGGATGAAGGATTGTTAGGAGTTGATAGTGAATAAGCTGGTAAGTTGGTTAAGCTAAATGGCACGTGAGGCGCAGGTGTGTATACACACACGTGAGGTGCATGTGACATGTTCTCCTTTGGCTTAACCAACTCTCCCGCCTAATATCTCCATTAAATACTTGTAACAATCATTTCATTAGTTAGCTTTGGTGATATAAAATTTCCTTCTTGAATCTCTCTCTTTCATTGTAACAAACCTGTAACAAATCCACCATTGATAATACATTGAAGCTTTCGATAATCTTTTCTTCATTTAACGATCTTCATTGGTCCTAGGTGTGTCTATCAATTAACTGCAAGTCACCGAATGAATAAGAAACGAGTATTAGTCGATTAGAATATCATGAGGAAGTAGTCCCATGTTTTGGTCATGAACATAATTCTTTCTCCACTCACAGATTTTCTGGAAAGTTTTTGAAACAAAAACATGGACTCGGATTTTATGCCAGATTGGTAGATGAGCCCTTCTTGTGGTCCGGTATAATTGGGTGAAGTTGCTTACATGTTATTCTCTTGTACATCGTTCTTGATCAGAGTTGTGTTGTACAATATCGCGTACACCCGTATTAGAGGATTAGTATAAATCACTGTTATTATTTCTAATAGTGGCCTGGTTTGGGGGGCCGAAATTTTCGTAACTTTGAAATGTAAAGCATGATGTATATAGAAGAGAAATGAAAGAAAATTAACAAGTGCTAAATGAACATATACTGTATGAAGAGTTGATTACTTGTAACTTGTAATTAAATGCATGCTTTACTCATGAATTTGTAGCTTTGTATTAAAAATATTAAAGGGCTTTCATCTTCTTATGTTAAAATAAATAGAAAAACAATCATTGTTGAAGTCTGTGGAATTTTATGAGAGTTTTAGTTTGTCCCACATAGACGCCAAGTGAAAGTGAAAATGAGTATATAGGTCAAGGTTTTCATATATCTAGCTGGGGAAATAAGAGATGTGTTTACGCTCGCAAACACAATCTATTATTAACTCATTTTTATATGCTTTCTTTAATTTTTTATTTGTGCTTCAGATTGAAAAGGATAAAGCAACGAGGTGCGCAGTTTGGATGAGCAATCCAAACACCCTCATTAACAACTTCCTATATAAAAAATTGAGTAAATTACATGGTTGGTCCCTGTGGTTTGTCCAAAATAACAACTTTCGTCCCTCGAAGTTTAAAGTTGCACTGGTAGTCCCTAAATTGGAAAACAAATAACACCCCCGGTCCTTCAGTTTAACTGTCGTTAAGTTATCTTTGTTAAATTTTACACGTTAGCCCCTGTGGTTAACGGTCGTTACATCGTTAATCCTTACTAATAACGGCTGTTTATAATTTAAATTTTTCATACGTTTTTATCCGTTTTCAGTGTTTTACGCTTTTTTCGCTTTTTATTCGCTTTTGTCGATTTTTTTCCGCTTTCAATATTTTAATCCGTTTTATATGTTGTTTCTTAATATTTTAATTTTGTCCGTTTAATCCGATTTTATATGCTTCGTCCATTTTCTTCGTTTTTCTTAATCGTTTTGTCGCGAGTTTTATACGTTACCGTTTTCTTCGTTTTAATTGCGTTTTGTCCGTTTTGTTTGTTTATCGTTTTTGTCGCTTTAATCCATTGTTGTCCATTTTAATCCCTTGTTCCCCTTTAATCGTGGTTTAATCCGTTTTACGTTTTCGCTGTTTTCGCTTTTTTTTTTATGTTTTTCCGTTTTGTCCGCTTTCCGTGTTTGTCCATTTTAACCCGCTTTTTTGTCCGTTCTTATACCGCCGCTCGCTTTTCGCCGTTTACATTTAAAGGGAACAAGGGATTAAAACGAACAAAAATGGATTAAAGGGGAACAAGGGATTAAAATGGACAAAATGGATTATAGGGAACAAGGGATTAAAACGACTTGGATTAAAGCTGGACAAAACGATAAAAATGAAAATGGATTAAAACATATAAAAACGGACAAAAACGGATAAAAACAAACGATAAAACGGATTAAAACGTAAGAAAACGACGAACGTGATAAAAACGAAAACGATCGCGGTAAACGAAACAAAAGAAAACGAAGAAACGCTAAAAACGTAAAAAACGAAAAATCGGATCGCGGACAAAACGATCCGCTTTCGGATAAAAACGCGAAAAACGAAAAACGAAAAAAACGAAAACATATATCGCGGATTAAAATGTTAGAAAATCCGCAAAACGTGAAAAAAATGGAACGAAAACGAATAAAATCTGACAAAAACGAAAACACGACGAAAACGGATAAAAACGATGAAAACTTTAAATTATAAACATCCGTATTAGTAAGGATTAACGATAACGACCGCTTAACCACGTGGGCTAACGTGTAAAATTTAACAAAGCTAACTTAACGGCGCTTAAACTGAAGGACCGGGGTGTTATTTGTTTTCCAACTTAGGGACTACCAAAGGTAACTTTAAACTTCGAGAGACGAAAGTTGTTATTTTGGACAAACCACAGGGACCAACCATGTAATTTACTCTAAAAAATTTAAGAGTAAACTGCAAAAAAATATCTTTAAACTTTTTGATTTTTGCGAGAAATGTTCTCGATTTTTTTTTGCGAGAAATGTACCTAACGTTTCATTTTTTTGCGAGTTATGCCTTTGAACAGTTACTGTAGTTGCAAATTCCTCATTTTGGCTAATGCTCGTTAGAAAAATCCCGTTAGTCAAAGCCAAACCCCATGAAAAATGACTAATTTACCCTTGTCTTCTTCCCCACTTTTAATTTATTTTCAATTTGCACCACCACCTTCCACCATCACCACCCTTTACCACCACACAACCACCCTTTACCATTCATCTTCATCTTCTCCAGTGACCAAACCCAGTCATTTTTTTTTAAATTACACCGTATAAAAACGGACAAAAACGTAAGAAAAACGGACAAAAGCCAAAAACGAAGGAAAACGTGATAAAAGGGACAAAACGTAAGAAAACGGACAAAAGCGTAAGACAACGAAGGAAAACGTATAAAAACTTAAGAAAACGGACAAAAGCGTAAAAAGTAAGGAAAACGATAAAAATAGCGGACAAAAAACGTAAGAAAACGTAGAAAATTAGACGAAACGATATAAACGGACAAAAACGCATGAAAACGTAAGAAAACGGTAAAACGATAAAACCGTAGAAAAGATTTTTTTATAATAAAATTTTGGAGTTATTAACGGTCGTTAGTATAAAGGACTAACGCTGCAAGTGATCGCTTGGTTAGGACTAACGGTGCCATTGAGATAACGAAAAAGATAATGGCAGTTAGCGATAAGGACTAACAGCGTGCAATATGTAAACCACATGGAGCAAAAAAAGCAAAAAAAAAAAAAGAACAAGGACTACCGGTGTGATTTGGAGCAAACCACAGGGACGAACGGTGTAATTTACTCTTCATTATAAGAGGGCACAGTATGGTTACTGTTGGCTTGCCAAACACTCCCTTTTTCTATTAATGGCGGCCCCATTGCCATATCGTCTACCCCGCCAATCTTGTGTTATTCATCCCTTCCGCCAGCCGATTGGTCGGCGCCAAAGGTAAGGCTAGTATTTTTTATTTTATTTTTGGATTTAAATGTTATGCAACAGCAATAAATACTAACGGCAAAAAATAACACCCACTTTCAACTATATATACCCACTTAACACAAATATTTTTTCAAACATTCCAACCAATTCACATTATTTATACAGTGTCAGTTACATTAAATTCCATTATTCCATATTTCATAAGATTATAACTTTCATGGATCCTTTTGACCCTGAAACTCGAGCCGAAAAATTATTACATTTATACGATATGTACGAAGATTTTCTTGCCTTTGACGACGATGAATAAAGTACTTCACACACTTGGACTTACATACCCCGAGTATATGAAGCCACCGAAGAACGTCTTCTTAATGATTATTTTGGGGATAATCCAAAATATCCCGAAAGGAATTTCAGGCGCCGTTACCGGATGAGTCGGATTTACTATTTTTAAAAATAGTCCAATTCACCCTATTCTCGAGCACTTTAAATTTTTTAGATCACGACCAGATGCTACTAAGTAGGTTTTTATGCATTAAAAATCTAAAAATACATAATTAAGTAGGTTTTTATGCATTAAAATCTAAAAATACATCATCTAAATTTCAACCCATTTGACCCGTATGATTATGTCAAATATCATACTCCTTTCGTCCCTAAATGAATATCCACTATTAACTTTTTAAGTCTTTTTTATTCAACTTTGACCTTAAATTATTTTGTTTCTGTTATGTAATATTTGATGCAAAATATATGAATGAATTGACTTTTTAAATGTATTTTTATTGGTATAATTTTAATCAAGTATTGCATAACACAAACAAAAAAATTTAAGGTCAAAGTTGGAAAAAAAAAAAAACTTTGAAAGTGAATACTGAACATTTATTTAGGGACGGAGTGAGTAATTAGTATTATAAAGTGATTTCAAACACCACTTACTTAAGGATTTAAATGTATAAAGGAAATGACTATCAAATAATAAGGATCACTTTAGTTGGAGCTAGTCTTAAACAAATTAAATGGCCCTAAAGCAATTAGATGTTTATAAACAAATTAAATGGCCTTAAAGCAATTAGATATTTATAATTATGTGAGAATGGATATGTTATAATTGTCTAAGAGATTATGAGAATGTATTTGAATTATGGTTGTGGGTTCAAGTCATGTAAAAGACAAAAGTGTGATAGTTGTGGATTTGTGATTGCATAAGAATGTACGGAGTATTTGTTATAATTGCATGTAAAATTTGTTTTTTTAAAAAAGGTTTTTCTAACTTGTGCTCTTAAGGTACAAGTTAATCACATAAAAAGTATTTCACAAAAAAGTACTTAGGGGCACACAAACTTCATGGGTTCGTGAGTAATTTTTGTACTTTTTTGTAGATTTTTTAGTACTTTTAGTGTGCTTAACTTATACAACTTAAACAAGGGTTATGTTATACGTACCTCTCTGGCGCGCCACAAAAGGAGGTAAAAGTACAAAACATTCCTTTTGTCTCACAGTTTACAGTAAAACACAATTTTTATCAGTTTCTACTCCGTACTTTTTGTCAATTTAATACTTTTAACTTGTTAAACTTTATATTTTATGTTTTGTACTTTCAGATTCATAGTTAAAAAAAAAAAAAAGTACAACTTGTAAAAAGAGAGGGTCCTTATAAACTACCCCTTAAATAATCCTAAACATGCTCTAAACTATACTCATGGACATCGAAACATAATATTATGCAATTAATGATCATCATCAACAAAATTGAAAATGCTACATAACATTCAAAATCCATATATCAACTGCAATTGCGAAGTATGTAAAAGGAAGTTACCAACAATCTCACCCTCTCCCATAATCAAGAACTCCAACGCTGAAGCAAAATAATAATAATAATAATAATAATAATAATAATAATAATAATAATAAATAAATAAATAAATCAATAAAAATAAAAATAAAAATATAAAGACGTATTTTTTTCATAATATTAAAGAACACTTGTAAGCAATACCACCTATTGGGGTCGACTCAGTGATAAGAAGGTTGAGTAACTACTCATAGCAAGGTTGTCAAGATCGGGATCCTACCCAGGATCGTTTTCGTCTTTGCAAGATCGGATCGGGATCTTAAGATCCTACTCTAATGTAATTTCTTAATAGTTTATGTAATTTTATACAAATTTACAAATTCTAATACATTATAACCATAAAATACTATGAATGTTTCTTATAAATGTTGTCCTAAATTATGATTATAAAATGTTTAAAAAGATTAACATGTTGTTTTTTGAATTCTACAAACAAACAACCCATAAATTTGTAGTTTTTGTTTGTAATCCAGAAAAGTAAGATCGGATCGGATTAGATCAATGGTAATGATCGGGATCCTATAAGATCTTAAGCAAATATCCTATGTAGATCCGGATCGCTTTTTGCAAAGATCGTGAAAATCAGAAGATCCTAAGATCGTGAGGGATCCGCACAACTATGACTCATAGGTCTCAAGTTCAATCTTGTTAGGTGCAAACAAATATTAGTGGTCAAGTCAATCTTTTTGAAAGTAGGAGGGTTTTACTATTTTGAGTTTGTATGGTAGTGGGATTAAATTCCGTAAATTAGTCGGCCAAAAGGTAAAAAATCATGGTTATGCTATACATACCTTTGATGTGATGGTTGTGTCCTTCCACCCCTGGCTCCCCTCTTTTTACAGTACAAAACAGTTTTTATCAGTTTTTATTTTGTATTTTCTGTCAGTTTTAAACTTTTGACTTATTAAACTTTATATTTTTTGTTTCATACTTTCAGGTTTACAGTTTTTTTTAATATAAACAAAATTATAAAGAAAAAAAAAAAAAAAAATGGGGAGTCTTTTTTTTCCTTCCGCGCGGGGGGTGGGGTGGGCTTATATAACTTGTCCCATAGAGGTTTTGGTCTAGTGGTATGTAGGGTTGAGCAAAAACCCGAACCAAACCGATTCGAACCGGGCCGAACCGAACTGACCTTATTCGGTTCGATTTTATATAACTATAGTTTTCGGTTTCAGTTTTTCAGTTCGGTTTATATATAATTATGGTTTTTGGTTTCGGTTCGGCTCGGGTCAAAAACCAAGAAAAATACACATAAACTATTGGTTTGGTTCAATTTAGGTTTCGCTAGGTTAACTTCAGTAAGGTTTCGATTTCGCTAGGTTAACTTCGGTTCGGTTCTCGGTTTATGTTTTTCTCAAAATCGGTTTTCGGTTTTGGCCGGTTCGGTTCGGTTTTGACCTTTTGTTAAGCCCTAATGGTATGTGACTTGCCTAACAACCTAAAGGTTGTGGGTTCAAGTCTCGTCAGAAGCATTTGTTAGCTATATTGTTAGACTAGCTAAAAGACTCGTGAAATTCACGGGTATTTTTAAGTAATGTTGAAAAATGTAGTAAATGACAATGCTTATCATGAAGTTATAAGTTAGAAAGAACCGCATATGAATCAACAAATGTAAAGTGTACATATGGTTGTAATAAAAAACGTTATATAAAACACAATAGTCAAAACTCCCAAAAAATAAAAGAAACATCTTCAATCGTTTATTCTACGAAGGCGATATGCGTGTACATGTAGATGTGATCATAAATTGTGTATCATTTCTTTATAGACCATGTTGGTGGTGGTAGTATCCATTAAAGAGTAAGGTTCACGAATAAAGTAGAAACAACAACGATCTCAAATAGGTTTCATTATTTCATGAAGAGAATAATAAGTTTAATATTTGAAAGAACCTATAAACAATTTGGTTTATAACTATTAAAATAATGAACATGTAAGTATCGTCTTGTTCAACAGGTAGATAGTCTTGAATACGCAAGGTATGCAATCAACGTCAAACATCCGAGTAGCCCATGCTCATTCAGTAAACACCAAAGAGTTCAAGAAAAAACAAAAGTATTTCCATAGTTTTACATTTGTACATATCTTAAATATCAAATTATAAAAAAAAATAAAAATCTTTCTATATTCCATGAGTTTCTGACCCTTGCTAGCATTGCCATTGCATTACTTAATAGTTAATATTCAAAGTATGGGAGCAGCATAACTACATTGTTTAACTTATCATGCTTAGCTTTAAATTAATAATCATATTTATTCATTAGCAAAATACTAAAAGATGTGTTTGACTTATGTGTTGTCACTTAGCCAACATGTTTGCGGATTAAGCAACTCGGTCACACCATCAACTATGAACTACCTCAGATGGTAAGCCAATTCGGATGTCTTCATATCTGCAATAAACGAACTGGCATTTTAGAAAATGGTTCCAAAAAAACATCACACATTATAATGAGAATAAACTCATCACATGAGATAAACATTTTTAGGATTGATTCAAGGAGTTATTGTACTATTAGCTTTATTCCCGTCGTAATGAATGCTATCTGTAGAATGCAAAAAGAATATCTTCATATTAATTTAACTAATTATCTGTTTTTAGTGTTTGGAATCAAATAGCTTAGAGAATTGTTGTAAGAACAAACTTAGCAGCATACCTCAATTAACTTGTTCAACATTGGTCTGTGCTTTCGAGTTGGATTAATGAGTCAATGAGCCAATGAATGTTGGTTATCTAACAGCTCCAAATGCACTTAGTGGATACTAATGCTTACCAGGAATATGTTGTGTGAAAGTTGTTATGACCAGCATGAGCAATAAACACCATCGGTGCAGAGGAATAAACACCATCACTGTTATGAATATGTTAATGAACACCCCCATATACTTTATGAAGTTTAACTAAAATAGACATAAAAACTTTTATTTGGTTCATATGTTTTCTAGTCATCTAATAGAAGCAATAAAACTAATAAAACAGAGTTTTTATTCAGCTCTCAATTAATTTTTTCTATAAATATCCTTTCATCTCCAGCTGACACGTGGCAATGAAACCGACTAAGTAATACAGCCTTTGAAATGCGGAATGACCCTATTGCAAAAAGTCAAACATCATATCAAAATCTAAAAAAAATACAACACTCTTCTCCCCCTTTACGGGCTTCCATAAAGATCACACAGAAAATAAAATTACAATCTTCTCTCCCAATATCTGAAGGTACTTTTTTGTTCGATATTTAAACAACAAACTAATGAAAATTTTCAATACTAATTATCAAGTCAAATTGCAAATATGAATACACAGATATATTTTGACCGATCATACCCAAGTAGTGTGAAGCAACTATTTCTTCCTTAGATTAGAAATTAGCTCCGGAAGGTGTGATAAGGGGACACATACATCCTAAGAAATAAAGAGATCACCCATAAATAAGTTGCGCCAAGAAATTTGCGTCTGAGGAGTTATTGAATAATCGACTAACCATTATCAATGCTTCAAAACCAGTGCCACCGGTAAACAGAAATATAAGCCTCTTTCCTTGTCTAATAGAAGCAATAAAATTAACTTAAATTATAAAAGTGAAATAAAATTATGTTTTGACAATAACATGTTCACATTTTACCCATTCATAAGCTACAATGATTGTTTATTAAAACACGTTTACATACATAATTGATCATTTACGAACTCTAATGAGCTCGTGGTATTACCGTTTGACCAAAAATGTCAACTATATAGTCTAATTAAATAAATGTACATGGAGATGGTAGCCTAGTTTCGTTGAAGCAAGGTCGTTGGAAGGTGTAACGAAGTGCCCTGCAAGGTGCTTATTTCTTAATTTACTTGGTAATTGGAAGAATTCAAATAAGCCAATTCCTATACTATACAAACAAAAACTCTCAAACATTTAAGCACACCAATACATTCTTCAGTCACCTCTTAAAATATTTGTACTAATCTGAAAATGGCATACCGTATCGCAAATTATCTTTGATGATGTTGTTACTGGCAATGGGTATCAATGGTGGTGGCATTTCAATCTACTGGGGTCAAAACGGGGGTGAGGGAACCTTGGCTAAGACATATTTAAGGGAAACTACAATTATGTCAACCTTGCATTTCTTACAACATTTGGAAATGGTCAGACTCCAATGATTAATCTTTTAGGTCATTGTGATCCAAACAACAATGGTTGCACCAATTTAACCACCGACAACTAATCATGCCTAGCTAAAGGAAGCAATGCTTACCATTGGAGGAGCTACGGGGAAGCTACTATCTCACATTTGTTGCAGACGCCAAACAAATAGCAACTTACCTTTGAAATAACTTATTAGGTGGGTTATCATCTACCCGTCCACTTGGTGATGTTGTTTTAGATTGGATTGACTTTGATATCGAAGAAGGAACTACTGAACATTGGGATGACCTTGCCAAGTATCTTTCTGGATACAACAATCAAGGTAAGAATGTATACTTGACCACAGCTCCATAGTGTCCTTTCCCTGATGCATAGATTGGAACTACCCTTTTTTGACTTCGTTTGGGTTCAATTCTACAACAACCCTCCTTGCCAGTACTCTGGAGGCATGACAAGTCTGGAAGACGCTTGAAATCAATATTTTTTTGGGCCTACCTGCATCACCCAGAGCTGCTGGAATGTTATTATATACAGTAATTTTTTAATCAATTAAAAAAAACACGACTTCGACACTTAAACCATAAATTGTCAACAAAAACCATACCATTGTAAATCAATGAATTAAGAATAAAAAAAATCAAATTGAGGTAATTAGGACCCTATTTAGCAGATTTACACTTATGGTTCAACTGCACCTGTGTATTTCTTTTAGACCACCACTATTCTTCCTGGTATTGTAACGGTTTAGGAAAGAGGCTAAGCCATCTTAGGGTTGTTATCCCTTCATCAACATACAAAAATTATGTACCTTAACAGCTGTAGTGAAATAATTTCTAGGACAATTGAATTTAGATATTCGTACGAACCTTTCCTATGTAAATAATGTAACATATGTTATCATTTAAATTACCTGGCAATATTTTTCTTTTGTCGTTATTCATACATATGAGCTAAAAATTTAGTATACCAAATGTTTCAGTAGTAAAGAAAAGCATATGTGAAAATGAAAATAACGACTACATAGGACATCATCATAAAAAAAATGCAACATATTCATTAGTATTGTAAAGAATAAGAATCCAGTCATATACGATAGTGTAATAGTACCTTAACTTGTGAAGTTGAAAGCCTTTGAGAATAAATTATGAGGGCTGAAACAACACAAAGCAAACACATAATGCAATTTAAATTCATGATGAAATTATGAAGGCCAAGACAAAACAATCAATTGATTTTTTTAAAAAATGATGAAATTATAAGTATTTACATATGCAATTTAAACTAATGCACAAAAAAAAACAGTAATTAAAAAAAAATGCTTCAAAAGGGTTTAAAAGATATTGTGTTACTAAAATTCTTTTCAAACATTTTATCAAACACATTGCCCTCTTTAAATCAATTACAAAGCTCTGATCATCGATCTTCAAATTCCGGCACAAACATGTATCTCGTAAAAAAGGGCACCAATCTTTATATCTACTATATCTAACCACAGTACCAAATTAACACCTCAAACTAAACCAAGGAAGATAGAAATCACCGGTACAATTGAACAAAAATAAATATTGTATATAGAAAGGAAAAAAATAACAATATGCTTTGTTACAATCGATTAATTTCATTTTTAAATATCGAACAAAAAGCATATATTTTAAGCCTGGAAAAGTACCTTCGATATGGGAGAGAAGATTGTAATTTTATTTTTCTCGTATGCGTTTTTTTTTTTTTTGAGATTTTGATATGATGTTTGACTTTTTGCAATGGGTCATTCGCGTTTTCAAAGTTAGCTTTTTTTCTCGATTTTGTAAGGGCTTTTTTCTCGTTATAAGTTTTAATGGGGATAAGACTTTGGTTTCTCTCTCCATATGCACTATTTAACGTAGTTAAACATATTATAGTGTACCCCACCACTATCTCCCATTAAACTTTTATTAACATAAAGAACACCCCCAATGGTTTTATTGCCACGTGTCAGCTGGAGATGAAAGGATATTTATAGAAAAAATTAATTGAGAGCTGAATAAAAACTCTATTTTATTAGTTTTAATAGATATAGATACTAAAAATTATATTAAAAAAAAAAAAAAAAAAAAAAAAAGCTGAATGTCTCATGAGCTCAAATGAAATTATGCTGAGTAGGTCATCTCAAATCACAGGAGATCCAATCTTCTCTCTTTAATCTTTTTTATTGCACTGTTACACACTTAGCATAAGTAGGTTTTAATATGCCTAATACGTCAGATGAGGCACTTGTAGACTCGATCTTGACCCTCTTCTAAAATTTTGAAAGTATCTCATTTGCATGACCTTGACTTTTTGACTTATTGGCTATTCGACCGTGATTGACTTGTTGACTTTGAGCTACGACTACCTATAGCGACGACATGTCGTCACTATAGGCGAACTGCAGAAATAAAAATGCAGACTGCTACATGCATATTTTTCAAATTTCCAAACCATTTTCGCAATTAGATTTTCAGAATTTCCAGTTTTTCTTAATTTTTGGAATAAACACAAACGATAACTAAAACATGTCGTAGCTAAAAATAAAATTCGTGGTCAAAGATTGAACAAGGATTTTTTGTCATAACATGTCGCTAAAACTTATAGTCAAGTCAAAACTATTTAACTGAGAGTTTTGTCGTTTAGTGGACTTATAGCAACGACTATCTGACGTCGCTAAAAACTAGCCGTCGCGAAAAGTCAAAATTATTGTAGGTGGACTAATGATAAATTTTATGCATGATAATTTCTAAACTTATATTAATAATGCATGTGTATAATTTAAATACGAAATGCCAGAATCAACGCCTCTAAGTAGAACCAATGCTTGAAGTGCATTTGGCAAGATTGTTTTCATGCATTTTTAATTACATAAATTCGCCTTGTAGTTAACACAAATACGATATTCGGACGACCCACATAAATAATTATTAAAAAACACAAAAAAGACAAATTTTAACCAATGCTCTTAGGGCACTGGTTAGACATTCCCTTTAAATATAGGGTCCTCTCCAAATAATGATATGTCACTTTCCACGATTTAAAAATCAAAATTAGTGATTGTTTAATGTAATTTTGCATATATTATAATGCAACATATCAATCACCTTGTTTATTGGTATCTTTATTCTCATTAAATTCTTTTATACCACATTAATATTCGACATGACCTAACAAATCACCTTTTTTTTTTTTTTTTTTTTTTGTGTCGTGAAGTTAAAAATGCAAGATCGAAGATGACAAATTTGTATCAATCAAAAGCCTCTTAAGATTATATTCTAATATCAGAAATGGACAATACAAAGTGGGTGGGTGGTCTATTTTCCAGCTAAGACAAATTAAGAGTGAAAATATAGCTAGCTGGATCATAGTTGTATTCACCATCTTACCTAATCTTGTAAAGTTATTTGTACTTTAGTGATTTTGCCATTTGATTTTTAGTTGGTATTGTGTTGGTTATATTCATGCACGTTTGAATTAGATCATATTTGTTTATAAAAATTTATCTGTGTGACAGAATGAATTAGGTTGTCATGGATCATATGAGGAAATTTGTGATGGTTTTTTTGGATGACATTTCAAGATTTTTTGGTGAACAGTGACGGAAATAGTGGGTCTCGCAGTGTCGTGGGACTCCGACAGGATTTTTTTTCGTAACATTAATTATCGTGAAAAATACCAAATTCTCTTAAATGTACCCGGTTATAATGGATTGTGTTTCTAGCTATTGCATAGTTAGTCTATCATTAGTGAATACTAAAAGCAGTTTTTACTAAACTCGATCGTTTTTAGAGTTTCGTACCTTTTTGGTAATTTTTTACTTTGTACCGTAGTTGAAAAAATTTGTGACCCCGATCCTTTTTTACCCTAGTTCCGTCCCTGCACTGAATGCGTTAAATTTTATGGATAATACACATGAGTTATAAATATATGATATAAGATCATTTGAGGACAAAAGATTATTTACATATCAAGGGATCAATCTCCACCCTCCATTTTTATTTGATCTAATGGATGAGATTAATCCCAACAATATAAAAAACCAACTTTCATCCTTTTTCAAATAAATCTTTAAAACCGTTAATCGTTAAGCGGAAAAAAATATCATTGCGATGAGATTAATTATCTTTCTATAGATAAAGATTCTTTGATATACTTTCACAAAAAAATTTTCGTATTTTTCACACGCTTTTAGTTTTTTTTCTTTTTATGACGAATTTTCGATTGAAATCATATATGATATAACACTAATTTGATATAGTGTAATCATATAATTTGATATGTAATATCATATGTGATATTGTGTAAAATCACATATGATATTTACATATCATATATGATTTAACACTAATATCACATGTGATATTCAATTTAGTGTTTTATCATATATGATTTTTCACAAATTTCAAGAATGTGAAATAAACGAAAAAAACTTAAAAACGTGAAAAATGATTTTTTTCTTTTTCGAAAGTATATCAAAGTCTGCCTTCATGAAAGATAATTAAATGCCACGCGACGGCTAAATATTTTCGCTTAATGATAAACGGTTTAGATATTTAAATTATAAAAAATTGGTAAATAATAAAATGCTTTTAAATCCCCATCGATTTTCTTTTAGATGGACTGGAGATATGTTTCTAGATGTAGAAAAAGCCATTAAAATAACTCTCCTCATACTTATGTTCTTTCCATCTAGTGGTTCAAGTAGATCCGCTCCTAAACCTATTGTAGAGAAACTAGTCGGCCCTATCAAAAAATGATTTTAGTGATCTGCAATATAAATTATGTAAAAAGAAAATTTGTTATTTCTTCTATATGAAGAAAAATCTTATTTAAGCCACTTTTGATGACATTGCATTCAAACTCGCTAGTTAACAAATCAGATTGAGATCTTCTCGAGTCCATTTTAACATAATAGGTCATGTTACTCAATCACAGATAAAACAAACTAAGATCCTAATCCGCACAAACCACCCACCATCAGGGACGGACCTACATGGATGATGAGTATGCCACGGTCATACTCAATTTTGGGTCATGCAGTATAATTTTTTTTCAAAATGTATTGTTTTTTTGTATGTGCAACTCACGATTTTGTGTTATTTTCTTTGTAGTGCAACTTTAGCTTGGCCAAAAAATTCTTTATAACGCGATTTTTAGTAACTATGATTACAAAAAATTAAAAATACGCTACATCCTTTCAAAAATCTTGAATCCGTCCCTACCCACCATATACACGGAGTCAGACAAGTCGTCAACCCTTAGGCCTAATCCTGTTGTGATATGCATCATTTGAAAGTAATTATTGCGGTAATGCATAACTTGATCAACACAATAATTTTGATAATTTTGCAAAATTAACAATGGAACCACGTACACATAATGTTGCTAATCTCGCCAAAATAACAATTGTATCAAACTGATAAAGTTATAAGATGATAAACATTAACTTTTTGCAACGTGGATAATAATGAATGCTTAGAAAATAATTATCAATCATTCGTAATGAGATCGGCAATCATCAGCTTCGTAAAAAGTCTTGTAGATTGTGAGAAAAGAAGAATATAGATTTTAAGAACTCATTTAACCTTGTAATCAATGTTTTGAAAATCGTGTTTTTAATCGACCCAGTCGAGTTATCGTGTCATCAGATTATCAGTTCAACTCGTTTTCATTAAAAAATAACTACTTTTTTTCAACCGGGTTAACCGGTTCGACCACTGGATCAATTTGGTTTTTATAAAAAAATCTTATGAAAAAACCAAAGCTGACCGGGTTTCGAAAACCGGGTTGACCCGGGTCACTTAAAACCCGGCGGGTCTAACCGGAACCTGTTTTAAAAACCCTGTTTTTTTACTCGTTTTTTTTGCCGTAACCGGTTCAACCGGTTAACCGATCAGATCGACCCGAGTTTCAAAACATTGCTTGTAATTATGTAATGTGTTGTGATTGCCAGTTATTTACAAACCGTTTTTCTCAAAGACATACATATATTTACAACAAATTAAACTAACAAGAAGCTAAAATTAAATAACATGTGCGTTGTACGTTGACCATGGTCAACAACCCTAAATTTACAAGTACATTGTGATCAAACAAAGACGCAGGGCCGTCTCATGAATCGATGAAATTTTTGAGAGGCTCTGTACGAAATTATATAATAAGGTCTTTCGTTAAGCAATATTATATATAAAGTGTCATCTTTTATAACATACGGAGTATAATGCAATTAGTTATCTCAATATTCTAACATATTACTAGTTTAATATATTTTTTCCATGTAAATACTTTTTTCTTCGTGAAAAATATGCCTACACACGCATATATTTTTAGCGGGACAAATTTTGAGGCCCTTAAAATTCTGAGGCCCTGAACAGTCGCTCATCTTGCACACCCTCAAAGACGGCCATGCAAAACGTAACAACTGAAAGTCAGAACCGCAATATCACTCAGGGAAATCATTTGGTAGAAAACATGTGATAAGCTACTGAACGACCATGACCTTGACACCTCAAATGTAGCCTGTTGAAATCCTTTACAAACGTATAAATAATTTATATTTAAGAAACCCTTTACAAAACTATAAAAAGAGAACTGAATTTTCACAGATATGTTTGTAATTCCACTTATCTTTCTACATTCATATATCATTTATTTTTCAATATTCAAACAAGGTGGAAGAGGTTCCATCTCTTCATCACCGCCACGTCATTACCACATCATTATAATAAACCTTCACAACTAAGAGCATCCACAATGCAAAAACTAAGAATAGCTTTTCACTATTTAAAGAAGTCTTTAGAAAAGCTTTTTATGCTTTGCATTGATAGCTTTTTAATGGCTTTTTGAAAGGCTTTTTAAAAAGATTTAATATACTTCAAGTCTTTCATCAAAGTTGTATGTATAAATATGGTTTGCATTTAATGCATTAAATGCAATAAGTCATCAAAGACTTATTGCATTGTGGATGCTCTAACCACAATTAACCCTCCCACACTAACAATAAACCTCAACCTCTTCATTTTGGGCCACCACTAGAACTTTATTTTATTTTTTTTTTCAAATTTTCAAATAAACTAAATTTATTTCATTAATAATTCAAATACATTAACAACACAATAATAAGAAAAAATAAATACGATACGTAAAAAAAACACCGACACGGGGAAAAAAATACAACACATACTAATGGATCGGATCTTCGACATCCCACTTCGGGTAATTTTCAAGATCTCCAACGTGAACATACTTGAACTCCTTCCCACCAAAAGCTGCGAGGTTCGGGCCAGATTCTCAAGATGATTGTGGTCATTTTCACCTCTTCGACGCCAAGAATGTTTGAATAATAGTTGATTTTTGGCAATCAACGCTAATCCTCTGGCCATTTAACCATGATTGAATTTTTGCACGATGGTCATCATCAAAAGTCCTGATCATTGAACATTCTGATAACGCCGTCCAAAATAAATTTCGAACGGTTATTTCCCATATCTCGAAGCCATAAATTTCTATCCAAACTTTTAAAGAACATTTCTTCAAACTTGTTCTACTTCGGATTTTGAGGCATTGTTTTTTTCTTTTTTTTGAGCTACAAATATAGAAAGTTTGAATTGATGAAGATGAGAAAAAATAGTGGTTATAGTTTGTTATTTAAAGGGGTGGTATAAATTTTTTTATTTTTATTTTTTAAATAAAAATCAATTAAAATAAAAATCAGATTCAAAATTCAAATTCAAAATTTAAATTCAAATTCAAAATTCAAATTCAAATTCAAATTCAAAATTCAAATACAAAATAAACGGTATACTTTTGAGCGGGATTATTTAAATTCGTATTAAAATTCAAATTCAAATAAGAGCGGGATTATCTAAATTCAAAATTCAAATTCAAATTCAAACTAAGATAGTTTTGAGCGGGATCATATGTGCCTATATATACAACTCCACCAGACACAACACACACATACAAGTTACACACACAACTCACACACACAAAAATGTCTCGCAAAGATTTCTCCCAACAATTTCAAGTCCATTAACAACGGCCGGAACTAGTTTCCAACTCCAACACAGCTAAGCCGGGATCTAGCTTTCCAACTCCACCGTAAGAAGTTGAAGTTTATTCAACACCACCGTAAGATGTCTTCCTGGTTTTCCAAATTTAAATGTATTTCTAAACACACCACCTCTTAACAATCCAATTGTTAACACTCCACTGCTAACAATCCAAATTAAGCATCACCACAATAGATCTTGAAAACAATCCATTTGTTAAGTGAGGCTTCCTTCAATAACTTGAACAGACTAAGAAAATTATAGTAGAGATTATAACAGAGGCACGCCATAAGCCGTCACGTGGAACAGGAAGCCTGAAAGCTCGCCTATCTTAGGGAGAACTACTTTGACATCATGGAAAGAAAGTAATTTAATGGTGAGTTTTATTCCTCTTCGAGTGACGAGGGTTGAAACTCAGATGATTCGTATTCTTAAGTTTTAGTAGTTTTATTTTCAGCAATCTCGTTGTAGTTTTTAATGTTTAAGCGTATTATGTATTTCGCTTTCATTAATCTTCAATTAATGTAGTGTTTCAACTTAAATGTTCAATGTAATTTGTGTTTTTAATTTTATATTTGCATTCTTTTTTCCTCCAAAGTCATTCATCTTCTATTATAAAAAACACTTCACCTTCAAAAACAAATTATATTTTTTTTCTCTAAAAATATTCATACTCTCCACAAGAAAAAAAAAAGAAAGTACACAGCAAATTGCTCGTTGTGCAGACGAAGAGCACAGGGACGGCGAGCTACGGCGAGTCTTGTCGTTGTGGTGAAGAGGGACGGCGAGGCCCCACGAAACGCCCACACATTCCCCTCTAAGTCATATATTCAACACAATCTAAGACTACCTCCGTCACACCAAAATACACTCACTCATATTCCACATCAGCATCACATCAACTTTCTCTCTTCAACTTTTCATTCACACTCTCACTCACCATTTACCCTTATCAATCAAACCACCCTCAATTTTTAATTAAATACTCATTTTATACAAATATATTTCACAAAATATCCTACACTCACAAATCAAATAAATAATATAAACATTCACGCAAACCAAAAAGTGGACGGCTCACCTTTGTGAGCGGTTTTTGGCCATTGTGGCGCGTGAGTATGCTTGGTTGCAGGGGGTCATGCGTGAGGATACAAACTCGCCGGCTCACTCACGAATTGATACATTTAGCTTATAAAAGTAAGATCTTAACCACTTAAGGGTGACCTAGTGGTAAAAGGGCTTGCGGCTATCACTTTAAAATGTGTGATGTCTCAAGTTCAATTCCTGCTAGGTGCAAACAATTTTAAGTGGCCACGCCAACCTCTTAATGCATTTCGTTAAGAAAGTCATAATATATTTTTTTAGTATACGTAGCTGAACTGGTATTTTACAAACTATTTTTAATCGTTTAAAAAGTTCCAAGTTTAAATATGATCTTTCTTAAAACTTGGATGATCTCTGTATATTGGTACCAAAAGTCTTGCGTCACAATTATACTTCATATAAAAACATTCCTCTTGAGAAAATTGGGGAGTTTGAAAAGCTTCTTATGGATGGGAAAGCTACTCTTGTTGATGATAATGGTAATCTTATTAAAAAGGTTGCTTATACGTCTGTTACTAAAAGGGTTAACCCATTCACTAAGGTGGGAGAGATTGTGGATTCTGATAGTGAAGAAGAGGTGGTTGAGAACACCTTTGATGAATCGAGTAATCTATTTGGTGGTGGTCATGATCGTGAATTATGATGACTATGACTATGATAACTATGCGGATCAGGTTTACGATCTCCCTGGTAATCGGGATGCTTTTATGACACGTATGGTATCAAGCTTCAAGGCCTTGGTAGGAAGTAATTTTATCTCCATAGGAGTATAATGTTATTTTTTGTGTAGTGGTTTATTTTCTTATATAGAAAATAGGAAGTATCTTGTTATATAAGCTTTTATGTAACGTACTGAGATATGGGATTTCACCCATATCCTTTGTACTTAAACGTTTTTTGGAGTAATATATTTACCGGGTCTTTTAGACCTTTTACCCAAAAAAAATAAAAACGTTCCTCTATAAGACAATTGTAAGTTTAAATCTTACTTAAAACATTAGAAAACTGACTTGTAGTATAAATATTTTGAGATGGTTATGTTGGTTTGTGGGAGTTCAAAACATTCGAAACGACTAGAAGTGTGTGAGTCGATGGGGGCACACACGATAAACACGAGAGTACGTATCGAACGTATGTTAATACTTGAATAAATACCCGATATACATACATGCTACTTGACCCGATATACTGAATGATCCATGGGCTATTTTACTAGATAAATAGGTCGAACATTGGACTACCTTGGGCTTGGTTTTCCATCTGATCGGGCATGAAAGGGCAGTGGGTTTTTTGCTTGGGTTTTAACTTGTCGACCAAGCTACAAGTCTTAGCTTGGGTTGACTTGTGATACTATATAAACAAACGTAACCCCTGTTCCAGAAATATGCATGATTATCCCTAAACCTCACATACAATCGATCCACTTTACTTTGCATTGATTGGTTTACAACTAAACCAATCAGATTTTAGTTAGGATTCTTGATTTGCTAAACACTTGCATCTAAGTGATCCAAGAAGAAGTTTTGGCTTGTACTTTCTGCTTGATTTCTTGTTTCATGAATAGTGGCAGCAAGTTAAGAGGTTTTTCTAGTTCTGCTCATTTGACAGATCTCGAACATAAGAGGGAAAGATATTGGAAAGTTTTGTCCGATATAAACAAACGTAACCCCTGTTCCAGAAATATGCATGATTATCCCTAAACCTCACATACAATCAATCCACTTTACTTTGCATTGATTGGTTTACAACTAAACCAATCAGATTTTAGTTAGGATTCTTGATTTGCTAAACACTTGCATCTAAGTGATCCAAGAAGAAGTTTTGGCTTGTACTTTCTGCTTGATTCCTTGTTTCATGAATAGTGGCAGCAAGTTAAGAGGCTTTTCTAGTTCTGCTCATTTGACAGATCTCGAACATAAGAGGGAAAGATATCGGAAAGTTTTGTCTGATATCGGGTAAGGTAAGAAACAACTTCTCGGGCTGTTTTGGTTCTCGGGCAAAAAAATGAGACTTGGTCTTGGGGTTTTTCTTGTTCGTGGCATTCAAGTTATCAAGGGGTTGATTGGTTTATACGTTCTCGACTAGCTCTTTATCGAACGTATTCGGTTATCGTGTTTGTGTGTGATACTCTTCGAGGCATCTATTTTAGGTGCCTAGTTTTGTATTGGTTTTATTGTCCGTTACTAAAGATCAATTGTCAAGCAAGGTTAGGGTTTCTTTTATCCCTTTTAATTAATTAATATTTTATTAATTATTTGTTTATTAATTACATACTTAACATAATTGCGATAACTAGATCCAATATCCGCTGCGTACTCGTAGAGGTTAATGGTTAACTTAGTTCTAAAATCCCAACAGTGGCATCACGAGCCATCTCGTTTTTGCGATTATGGGTTACACGTTTCTTATTAATAAACAAGTTTAAAAGGCTGCATGAAACCTAGTTTAGTTATTTTGTTTTATTTTAATTTTGACAATTACATGCAATACTTGTCAATTTTTTAATAAATAATAACTAGTCACACACAAATTAAAATTATCTTGATAATTAGAATTAATTAGTTAATTGGAATTACTTGTTAATTAGAATTTAATTTACATGTTAATTATAATTACCTTGTTAATTAAAATTAAATTGTTAATTAAGAATTACATGTTAAATTAAAATTACTTGCTAATTAGAATTAAAAGTTAATTTGTATTTATTAATTATTAATTAGAATTATTATGATAATTAGAATTACATATTGTTTATTAAATATATAAAATTGCGTAATTACTTGTTAATTGAGATTGCCATGCATTTTTATGTGTTTTTCGGTCAAAAGACCCACTCAATTGCTTTTGCGATGTATGGGGCGATCTAGGTATTGTATCCTAGTGACGTTCTTATTTTCGTTCGGGAAGACTCGCAGAGAACTCGGAACAATATGTGGTTATATATTGATGTTTATGTTTAATATGTTTCTGATTCCTATATATGCATTATTACTTGCTTTGACACCTAATTGTATGCAATATGGAATAATACATATCGTAACCATAACATTAATATTGATCTTTATTTACACCTTAATAAACATGCTATTGTGACCGCTATTTGATTCGTGGAAAATCGTTTTGTTAATAAAGTGACCAATATATGAAACACGTTTTCAAGAATTTAAAACTATACGCCATGGACACTGGGATGTACGGCTCACCCACTAGAACAAACTCAAAAGGGGTTCAAAGAGGCGCAACAGACCGAAAGGATGTCTAAGGTTATTCTTCAACGCTTACCCGGTCCTCTTCCCTTTGCATTCGATTGAGCTACCGTGAACCATGATGATCACTACGTTGTCATTACCAAAAGGTTTTTAAAATTAGTGTTATAAAGTTGTTTTGCATGCTTCTTTGTACACGACTTTTACCACATTTATATGTACATACCTATTTTTAATTTTAAGTCTATGCCATCCAACTATGAACACGTGCACTTGATTGACTTCTCCGGTCGCCTAAGGGCCTTTCCAACCCATGGTAATTATTTCTCAGGTCGACCTCCGGTTATTTTACACGTTCATACTTGGTCGACTTATCTCGAGTTAACTTTCGTGACCTCGAACCCGAGGCATAAGATGAGAACTAAACATGCTTTTGACGTTATTACTTGATACTAATGCCTTAAACAGTCTCATAAATCTATGAGTTGCATTATGCAAGTAACGCTCGTTGCTTACCTCTTGTCCTATTTTTTTATACACTGGTCAGACCTATGGTAATTAAATGGGGTTGCAAGATGGATCTTAGTCTTATTAGTAATTAATTGGGTAGTTAATTCTTTTAAGAATGTAATTATCGAAAATACTAGAATTGAACTTTTTATGTTCTGATTAATTATGTTATTTCAACATAATTCGTAGACAAAGTTGTTTTTTTTTTTTTTTGAAAAACAAACTAAGTCTCTTTTCCTAGTAAGAAAAGTAAGACTTATACCTATCTTTTCTCCTTAGTTGACAAACTAAGATAGGATTACAAATTGATAAACTCATTTATGATCTTTCATTACCCTTTTGTGGTCTAGAGATAATTGAAAGATAGAATATTTTTTGTAACTGGAAACATTGTGTTTAGAGCTACCAAAATAAATAACATCACGCACTTGTCACGATGTATGAGTTTAAACCGCAAAGAGTACAGGAATTACTAGCATATTTGCTAGGTAATTTTCTTGGACTCATGTTTATTCCTAAAGTGCTAAATACCCTTGGGGCTTTGTAGACGATAAAGGAGGAATTTCATGCTAAAGATTCAAGTTAATTGAATGAAAGAATGGCTAGTCCATTGTCTACATAAGTAGAACTTCACATACTTTGCTCAATACCTAAGTACATGCTACTCGTAGGCAATTGAAGAGAATAGGAAAGTATATAAACTTTATATGCTTTATACTGGAAATGTAACACTTGTAATGTTGACAAATCCAGTGGGAGCAGTTGCATTTTATTACTGAAATATCATTCATGTAATGTTGTCAATTTCAGTTGGAGTTACGGGATTTATCTCCTATTAGTCACCCATATCATTTCAAACTAGCATTGAAATAATCCATTACTTTCCGAATATGAACAACCATTGCTTAAAGGAAAATTGCATTTTATTTTATAAGATAACATGTTGTCTTCCTGAAGCGTTATCTATAGAATAATAATCCGCAATTCCTTATTAAAGGTTATGGTTCTAAAACTACTTATGATATCTATGACATTATCATATCGTTTGAACAATCAATCATGTGTTGTTTGTTTTCATAATATGATGTTGTCCCTTTCACAAGTGGGAGAAATCTCAAAGTGTGTGCAAAGAACAACAATATTATTGGTATCTCTTGACCGCAAGGTAAAGGAAACTAATAATTCTACTAGGACTTAAACACATTAGATGTTTAATGCCCTACTACATGTAAAATAAGAATTCTACTAGGACTTAAACACATGAGATGTTTATTGCCCTACTACATTCTAATAATGATTCTACTAGGACTTGAACACGCTAGATGTTTGTTACCCTACTACATTCAAATGTCATAATATAGTGTAAAGATACTTCAACATTTGACTACATGTTTAGTCAACATAATTGTGGTTATATGATAATGATCATAATTTTGAAGTATAAAATTAACTTGAAATTACTATAGAACTCAAGTGTTTGCGTTTATAATTACTTTTGTTATTATAATTATGCTTACATTTTAAGACATAATTATAAAGTCGTTGAATTAATCAATGACTTATAACCTAAAGTATATATAGTAAATGTGTTATGTCTTCTAGTTAACACATAAACATAAGGCCTTTGAATTATTCAAAGACTTATAATTTATTATTGACATGTTCTGTTTTCTTGTAAACACATGAACATATAATACTTGAACAATACTATTTTATTGTGAACACATGAACATAAGGTTCTTGTATTGTTCAATGAATATACATTATTGCATGCACTTGGTGCGTAAATACTTTATATTCAATTTGGCTTGACCCAATTGACAAGTATTTGGTCCAAAGAGAATTAAGTTATCTATAGAATTCTGATAGAATTTTACAATTCTAATAACTCATAGGATACCACTTCATTATGGTATGTCTAATGTGTTGGATCAAACCTTATTCATATTGTTTGGTTCTTGATAGCTTTAATTGTTCTACCTCCATAACATATCAAGGTTAGTAATTGCGTGTGTCATGGATACACTCAATAGAGTTCAAACCTAGAAGGTATTCAAGACAACCCATAACTGAAAACCCTAATTCATTAGGGATTTGAGGTTTTACCACTCAAACCAATTGAATCATAAACCCTTTTGGATTTTTGATTATTCTACACTTCCTAGATTGAATATTGTAGTTTTGGTGTTCTTCCTAGATTGACGAAACACAAAACTGTTGCTAGAACTTTTGGTTAAAGAGTGATACTAAATTAGAGTTTTTCTATAAACCCTAATTTAAGTTGTTGGAAGGAATTCCATTATGTCTTGATTTAAGTTCTGAATTTGTTAAAATCTTATGAAGTAATTTATTAACAAATCTAGAGATGAGAACTTAAAATGTATTTTGTGGTTCCCAATAAATAACAATTTATTGTTGCTTAAATACTTATTATTTAGAGAATTGTCTCTACTTACAAAAGTAAGTGGGAGCATATACAAATCTTAAAGTTTTGAGAACGAAATACTTAACCTTCTAAAATGCACTTATTAATGTCTTACTAAGGTTAAACATGAAAATATTGACTGAAGTATAATGATTACTCTCATTCATAAATCTGAAAGAATGCCTCATCACTTGAGTGATATTTTTTATCAATGCTGAGGGATATAAGTTAGAAGATTATCAAATCGCTAACTAATAAAATACATTATCACATCTTGAATCTGATAAATGTTTTAGAACTATGAATGACAAGATGCAGTCCTTAAAGGCAAATCGAGTTTTAAGCTTGATTGTTATTTCGCCTAACAGTTAACCTATGAGGTTGGAATGAGTTTCTTTTGAAGAAAGACTCAAAAGGACGAAATTGTATATATATTAATGTTTGGCATTTTATAAGAAGTTTTTAATCATACTTAAGCAATTGACTGTGATTAAATTTTCTTATATATACACGCATTAATTATATAAAGATATTTAATTGTCATACATGTGATTTGTAGGATGAATATGACAATTAGATTTTATAACTCTTTCTTTATGATTACCTTTAACGAGGACGGTGTGTAATCAAAAGGGTTATAAATTTATATTATCTTTATGTAGTATACGAAATTTGAGCAATCCATTTTTTGGATTGGATCATGCATCTAAGAGCTGAGATCTTGAATTTAATTACAATATGATTTGTGATTGAATTAAGATAACTCTTGAGTACATATGATATTGAGTGGGAGCAATGTGTTTTTCTTTAAAATTTACATGTTGAAGATATCATTTCAGTTAAGCTAGATATTGATCCTTACGCTTGGAATGAAACTTCACTTGGAATTTAAAGAATAAAACAAACAAGCTTGGAATAAATGTTTATCTGGAATAAAAAATGCGGAAAATATTAAGTCTAACACAAATGCAATATATCATTCGAGCAAGTCTTAAAAGATATATTTCACTTAAAATAATTTATTACATGGATGGAAACCTTATGTTGTTTTAACTAAGGATTCATCATGTATATATTATATTGTGTATAAGACTAGTTGTTGCTTCAACAACAATATCTAATTGAGAGAGTTTAGATTATTGTTATTATAAATGTTTACGAATTATAAAGCATAGTGTTGTATAAGTACAAATGATGCTAGAGGATTATGAATACTAGTTGTAGTAGGTTTTCATCTTTTATGATAAATCTGCTAACTAGTAATGCTCAACATAGAGCATTGTTGCATTACACATTAATGAATGAGTATACTTTACACTTTTGGAAACTGTAGATGACTGTCAGTATGTCGTTGATTTCTAATACCTCATGCAAGGTAAGACGATATCTCCATACTATAACTCTTGCAATAGTATGTGCATATGAGATAAGATACCCATCTTATATTTCAAATCACTCACTATATGTGAAATTTGAAACAAGTATTCGGAAAGTTTACTCAGATGACTATTTAGTTTTTCTTTTAAAGAAAGGTTGAGAATGTTGGAAACATTAGGGTTCAACTTACTAAATGAGTTTCATGCATATATGTTTTAGTATTTGGATAATTGGGATTGATAGACAATTTTTACTTTATGATGAATAAAGATATTTGGTATTTGTTATTCATTCATATAATAATTGTTATCCTATATATGTATGTTTAATCCTTGAATAATTTTATTATTTTAAATATGTCTATTGTCGGTTAACAATATGGGAATATTGTTGTGTAAGGCAAATATGAGTGTTGGTTATATTCTAACGAGAATTCGGATTGTTCCCACCAAACTCATATGTATTCACTAGAGATGCATATTGGATTCCCCAACTTTCAAACATTTACTTTTGGATCCTTGTCATAAGTAAAATATTGAAAATGGTTTGTTATCTTCGTCCTTAGACTTGAGATGCAAGCAAGTTCTGTTATGTGTGGATATCATTTTTTGTAAGTATATGCAAAACGCTATCTGAATAAGGTAGTTATAAAAGCTATATTTCGGAGTGATGTGAAGTAGCATCCACAACACTTGTAGTCAATAAAAGATTTGTTACTCCACTTGATATGTGAAAGATACCATGGCCTCTCCATTTAATCGATAATTGTTTGGCCAAACCCAGTAACAAGATGATTCTTGATTACATTTGGTATATCTGAATTAAAATATATAACGAGATTCTAAATGGTTAAACTATATGGAATGATTTGAGATCCATTATCCATGGTTTAACGGTATCTATAACAAAGGATGATTAGAGCAAGACATTAATAACCATGCTACGAGAAACTTTTACTTAAACTATCTCTCTCGCATTATTTTAGTTAAAAAAGTTTGTTTAAAGCTGCCATATGCTCGTCTAGTTTGTGTGCCATTCGACACAACCAACCCAAGTGGGAGTTTTGTTTGTGGGAGTTAAAACATTCGAAACGACTAGAAGTGTGAGCCGATGGGGGCACACGATAAACACGAGTAGTATGTCAATGATATAATACTTGAATAAATACCCGATATACATACATGCTACTTGACCCGATATAATGAATGATCCATGGACTGTTTTTACAAGATAAATGGGTCGAACATTGGACTGCCTTGGGCTTGGTTTTCCATCTGATCGGGCATGAAAGGGCAGTGGGTTTTTTGCTTGGGTTTTAACTTGTCGACCAAGCTACAAGTCTTAGCTTGGGTTGACTTGTGATACTATATAAACAAACGTAACCCCTGTTACAGAAATATGCATGATTATCCCTAAACCTCACATACAATCGATCCACTTTACTTTGCATTGATTGGTTTACAACTAAACCAATCAGATTTTAGTTAGGATTCTTGATTTGCTAAACACTTGCATCTAAGTGATCCAAGAAGAAGTTTTGGCTTGTACTTTCTCGCGATTTCTTGTTTCATGAATAGTGGCGCAAGTTAAGAGGCTTTTCTAGTTCTCGCCATTTGACAGATCTCGAACATAAGAGGAAAGATATCGGAAAGTTTTGTCTGATATCTGTAAGGTAAGAAACAACTTCTCGGGCCGTTTGGTTCTCGGCAAAAGGAGGATCGGTCTTGGGTTTTTCTTGTTCGTGGTATTCAAGTTATCAAGGGGTTGATTGGTTTATACGTTCTCGACTAGCTCTTTATCGAACATATTCGGTTATCGTGTTTGTGTGTGATACTCTTCGTGGCATCTATTTTAGGTGCTTAGTTTGTATTGGTTTTATTGTCCGTTACTAAAGATCAATTGCCAAGCAAGGTTAGGGTTTCTTTTATCCATTTTAATTAATTAATATTGTATTAATTATTTGTTTATTAATTACGTGCTTAACATAATTGCGATAATTAGATCCAATATCCGCTGCGTATTCGTAGAGGTTAATGGTTAACTTAGTTCTAAAATCCCAACAGGTTAGTCGACAAATAAAGCTTAGGTGCCGTTTGGTTGGGTCCTTTAGCATGGGTTTTTATATGACATGACAGTAATAAGTTGTTTGCTTAATGCTTTGACTTTACGATTTTGGATTCGAATGAAAATAGTTCCACTATTTAAAAATCAGGTGCAAGGGTGGTTTTGAGATGGTTTTCTGACAATTTTTTGATTTGTGGGGTCATCATTTAAAGCTTCTCTCTACCATTTTATTTTTTTATATTATAATTTAATAAAAATCAATTTTTAATACTTTAATTAATTATTAAAATATTATTTTTTAATTTAATTATATTATTTTCTCTTACTTATTTTTTTTCTCTCTCTTACATCAAACCCAAATTCAAATCCTAAACTAAATTTAAATCCAAATCCAAATCCAAATCCTAATCTTAAACCTACCTATATACCAAACGGGCCCTTAGTTCTCCTCGAAGATGGTTAGCATTTGTATTTACACTAACCCATATAAAAGAGTAAAAAATAGTACTCCGTACCATATTATCCACTCATACAATTACAAACCGACCTACTTACTTGCTTACACTCATAACGGTGCACTTAATATAATACTATCACCATAACATACGTATCAATTATTTACTGTAATAATCATGCACCCAACGGTACAATTAACCTCGAAGCAATGTCAAACCAAAAGAATCTAAACCATTTTTTAATCCAGACATTTGCAATAAAAAAACTTGTTAACATTATTTTCATTCCTTTCTTGTCTGATGTGTTAATAAAACTAGTCTTTCTACTTTCAGGTTTTTAGAAAAAAATATATATATTATTTTTCCACATTTCATTTTTATATAACTTGATTATGTAACATTGTTAAAGTTATTTTTAATGAAAATGCCAAAAAAGTCATAAAACTCCACCATGATCCACTTTTTAATAAAAATGTTTTTCAAATTTAGTATTGTGCGACGGTTAGACTTTATGATTTTATTGAAAAGTTAACAAATGTTCAAAAATTGATAAGTTATTTTTCTAGATTGAATTGACATTTTGTGCGATCAAAATTATATTTTAATAGATTATTTTATTTTATTCAAAAAGTCAAACATGTATAGCAAAAACAAAAACAAAACATTGTATAAAAATTTAATTCAGTCTAGCAAAAGAAACATTGGCTTTGTTTACAGAGACTTATAGGGGCTTGATTTTTTTAAATAAGTTTTGTTTGACACACACGCTTATGATAACTTTTATAATCTATAAGTCTAACCAAATTAAAACGGGTTTATTGGGCTTATAGTTAGTCAAATACATTTCAAAATATAGTAGATTATCACGCAAAATTTAAAAATATATTTAAATTTAATTTGATGTATTTTTATATGATTTTATATTAATAAGTTTCAGCTCTAATTAATTCATCAAACAACTTTATACAAATATAAACTCCCGACTTTCTTCAAATTTTAATATGCTTTCTCAAATTTCGCCCGAATGTTCTTACTTCGCCAAACATACCTCTTATAACTTTTAGACACTTGTTAACTTTTGTCGGTAAATTTGAAAACCAATTTTCTCTTACCAAAAAGTGGAAAAACATGACTAAAACTGTAAAAATTTTCCCTTACTATTTCTATTCCCAATAAGATCAAAAAGTAGAGAAGTGAAGAAGACATTGTGGTTAGAGAAGTGGGCCCCACATGTTACTACAAACTTACAAGTCTTCAATCTCACTCACTTTCTTTAATTATCATATCATGTGAAATATCTCATCATTTCCTGCTGTCTTTCCTTGTAAAAAAACAACCACAAACACTCTGCAGATCTGTGCATGATCCCCATGTTCCATTACTTCAGCTAAACACACACTCATTCTTTTATATTCTCTTTATTATTCTTTACATTTGTGTTTTGTGTGTTTGGTTTTTCAAATATGGATCCTTTGACACATCTTGAGTATGCTCTGTTTCAACTTACTCCTACTAGGACAAGGTAATATAGTTTATATGTTTTTTTGCATTGGTTTAAGTTTATTTAAGTTGGGTGTCTTTGTTCTTGTTAGAATTTATATAAAGTTTTAACCTTTTTGGTTTTATTTGAGTTGGGTTATCTTTATTCTTATTGAATTGGGTGTTCTTGTTGAAATTCTTGAAAAGTTTGGTTGGATTTAAGTTATTATGAGTTGGGTTGTCTTTATTTGTGCTGATCTTTGTATAAAGTATGAATTGTTTGGTTCAATTTTAGTTATAGTGAGTTGGTCTTCTTTGTTATTGTTGAAAATTCTTGGGTTTGCTTTGTTCTTGTTTAGAATCTTAAAAGATCTAACATTTTTAAGGTTCTAGTTCATTTGCTGATTTGGGTTTGTTATAGTTCATGTTACAATCCTTAAAGATTTAATCTTTTTGATAATTCTTGTGTTGGTTTAAACATAGTATTTGCATGATCTTGAGTAATGGACATTTCTAAAAATAGTATATTGATCTTTTAGTGGGAAATAAAAATATGCTTATATAGAATTGAAGATATTTGGTTGTGTGATTATGATTGTGCTAATTAGGATTATCTTTGATCTTGTTTGAACTTTTTTGTAGATGTGATCTTTTGCTATGCTGTGGAAGCAAAAAAGAGAAATTAGCATCTGGATTAGTGGAACCTTTCATATCACACTTGAAATATTTTAAAGATCAGATCTCCAAAGGCGGGTATTCGATCACTCTTCGCCCGCCCAACACTACGGCTTATTGGTTCACCAAGTCCACATTCCAAAGGTATGACTCCCTTTTCAAGGCTCGTTGTCACATTGATTTGGTATTTTGACAAATGGTCTATGCATTAAGGCTCGTTGTCACGTTGATTTGATATATTGGTAAGATGTCACGTCTCTCGGGTGAATTAAGTAATAATCAAGTAGACAAGGTAGTCCATAAGTCTTAATAGATGTTAACAAGTTATGCTTAATTAAGTAAAAGGTTTGTGTCATAACAACGACCTCTAACCAAAATACAAGCGATTATTGAGTAAAAAGTCAGTTATGTAGTATCTAAACCAAAAATACTACTCAAGAGGTGCAATATTTACAGTTTGAATACAAAATCTATTTCGAGTTTAGAAATTATTTATTTCTATGACTTTGAACTACAACTTTTGAACACTTTTATTAACCACAAAAATTGAGGGGACGAATACACCTCTTAGCTTTCCCTGGCTAATTTCGAGGAACCCTTAGAGTGGTTCTATAACGATCCAAACAAATTGCCGTATGTCTCGGGAAAAACTAAGATAAGAATTGAGTGGCCCCATGAGCATTAGTCGACCTACTTAATATGTAATGCTTTACAACGTGAAGGGTCCGAGTCACATAAACAACCTCTTTGCAAAACACAAGGGTCCACTGGTCCCTGTATATCAATTCGATATATCGATAAAAAATTTCCATGGTTTCAGTGGATATAAATAGGAAAGGTGGTCCATGAGCCCCAATAGTCTTTGACAACAAGGCATGCTTTTATTATTGAAGCTTTTTCAATTGATTGCCTAATTAGAAAGCAAAGTACTATCCTATTCCTACTAGATTCTCTTTGATAAGCTTTTTCTAGTGATAAGCTTGAGGATTTACAAAAGTTTTACTAGTACACCTTGTTTCTCAATAGCGTTTAACTACTAATTAAATGTCTAAATGATCCGTGACAAAATGGCTTCTGTGATTCATAATTATGAAAACGGTAAATAGATAACTTAATCACAAATAGTTTAAGCCGTTTAGATTTTAATATACGAGTTATTTTATTGTAGGCTTGTGCGTTTCATAAACTCACCTGAAGTTCTTGAGAGGTTTATAAGATTAGAACGAGAAATTTCACAGATTGAGGATGGTGAAGAACAAACAGGCGAAGGTATAATTCGAAAGTCATAAAGTCAACTGTTGTGATTACTTGTGATGTGCTATATATTGGTGTCCGTGTGTAGCTTAACCTTGTTTTCGACTTGTTAACAGGAAGTTTATCATCTGATGGAAGCACCAAGAAATCTGTTGATCCCTCCAAGGTACTTCTTACACGAACTAGGCCGACATATATATTTAATGGTCTAACATAAATACATAGCCTTAAGTAGTTAAGTACTATACTGAAAAACACTAATCAGAAACTTCTATTAAATAAATAATCATTATAGTATCCTAAACTTGATTTGTTTGACCTTGAAAGTCAACTATACCTCTGTTTCTGAAACAGGGGGATTCAAATTCATATGTATCTAAATTGCATTTCTTTTTTGTTCTAGATCAAAGCTGGTGATGATGTACAAGAGGAAAATTCCAAGTAAGTTGAGCCTCTTATGTGTGATTTTATCAAGATTTTGTAATGTCGATATAACTAAGGTTGACTTTTTGTAAATTGTATATGATCAGGATTCAACTTCAGCGGTTATTGGAGACACGAAAAGCAATGCTTAGGAAAGAACAAGCCATGGCTTATGCTCGTGCACTTGTGGCTGGATTTGAAACAGAAAACATGAATGATCTGATATCGTTTGCCGATCAGTTTGGAGCCTCACGTTTAAGGTATAAATTAAGGGTTCAAAGCATAGATATACATTTAGACTTTTTAAATTATTAAGACATTTATAATGTGCTCGTGTGGGTCCCATCTTGAAACTTTTTAGGACTTTTATAATTAAATATTAAGTCTTGATGTTTAGATATTTTAATTAAGATTTGTTGTTTAATACAGGGAAGCATGCATTGAATTTAAAGACTTGTGCAAGATGAAGAATAATGATGGTTTATGGATGGATGAATTAGCGGCAATGGCAGCATTCCCTCCTTCAGAACTAGCTTACACTGGTACCTCGGGATTACTAATTGCAACCGAAAGTAATGCTTCAAATTTAAACAACGAGCTCAACTTCGAGACGAATCCAGAAGGTAACACAGATCAGGCATCCTCTACACCTTCAAATGTCCCGATGCAGATGCCATGGCCACCTCAGTATATGTACAATTTTCAAGGCCCACAAGGTCAACGATACCCATATCCATACCCTGGTATGCCACCGTATTATCCGGCTCATATGAATTGGCCTGGAAATGCTGATGAATCTGGTCATGGCCGCCACCATAAATCATCGCATAAAAAGAAGTCGAAGTCTATGTTACCTGATTCTTCCTCAGAAGAAGAAGATGAAGATAGCAACGAAGATAATGAATCTGAATCAGTTAGTGATTCGGGTACTGTCTCAAAGCATGAAAAGTCGACTAAAAAGAACAGAAAGAAGTCTTCGAAAACAGTTGTTATCCGGAACATTAATTATATAACTTCCAATAGAAAGAATTCTGATGGGGGTAGTGATGATTCCGCTGAAGATGAAGTTGATGGTGTTCTTGAAACTTTAGCAAAGCATCATAGCAAATCATCAAAATCACACGAAAAGAAGAAAAAAGGTGCTGATATGGATTCAGAGTCCGGTAAAAAGAATGAAAACTGGGACGCATTTCAAAATCTGCTCTTGAAAGATGATGTTGAAGAGGAACACTTTACTATTAGAAACTCAGAAGATGGATCTTGTCAGCAAAGAAACGATGCTATGGACGTGGGATCAGAAAGTTTTGTGAAGAATCAACCGAAAACGAGGACTAACGACTCGTTTGTGGTTCCTGACAGAAACGGAGCCAATGAGTCAAGAAACGTTAACTCTCAGTATTTTGAAAATGGTGAGGGTTATAGGATGAAGGCAAGAGATTCTTCGGATGCTGATATGGTAATGTCGCACAGATATGGTGATGGAGCGGATGGAAGGACCAATTTCCGTGATCTTGGGTCGGATCCTTCGATAATCAGAAACAAAAGGGATGAGGATTGGTTTGTGGTCAAGAACTCGGAAAGTCAAACGGGAAGGTCAACATTTAATGATGACTATGCTTCCATGAAAGGTGATGTCTTTTCATCTGAAATAAACAAAAAGACTGCACCTGTTGATGATTCCTTCATGGTACAACCGCACACAACGGATGCTTATGAACAATGGCGAACAGCGGATGTTAGCGTGATTGAGAGTGGTAACAAACAACCTGAGGCCAATGAGTCTGTGGCGAAAACGGGGTTCTATGAGCCAGATGACCTTTATTTGATGGTCTCACGTGATACTGGAGTTGAGCCATCCGTTAGGTCCTCATGGACCCCAGAAATGGACTATGCGACCGAGGCTGCATTCACAAAGTCTGAACCCAAGCCGGCTCCAGTTGAGACAAAAGAACCAACTGAAGAGTCTCCGGTCAAAGTTAAAAAGAAGGTGACAAAGCCTCGACCTTTGTCAAGGTCTCTCCCAGGTGACAAGAGGTTACCGTTTGTGAGTCGACCCGTCGTTCACAAGAGCAAAAGAGAGCAGGTATGAAATTGTTTACTTCGTTTTCTTCTTAAAAAAAACCAAAATCCTTGATAACTTTAGGCCAAAGTAATGCTTTCTTGTATTAAAGACAGCAGTTTTACCTGTTTTTCTTGGAATCTTGAATCGTTTGAGGCGTTTATAACTTTACATTATTCAAACAGGAGGATGAAATTCGAAAGAGGGTAGAAGAACGAGAAGCTGAACGACAAAGGAGAATTGCTGAAAGAACCGCAGCAAGTGCTGGTTCAGGTGCTACCAAAAAGCCAGTTAACCCAAGGGGCGTTTCTAGTCCACTTAAGAAGAAGACAACCGGCGTGTAACATGCTGGTAAAAGGTTTACATAAAGAAAATTCACAAGCACCCTACTGGCACAAAGACGGTTGTTATTGCAGACTTCTTGATTTGTGTTATGTTTTCGCTTAGTAGTTGTGAGTTAGTGTATAATACATTCATACATCAAAGGCGAGTCTTTGTTAAATACGATGATGATACAAGTATTTTTTTTTTAATAATTTTTTGTATGTATAATGTATATTTATGTTACTTTGTAATAAAAATGTTGGTGGTTGTGACAAATTGCGAATCAATTTATCATTGTCTCAAGTTTTTTTGTTCATCTCTCTTGTCCTTAACATTATGATGATTGTTGCACTCTTGTTAGTTGTTGAGGGCTCGATTTTTGAAACTGGTTGTCGGACAAGATTTCTTAATAATACTGGAGCTTGAGCTCGTAAAGCTTATCATTATTCGAGTTGAGACAGTAACCTCTTGTATCACAACCCAAAGTCTCATTTTGCTCCAAAGAATTACCATAAGCTTTTAAAGTATTAGAGTTTAGCTGAGTCAAGTTATAATTAGTGTTAGATAATTACTCGATCTCATGAAACTAAACACATACTATTTTATGTTCGATTTAGAACTTGCATATCTTACTCGTTGAACTCTCTTAATATCATCCGTTTTATACGATCCCCATATGTTACAACAAGAATGCGAAACATTTAGATGCATAACTTAGTATGGGCATGAACTTCTTTTAACAAGCCTTTGAGTCGCTTTGAACGTCTCTTTCCAGAGCGTGTTGGTCAGTCAGCGTTGTCAATCGTTAATATATTAGACATCGATAAATCCTCTTATAACATTTGTAACGCTTCAAGTTTTATTTTGATTCTTGGCAATAATCTTTGCAGTGAAGTTTTAACTTTTTGTGTGATCAGTTTTTGTGTTTTTTTGATATATTTTAAGAGTAAATTGCAAAAGCCGTCCATGTGGAATGTTCAAATTACACGTGCAGTCTTTACCTTTTTGAAAGTGCAAGTACCATATCCTTGTGAGATACCTTTTGTGCGGATATCGTCCATGCCCTAATGTAAAATGACTGAAATGCCCTTGTCTTTAGAGTTCTAATTTGGGGCATTTTAGTCATTTCACATTCGGACATGGACAATATCTGCACCAAAGGTTTCCCACAAGAACGGTATGTGCATTTTCGATAAGGTAAGGACTGAGTCTGTAACATGAATGTACAACAGGGACTTTTGCTATTTACTCTATTTTTAATTTACAAATATGTAACGTATGAAATAAAAAACTAAATGGTCATTTGCATATATATCCCTCCAAAGATGCAAAATTGCATATATATCTTTTGCATGCATAAAAATCATTGTACTATGTGCATAAAAAACTTGTAAGAAAGATATATATGGAATTATTCACCTTTGAAGGGATATATATGCAATTCCCCCAAAACTAAAACACTATCTTAGTGAAATTTTTGACTCGTCTAACCATGGCTTTCTTAAACTTGTTTAGGTGCATAACTTGTGGACATTTTTAGAGTGCCTTTTGGTTTCGGTCTAAATGTTTAAACCTCGTTACGTGTGTACATTTGGGTTGGCCAGAGAAGGGTGGCGTGCATCTTAGTTAAAAAGACTCATTCTCCTCGGGTAACCTGAACATGAAAACTCTCGTCCGTTTTACTTTTACCGGACTCTAAACGTTTTTTATTTGTCCGTTAGCACTGTCAAAATTATCGATATGTTAGATCCAACAAACCGAGTTAAGTTAAGGATGTAAAAGGAAATTAGTTTTTAATGAAGGTCCAAAAGTGCAAATTTTTGAAAAACATAAAAACATGTTTGGATTTTGGAAGTTGGAACTCAAGAACATGATAAAACGCGCGAACTTTATGCAGGGCAAACAAAATTCATGTCACATTTTATTAAATTTTTATAAAAAATTAACCCTAAATTTATGTAAAAATTCAAATTTCTGGACTCTTTTGATTTAACGAAGAGAGTCCAGAAAATGTTTATATTTTCATTAATCAAATGATTTATTTTATTAAAATTTGAATTTTTTGGATAGGATTTTTCTTTAATTAATTTTCAAAAATTAGGGTTCTTGTTCAAACCCTAAGTAATACTGAAATGATTCGTTCCTATTCGATATAACGATCCATCGAATTCTTTTCGAATGGCATGTTTCGGCTGTCTTTTTCGAAAGAAGCCGTCTCGATTTGAGGTAAAACCTTCTTTTGCATTTTTTTTTGTGCATTTTATGTAACGCGCGTAAAGTGTTTTGATGAAATGCACAAATGACTAACTGACTTGTTATTGACCTGAAAGAAAGGAAAAAGCACCTCTGGGACGGGTAAGAGGAACCCGGGGACAAGTAAGACTAATCCTGGGACGAGCAAAAGTAATCTGGGGACGAGTAAAAGTAATCTGGGGGCAAGTGAGAGTAATTTGCGGACAAGTCAGAGTAATTTGGGGTCGACTAAAAGTAATCTTTCAAGGAGTAGTAAAAGGTCTGTGTCATCGAGAAATGCTAGAGCTTCGAGAAGGGAGTCACCTAGGGTGGCTGACAGCACGGCGATTGAGCTTCGAAAGAAGATCATGAGTTTTAGAGAGTTTCTTGATCTGCCTCCTTGTACCGTTTCTTCATCCATTATAGAGGTACAATCATTTCCATGATGACAACATTATATAATATTTTCATGTTTATCAGACGAGTGATTCAAGCATGAGTAGTATTTCCTTGATGCAAAGTCTTGTCAATGAGTTGGTAGAATCGTTGTAGGGAAATGTTAATGTGGCCTACTTCTTTGGCTTATTTGCAGTTGGTGAAAGGGACCGTCAAAGAATTGCATAAGTTGCATCCTAATGTTGTGCAATGTAATTCGATATCTGATTCAGAAGGAGCTATGAATAAGGTTTGCTAATTGTTAAAGTAGAATTGTGCTTTTACGGACTTTAAGGTTTTGGTTTAAATTTTATGCGTAGTAATTGAGGAGATTTTTTAATAGGCAATCAATGAGCTTTGTGTATCTATTAAGTCTCTTGGGAAGCATTGGATGCATGGTGATGAATGGATGGTCAAGTCCAAAAAAGATGATGTAGCTAACGATGATCTAGAAAAACATGGTAAGTTATCGTTTATTATGAAATAATCAGCAAATGAGTATCTTTATAATCCTAATTTATGGCTATGGAAACTGCTATTAGTGTTGGCTTTGCTTGATGACATTATTAAAGTTGCGCGAGAAAGAATGTTCAATAAGATGAATATGGAAAATAGCAAAGATACGAAGGAAAATGTAGACTCGCCTTCTTGTTCTTACGAGAAGTCTTCATTAACTTCAGTTACGACAGAGTTGCAAGATAACAAATCTGCAAAGGCATGGTCAAAAGTTACACTTTCTTCACTTGTTTCTTTATCACTTGAGTTCAAGGTGTCGAGAAATTAAATGTCATTGATATAAAGCGTTTTGTCATTCCAGATGGACCCTCAAGTGGCTGAAGATGTAGAAGGGAAGAATAAAGATGGCAATGTGAGAGTGCAAGTCGAGATATTAGTACCACCGTCATCTTTAAAATCTATTGTGGGTGCTGCAAATGTGCAGCTGATTCCAGAAGCTGGGTCTCCATCATCATCTGCTGAACGCCCTTCCATTTCAGCATCAATCGTATCACTACCGCCACAACTATTGGATTCAGAAGCAAGTCAACCACCGCTACCATCACCACCACCACCAGTTTCACTTCCCAATGATTCAGAACATATGCCTTCATCGGCCAGAAGTGATACATCAGCATCACCGACCACAGAACTAGGAACACTTCGTCCTCCACCCCCACCCCCGCCACCACTACCTCCACCACCACCACCACCACCGGAGGGCGAAAGTGATATAACAATACCAGTACCACCTCCACCTCCATCTGCACCTGCACTTCCATCCTCAACGACAACAACTGATTCAACATCACTGTCACCTCCACCGCCACCACCACCACCACCACCTCCACCGTCAAACTCAATGGTCACAAGTCATACAACATCATTGTCACCTCCACCACCTCCGCCGCCTCCACCACCCCCATTGACCACAAGTAACACAGCAGCACCATTTCCAATTTCACTAGAACCTCCACCACCGCCCCAACCACCTATGGTGTCAAATAATGTCATGCCTGTGGCACCCGGACTACCTCCTCCGCCACCACCGCCATCGGTTCCTATAGAAAATGGAAGTGTTCCGCCACCTCCACCACCACCAGTTCCCATGACAAATGGAAATGTTCCACCACCTCCACCATCATCTATAGCTTCATCAGACGGGGTGGGCCCAGCACCACCACCACCAGTGCAACAAGGGAAAGGAGGTGCTCCACCACCACCTCCTGCTGTTGGCAGCGGTGGCAAATTGCTACGTAAATCAGTTAGTAAATTGAAGAGATCGTCTCAGATGGGATGCCTGTACCGTCAACTCAAAGCAAAAGTTGAAGGATCGGGTACAAAGAGTAAAACGTTACAAAAGAAAGGAAGCAAAGTAGGGGCATCTGCTGGTGGTGGTGGTGAAAAAAAGGGAATGGCTGATGCGCTAGCAGAGATGACAAAAAGGTAAACCATACATTTAAATTTTTCCACGCATATTCAGAAGCTTATCTTTCTTTATAATTTGTTAACATTTTTGTTTTCAGATCATCCTACTTTCAGCAAATCGAAGAGGATGTCAAAAACTATACAGATGCCATCAAAGAGGTTAAAGCTGCCTTGGCGTCATTCCAAACAACAGACATGAATGAGTTGATCAAGTTCCACAAGTACGTGGAATCCCATCTTGAGAAACTAACCGACGAAACACAGGTCTAGACTCTTACAAATTTTGATGTAACATAGTACTCCGTAATAGAATGCAAATGCAACGTAATTTGATAAACAACTATGAAGTTGATAGAAAAAGTTTACAAAAAACTTTCAAATATTAACGTAAGAAAGCTAATTGTTATAGCGGGTAGAAGACTATTATCGGTAATTAATATACTTTATTGGCCAATAGATTCTGGCAAGATTTGAAGATTTTCCTTGTAAAAAGCTGGAAGGGCTGAGAATGGCTGCAGCACTATACTCAAAACTAGATGCAATCGCCATTACTTTGCAAGAGTGGAAGATAGAGCCACCAGTGAATCAAGTTCTAGATAGACTTGAGAATTACTTCGATAAGGTAACACCTGGCTAATCATCAGCATCCTCATTTCCTCAATTATGTTTCATTTCCATCACTGATAGATATGCAATTTCATATGAAGATCAAAGGAGAATTGGACACACTAGACCGAACAAAGGATGAAGAAGTCAAGAAATTCAAAAGTCAAAATATCCATTTTGATTTTGGTATACTGATCAGAATCAAAGAACTGATGGTAGATGTTTCCTCAAACTGTATGGAAGTGGCGCTAAAGGTATTTCTTAATAAATTGTTTTTAACATAATGTTGAATTATTAAGGCGAAGTTTCAGTCTGCGGATTGATCCATTTCATGATCTGTTATGACAGTATAGATACACTAGATCCTTTAAAACGACTATTAAAAAATGTTGGTGTTAGATCTGTGACAGGGTAATTCAGTTTAGAAATATGAAAGGATACACGAAGCACTCTCTTTTACTTCAATGTATTTGTGGGTTTATGTAGGTTTTGGCAAAAAACCAAAAAATGTATACGTTCCTCATCTCACGATACGCTTTTTCTTGCTAACATATACAAAATCCAGATGTGTATCCATAAGAACTAATATGTGGTTGCATGGATATAAAAATGAGAATGATTAATTGATTTACACCTGTAACGGTGATGGTTTTTTGTCTTTGAACAGGAAAAAAGATTGTCAAGTGCATCTAAAAAGAACAGCAAGAAAGCGAGTTCAGGAAAAGTCCTTTGGAAGGCATTTCAGTTTGCATTTCGGGTGTATTCCTTTGCAGGCGGACAAGATGAGCGTGCTGACAACTTAACAAAAGAGCTTGCACAACATATACAAGCAGAGACTGGTCAGTAACATTAAATTACAAAAACAAGAACTTTAGTTGCCATGTATAGATTAGGGAACACATACTTGTAGCACGATGTTGAGCCATTTAAGGCACTTGATCGCACTTACAACAATGGGTTAATGTGTTACATTATAGCTTGGGTGTGATGTGTCCTGTATGTGAATAAAATTTTGCACACTATCATGTAAGAATTGAACTTCCAGCATCAATATGAAAATAGATTTATCTTTATCGTTTTGTTTATCCCGTAAAACTAGACGGGTCAGATGTTGGGTTTAAAGGTGTGATGTTGGACGGGTTAGACCGATGCATTGGACAAGTGTAGAAATAAGTTCAAGTTGATGTATTGGGATAGGTTTGATGCCGTATAAGTCAGGTTCAATAACAGTCATACAAAGACCATCTAGACTATCAAATAAAACTGATGTGTCATTCACAAATCATAAAAGTATCACAAATCATCAAACTGAATACTTATTTTAAACCAACCAAAAACTTCCATTGTCTACCAACACTAAAAAAGTATCCCATAAATCATTCACTTGCATAAACCATAAAAAAGACTAAAAAGCTTCAATTACCGCCACAAAGACGAAGGACAAGGTGGAGAGTGGACTCCTTTTGAATATTGTTAAGAATTTTGCCTTCCTTGTCCTGATTCTTTGCCTTCACGTTATTGATGGTATCAACACTCTCCACCTCCAGTGTGATTATCTTACCTGTTAACGTCTTGACAAAGATCTGCTGCATACCACCTCCAAGACGAAATCCATCCTCTAACTGCTTCCCACCAAAGATAAACTCTGTTGGTCTACGCCAAACATGAATTTAAATGCCATCTATCAATAAAAATCTTCATCATCAACGACTTTGATGTTCGATGGAACGACGAAACCTTCAGCTTCCAAAAGGCGGGAGAGAACCTACAAACAAAAAATAGTAATGGGTAACTTGCAATCACATCCCTTCAAAACAAAACAAATGCCCAAGAGAAATAGTAATCGTTGTATGCTTTTCATTATAATAAGAATTTGTGTTATTAGTTTATACTGATCATTAGTGCGACTTGAAGTATGAATAATAAGTTTTGAGTTTTCGAGTAATTATATGAAGTAACACGTGACAAGTTAATGTAAGAAAAAATATATAATTGAAGGGACATTTTACCTCTTTACACTTAATCCCAAGTTTAAGTTTAAGTTCGTGCTTGACATGGCGAAGTAGTAGGATGTGTATTTCAAGCACATCTTGTTCCTCATATTATGTTCACAATCCAACAATTCTCACTTGGACATGTTTTAATAAACGTAATGACATTGGTCAGCGTCTAGCAACACGCCAATGCCCCCAGAACAACTAAAGTGTCGTTTCATGAAACACAGTTAATGATTCATCATTATAATATCATTTTGTTTCAAACACTATGTTAAATATGAATATAGATCTAAGTCATTCAACAATTTAAGAAAAAACTACAGGTTTGGTCCCTGTGGTTTGCTCATATTTCAAGTTTAGTCCCTAAGTCGTTTTAATTACACCAGAGATACCTATTTTTGAAACCTTGCACTCATTTAGTCCCTATTTTGGATGAACCGTTAGTTTCTCCGTTAAGTATTTGCATCGTTAGTCCATCCGTTAATAATTTTTGCACCGTTAGTCCTATTTTTTCAAATAATAGTTTTTGCCAGTTAGTCCCTCCGTTAATAATAGTTTTAATGTTTTTAAGTTTTTGTCCGTTTTTTTCGTTTTTATCCGTTTTCTCCCTCTTTTTTTTTTTTTTTTAATTTTTATTTTATGTTTTTGTCTGTTTTTATCCGTTTTCGTTTGTTTTTCATCCGTTTACGCTCCTTTTTTTATGTGTTTGTCTGTTTTTATCCGTTTTCATTCGATTTTTATCCGTTTTTGCACGTATTTTATATTTTTATATGTTTTCGTCCGTTTTTTTACGTTTTTATCCGTTTTCGTCCCGTTTTTTTTATACATTTTATCTATTTTTTTATCCGTTTTCGTTCGTTTTTTATCCGTTTTCACTCGTTTTTTTACGTTTTATGTTTTATATGTTTCCGTCTGTTTTTTTTCCGTTTTCGTCCGTTTTTTTACGACTTACTAGTTTTTATCGTTTTTAGCCATTTTTTTCGTTTTTGTCCGTTTCATTGTCTTTTAACCGCTTTTTGCCTTTTTTTTTTTTTTAGTTTTTTACGTTTTTATCCATTTTCATCCGTTGTTATATGTTTTCGTCCGTTTTATTACGTTTTCGTCAGTTTTTATATGGTCCATTTTTATATGTTTTCGTCCGTTTTAATATGTTTTCGTCCGTTTTAAAACGTAAAAGAATGATGAAAACCTATAAAAACAGACAAAAATGTAAAAAAAAAAGGATGAAAACGATATAAAGCGGCAACGGATAAAATGGACAAAAATGTAAAAAACGAAACATATAAAAGCGAAAACGGATAAAACGTAAAACCGGCGAAAAGGGTAAAACAGATAAAACCATAAAAAAGCGGACGAAAACGTAAAATGAGGCGAAAACATATAAAAACGTAAATAAAACGTGCGAAAACGTAATAAAAAGGGTAAAAAAAAGGATAAAAAACAACATAAAACTTAAAAAAGGGCAAAATCGTAAAAAACGGACGAAAACGGATAAAAACGGACCAAAACGTAACAAACGGACGAAAACATATAAAAACGTTAAAAACGTGCGAAAACGAATACAAACGAGTGAAAACGGATAATAAACGAACGAAAGTGGATAAAAAAACAGATAAAACGTAAAAAAACGGGCGAAAACATATAAAAATGTAAAATACTTGCAAAAACGGATAAAAAGTGAATGAAAACGAATAAAAACAGACAAAAACGTAAAAAAAAAAACGGGCGTAAACGGATGAAAAACAAACGAAAACGGATAAAAACGTAAAAAAACGGGCGAAAACGTAAAAAACAGATAAAAACATAAAAAACAAACGAAAAACGTAAAAAAAAAAGGGATAAAAATTGAACAAAAACGTAAAAAACGGGCGAAAACTATTATTAACGGAGGGACTAACTGGCAAAAACTATTATTTGAAAAAACAGGACTAACGGTGCAAAAATTATTAACGGAGGGACTAACGGTGCAAATAATTAACGGAGAAACTAACGGTCCATCCAAAATATGGACTAAATGAGTGCAAGGTTTCAAAAATAGGTATCTCTGATGTAATTAAAATGACTTAGGGACTAAACTTGAAATATGAGCAAACCACATGGACTAAACGTGTATTTTTTTCACAATTTAATTATTGTTTTTCTCGTTATATCCGATTAATCAAGATTACCAAAATCATCAGGGACATATCCAGATCTCATTCGGGCACGGTCGTACAAACATTTAATCAACCCTACGAGAGGTCCAGTAATATTATACTCCAAAACAAATTCGAATGAACAAATTATATCTTGACTACAAGTGTAATCCGTGACTTTCACAACACTTCTGAAAATAGCCCTTATAGCTACCAGTTACGGATAGCTGTAGACTATTTCACAGAAATGGGCTCCACCCACGCCATTCCGGCTTGTGTCTCAAGTCTAAGGATAAATAAATTTTATCATTTACATGATTTACTTAATGACAAAGATTCCTCATAACAATTATCTTGACTACAAACCCGATTAACCCGACCTTATAAGCTTTATCGGATTCTGTTCGGTTTGGGTCAACCTGACCGTATTGACACCCTAGGAAATAACATGATACCATTTCAGTTAATACGGGTCAGGGAAGGTAGCAGAAAACACACACCTGAATTTGAACCTATTTAGGGATGAAAAATATAAAATGACTTGTCAAGCTGTATTTGAAATCAACAAGAAGATTTAACCCGCGCTTCACAGCGGGGATGAAAACATGTAGATACTTTTGGTTCGGAAATCATTACACATCTTGGTAGACTTGAATAGAGCTAAAAAGTAAAAACAATATGGTGATAATTGTTAAGCATATACATTCTTATTATTATTGGTTAAGTATTTTTACATAGACTCTTGACTTGTGATGCAAATGTTTTATTTGGGACCATGATGTAACGACTTAACAATGTTACAAACTATCTTATTTATACTACTATATAAAGTGTTTAGGACATTTTAAATAAAGAAGTCTTAAAATTTTTAAGATCAAAAACATTTCTAATAAAAGTAACCCGCTAAACTTGTAACCAAAAGTATAATTAATATATCACTTAGTACAAAACAATAATGCATAAATCATATAACTTGTAACATTCGTATGTATTAATGCCAGAATTGATGATATCATTAAAATACTATCACTCAAAAGTACAATTAACATAACACTTGGTACAAAACAATTATGCATAAATCATCTAATTTTTCTTTTTCATTAAAACACTTACTAAATGAAATTTATAAATCATTAATAGTATAAATAAAATACCCCATCACTCAAAAGTACAATTAATATATGAAATGGTACAAAAAAATAATGCATAAATTATTTTATCATTTATATCTTTAAAACACTCAGTAAATGAATTTTACAATTCATTAATGATATTATTAAAATACATCTTCACTCAAAAGTACACTTAAGTATATCACATGGTACAAAACTTTAGTGCATAAATCATCTTATCTTTTCTTTCTTCATTAAACACCCACTAAATAAAATTTACAAATCATTAAGTGGATCAAAGAAACAAATATTTTATGTAGTCAGACTTTCTGACACCACATTTTTCGACCACGCAATGGACCACCATTTACCACCACAACTTAGCAATATAGACACCATAAGATGGTGCTAAAATCGCTATTTTAAAACACCCTTTATGTTTAAACGATATACAATATTACACGTCCAAAATGACTAGCAATGTCGTTAACCATCGTTTCCGTATCGTCGTTGCATCGTGATGCATGTCTGCCATTTTTAAAAGCAATATTGTGCGGTAAAGTTGTTCCATTAAGTTATCGCCATGTGTTAAGTTAGCATCATGAAAAACATATAATCGCGTAGGCACCCTACTATAAAACCTTTTTGTTTTGTTACTAAATGTGTAAGTAAGAAAACAAACTAATTTCCAATTAATAACCTTTGTTAGAAATTGTTTTTTTCCTTTCTTTAAAAGCAATAGGTCGAAAACACCTTGCTATCACCAAAAAAATATAATCACATGAGTACCCGCAGCCGCAACGCCCGGGTACCCGCTAGTGTTAATTTAAAAGTACTTTTAAAACGACTTATATTGATCGTTTTCTATATACTGTGTGATTTTATTCCATGACGTCACACTCCTGGTTATCATTTCCGCTGCATAGATTTGGGGGTGTTACAGTTTTCATTGCGTGGATGAGATTTATAAACCTTTTGTTACTTATAACTCTTGTTTTATGAAAGTAACAAAGTGACTAATTGAATTCTTTTATCTTTTTCATTTTTAAGTATAAGAGCAATTAAAATTAATTAATAAATTGTACAATATTTATCATTTCTATATAACTAACAAGAGTGGTCCAAGGTAGGCGTATCAATTCATATCACGGCACGAAACATGACCAAAATCGACAAAAAAAATAAAATAAAAAATAACTGGTTTAGCTGAGTGAATACAGGTTTTCGGTTGTGTTCAAGCCGACCACTTAAACAGTTTATTAAACATGTCGTGTTCGGGTTCAGGATGAGTTAAACGGGTCAACACACATATTAAATATTTTTAAACATCAACAATGAAATTTATAATTATTTAAATATGTTATTTGGGTTTAATGTGTTAAACGGGTCGACTTATCAATCCACTTAACTTAATGTAACATGTTTACCCGTCAATCTTAGAGAAACATGTTAAATTGCCGTGTATTGGTTAAGCGTAAACAGGTGAAGGCTAACAAATTGACCCCGATTACATAAACAAGTTGTGTTCGGGTTAAAGGTTTTTTCTTACCAACCTGTGAACTCGAACCAAATTACCACCCTTATTCCAACGTTATAAATAAGAATCAACTCCAAAAATAAGCCAAAAAAGAGTTGTGTTTCCATCCAAATCAGTATATTTTTTCGCTTTCCAAATTTTGTCTTGTGAGACCACTATAGTGTGCGACTACACCATATTTTTGTCAAATATCCCGTGCATAGGTAGATGTTTTTGTGCGACTGAAGTGACATTTTGTGCGACCATTTTTTTTGCGCGACCTTTTTGTCTTTTTAGAAAAGACAACATAGTCGCACGAAAAACAATGTGGTTGCACAAAATGTCACTTTAGTCGAACAAAAAAGATCTACCTTTCCACTAAACACTTGTCAAAAATATGATGAAGTCGCACGATTTAACAATTGCACAAGATTAAATTTGAAAAAACAAAAAATAATCCGACTACTTATGAAAAAGCAAATAGTAATTTGGCTACTTTTGGAAAACCTCTATAAATAAAGACTGAAAGTGTAAATTTGTGAAGTAAGACATGAGTTCAACACAATGTTTTAAAAACCGGGTTTTTAATCGACCCGGTCGAGTCATCGGGCACCGGTTCGACCGTCGGGTCCACCCGGTTTTCCATTTTTTATTATTTTATTTTTTCCGACCGGGTCAACCGGTTTGATCACCGGGTCAACAGGTTCGACCGCCGGGTCTAACCGGGTCAACCCGGTTTTCATAAAAAAAAATTGAAATAAACCAAACCCGGCCGGGTTTCATGACCCGGGTTGACCCAGGTCACTCAAAACCCGGCGGGTCTAACCGGTTGACCCGGTTTTAGAGACCCGGGGTTTTTTGACCCGTTTTAGTGGCCGGGTACCGGTCCGACCGGTTGAACCGGCCGGGTCGACCCGGGTTTGAAAACATTGGTTCAACAAAAACATATATATCCGTTAATCTTGAATAACAAACAGTTAACAAACGTTTATAGCTGTCTGTCTGTCGATTTTCTAGTCCAACAAATACAATCAAAACAAGTAACCAAAAAGATTATTTCACAGCCTCATCACAAAAGAATCAAAAGGGTTTAATAAAAATCAAATCTTGATCATGGCATTATCTTTATCTGGTATATCATTAATATCAACTAGGGTTGTTCTTTGTTGCGATTCTTTGTTGGATTGGGTTTATAATATTCGACCCAAAAGAATCGACCACCAAGGAATACACAAGCTCAAGCGTGCTTGTCCTTCGTTCTTGTACACACGTACTAATAGCGATTTGATGTGGAAAAGCTAGTTCCTTGAATCACAAATAAAACCAACACTTGTATCTTTGGGTTAAGCAAAATCGAAAACCCTTGGGGTGAGGGAGTTTCGACCGGCCACACAAAGAGGGAGAGAGAGGGAGAAATTAGGTTATTTGGTGATCCAAGATTAAGTTGTGAATGAATACAATGAATTGTATTTATAGGTAACTTAACTTGGTGACCAAGTTTGAGTGGGATTGGGTTTGGAATACCCCAACCGATCGGCCTAGTCTCCCAAAAGGGATTCTAGAACCTTCCCGACTTCTAATTTCATTCTAAGTCCTTCTAGTTAATATTTAACGACCGTTAACCAAACCTCGTTAATTATTTAACTATCGTTATGTTTTATTTCGTGACTAATAATTAATAATAATAACGTTTTATTTATATTAATTATTTACATAAATTCTCATACGTAATGTGTGCAATCCCGAAGTCTCGAGTTCGAATCTGGACATACTATTATTTAAATATCCATAAAACCTTTCAGCTCCCACTTGGATATTACTAAATATAGTAATGACATCGGTTAGTCTAGCTTTCACACGCCAATGCCCCGGATCAAATCGAGTATGGTCTTCTGGAAAAAACCATTTAATGATTCATCATTTTTACTTATCCTTTTGTTACTAATACTACATTAACTATGAATATGGATCAAGTCATTTCATAAGTTAACATTCATTTCGTTGTATATGATTGAACAAGATTACAAAATCTTCGAGCGTATTCGGATAGATCTTGGGTATTGCCATACAAACATCTTGTCAACCCTACGAGGGGCCCAAATATAGTATTATGCTTTGAAACAAATTCAAAGGAACAAATTCTCTTGACTACAAACATAACTCATGAACTTTGCAACACTTATGAAAATAGCCCTTATAACTACCGATTCACGGATAGCGTTAGACTATCTTACACAAATGCACTACATTCATATCAGTTATCCGGTATCTCAAGTCTGAGGATAAACACTTCATGATATACTTAATGACAAAGATCCATAAAGTATCATCATGTAAAGTTGGGATGAGTCCTATATTCAATTCATTGAATATCATGTGAATCTGGTATGTCCTACATATCAATATACTTTAAAAGTATATTATACCAAAACTCATATTTGTCTTAATTCAATGACATTCCCACATCATTGATTGACAACGGACTATTTAGAATAACATAAGTTATTCACGGATTAAACATGCAAATATAGGATATAATATTAAGAAAATGAAAAATAAACATAAAAAACTATTTTATTTCATTAAAATAATATTTGTTCATAACATCCTTTATCCAAATACTAATCACAGATCTGCATGAAACTACTAGCTAAACGAAGTCCTATCCCATCAGCATGGTCAGTAAGTTTTTCTTTTGGCAAAGGCTTCGTAAAGGGATCAGCTAGATTATCATCTGTATGAACTTTGAGTAGATTGATTTCACCTATGTCGACTTGTTCTCGAACATAGTGATATCGACGAGGAAAATGTCCGGCGCCCTTCATGACTCCAGGCTCATTGGCAAATGTTATTGCGTGAGTTGTCACAATACACATTTAAAGGTAACTCGATTGAGGGCATTACTCCGAGTCCCGAAATGAATTTCCTAATCAAGCAACTTCCATCGCAGCAAGGCGGCTATGTACTCCGCTTCGTAATAGACATCGCATCGCCGTTGTTTGCTTCTTGCTCTTCCATCCAATAACTGCTCCTCCATTAACGACAAAAGACATAACCAGTTTGAGACTTCATATCATCTTTATCAGGTTTGGAAAGACGCGCAAAAAACTTAACATCAAGTTCGCATCCGGATTTCTCCATACACTAGAAACATTTCTTTAGTAGCCCTTAGATACTTAAGAATGTTCTTAACAGCTGCCGTGTTTCACACTGGTTCTATTGATACCGACTGGTGATATTTTGTGCAAACGCCACATCAGGCCTTGTACATCTTACATCATACATGATAGATCCTACTGGCCGAAGCATAAGGAACTTTATTCATGTATGCCACCTCTTCAGTGTTGACAGCATAGTTTATTACTTAAGCCATGTTCAACTTGCATCGGCAAATATCCCTTATTGGAATTTTGCATACTGAATCTCTTCAATATTTTATCAATGTAAGCACTTTGGCTTAGTCCAATTAACCGCCTTGATCTATCGCGGTAGATCTTGATTCCCAGAATAAATGCTGCTTCCCCTAAGTCCTTCATAGAAAAGCACTCTCCAAGATAAGACTTTACATCTTGCATACTTGGAATGTCTTTTCCCATGATCAATATGTCATCGACATATAAGACAAGGAAAATAACATTACTCCCACTAGCTTTGTGATACACACATGGCTCATCAAGATTTTTAGTGAAACCAAATTTCTTGATTTCTTCATCAAACTTCTTGTTCCATTGCCTTGATGCTTGCTTCAATCCATAAATGGATCTTTGAAGTTTGCATACACGCTTTCGGATACTTTGGATTCACAAACCCTTCAGGTTGCGTCATATAGATGTCCTCATCTAGGCGACCGTTTAAGAAGGTAGTTTTGACATCCATTTGCCATATCTCATAGTCATAGTACGCAACTATGGCTATAAGAATCCTAATAGCTCTAATGTCCTCTGCTACAGGAAAATGTCTCCTCGTAACCTACCCCATAGGTTTGAGTATACCCTTGGGCTACAAGACGAGCTTTATAGGTGTGTGCATTGCCATCCATGTCAGTCTTTATCTTAAAGAGCCACTTACTTCCAACTACCTTAGCATTTGGAGGTAAGTCAACCTCTATCAGACTTCGTTATCTATCATGGATTGCATTTCCCATTCATTGCAACTTGCCATTTTTCCTTTTCGGGACTCATCATGGCGACTTTATAGTTAGCGAGGTTCACCAAGATCCCCTAACATATTTTCCTCGGCTTCTACGTTGAGACATAGACGCTCAGGTGCACGCGTAGTTCTTGAAGATCTACGAATGGGAACCACTTGAATCTCGGTGGAGCCCAAACTTTCGGGTTTTACTTGAGGTTGGCTAGTGTTTTCGAAGGTGTTGTATCTTCTAGATCATCTTCGGATCATAAACTCTCCCACTGAATTAATGAGATATGAGATCCCTTTCAAGGAATTCTCCATACCTAGCAACAATTACTTTGTTTTCAGGTGCAAAGTAAAAGTAGTAACCCATAGTTTCCTTTGGGTATCCTACGAAGATACACTTAACAGATCTAGGTTGCAGCTTATCAGCAGAGTCACGTTTAACAAACGCCTCACAACCCCAAACTTTTAAGTAAGACAAGTTGGGAGCTTTCCCATACCACACTTCATAAGGAGCTTGGTTTAAAATTGTGTTTTGCGATCCGATGCGCTCAAGGTCCCAAAGGCCGATGCGTGATGCGAATGCGAGCGCAATTTAGACACGATGCGTTTAGTATTAAAAAAGTGAAAAAGAATATTTATAAATATTATACTTTTACCAAGTACCAAGTAAATGCAACAAACTTATAAACAAATCACTAACATAATAAAAAGTAGATGATGACATGATGTTAAAATATATCGAAAGAATACTTAAAAGATAAAAGTTATATCAGTAAGAAAGAATCATAATTTACTCATAATTAAATCAATAGCAAAAGTTAGTATTATAAAGTTTAGTCAAAGTTGAACAATATATGAGTTTTAACGTTGAATCAAATAAATTAACTCACTTTGTACCTAATAAAATGACATATGAGATTATTATAATCAAAGAAGAACATATGAGTTTTACAGCTTGAATCACACAATAGAAAGAAGAAAACTATTTGATCATGCATTAAAGTAAATCAAAAAATTTACTCACTTTGTAGAATCAGTCGCACCACCAGGAACTTAAATGAAATAAAAATGGGGTAATTTGGATGTGGGACAAGAACTATGGTTGTCAATGTGTATTTTTATGGACATCATTTACTAAGGTTCTTATTAAAGTAGTTGGGCTTCGTAAATCAGCCTAAATTCCAAATTGCACTAATTGCGATTATTGCTAGCATTACACAAATGCGATAAATTGCGGTCAATTGCGAATGCAATCTGGAATGGCCTCGCATTAGGTGTCATGATGCGAAATTCCAAATGCAATGCAATGATGCGCGCATTTTTAAACCAAGATAAGGAGTCTTATCAACCTTCTTAGTTGGAACCATATTCAATATGCGAACAGCAGTTTCCAAAGCATAATCCCAAAAGGATAAGGGAAGAGTTGTAAGATTAAACATCGATCGCACCATGTCTAGCAATGTACGATTCCTTCTCTCAAATACACCATTTTGTTGTGGAGTATATGGAGATGTGAGTTTCTGGACGATACCACACTCAGCTAGATAATCTTTAAACTCTTGGCTTAAATATTCACCACCTCAATCGGATCGAAGAGCTTTAATCTTCTTTCCTAGTTGCAGTTCTACTTCACTCATAAAAACCTTAAATGTTTCAAAGACTTCATGTTTATGTTTAAGTAAATAAACATAACCATAACGACCGAAATCATCAGTAAAGGTTAAGAAGTAGCTAGCACCCTTTCTTGACACATGTCTTAGTGGTCCACATACGTCAAGATGTATCACACCAAGAAGATCAGAAGCCCTTTCTAAACTATTTGTTAAAGGTTTCTTGGTCATCTTCGGATATGCAAGATTCACATTTATCAAATGATTCATCATTGATGTCTTGCATGACCCATCGTGTTGCATTTGTTGCATCGTTTCTTGCCTATGTGAGCAAGTCTACAATGCCAAAGAAATGAAGAATCCAAATCACTTTTGATTCTTTTATTATTGATGCTAAAGACATAATTATTTTTATCAATCACATTATCATTCAAATCAATTTCAAACACACCATTCTTGGAATAACATTAAAGTTAAAAACACCATTTAAAGAAACCGAAATTCCATAATCAGTAAATGCATGAACGAAACCAATATCTTTTAACAAGGAAACGGAAGCGACACCCTAACAATGGAAGGTGCGTAATGACAATCGTTTAATGACGATTACTAGACCAGAAGGTAAACTAAATCAAACGTGCCTATAGCTTCAACATTGCATGTGCTCCATTACCCACGTCGCGGTATTGGCGTCCATAGGCAAGCTTCCTTGCTCTAAGTCCCTGCGAGTGTATTACAAATGTGAGTACCACATCCAATATCATATACCCAGGAATTTATTTTATGAGGAAAAGCAAATAATTCTATCATCAAAAGAGTACACGAAGAAGCGGCCACGGTGCGGTATTTTTATACCTCTTATTGCACTCATCAATGTAGAGTGGACAATTCCTCTTCGATTAATCTAACCTCGGTGCGATGATGACAAGCCATATCCTTCTTCGATTCTCACGCTTTGGGAGGGTACTTCTTGGGTTCTTGTGATAAGTCATAACTTGTTTTCCCTTATCAACTTTACCCTTACCTTTCCTTTCTTGTTAAGCTAGCGGCTTATTAGGCTTAGAAATTCTACCCTTCTGGATGGTTAAAACCGCAAGTGTAGAGGCCTTCTTGGGCAAACCTTTTTCGTAATCAATGAGCATTGCATGTACCTCAATTGATTTGCTTCCCCATGCAATGCATATTATAATTAGCATACGAAACCATCAAACTCCTTGTTAAGGTATCTGTTGATAAGGCCAATTTGCATGTCATTGGGGTAGACATAGTTAAGACGCCCCAACTGGTCCATGTAACTCATCATTTCGAGCAGTGAAACTACTGGTTTCCCTTCTCTTTGCTTGCAACTATGAAGAGCATCTATCAAATCATACTGACTCTACGGTCACATGCTTTTCAAACAACCTTTGCAATTCTTCAAGCATGAGATTAGGGAAGTAATTTTCAAACTGCTTTTGCAAGTTTGGATTCATACTCCCGAGCATAATGCAGGCGACCTCATTATACTTGTCATACTCAGATTGCCATGCGGCTCGGTGCCCGCAGTAGCATCACCGCAGGTTCGGAGGACAAGGCGTAGTTAAATAATTGAGTCTTTTGGCAACCCTCAAGACAATTCTTAGTTGCCGATACCAATCATTGAAATTGGCGCTACGGTCAATTTCTCTCGATCAAACATAGATTTGAACGACGAGGCTAGTGTAGTAGATTCCGCTTAGCCATTTCTAGAAATAAAAGTTCAAAGTTTAGTACTTTCGATAAGTAAACATTCAAGAAAATAAAATACCCTTTGGTCAATATTCATATTAACCATAGAATTTTCCTTGAATTTTGGATCCTCATTATCGTAGTTTCACCACATCGTTGATCGCTAGTGGTGAAAGTATAGAATAGGTAATCGTTGAAAAACGATAATTGACAAACAAGTTTTTAATTCCAAAAATTATGGGATTTACAATTTTGCCAGAACAATTAATGCAAAACGTAAGCATGTTTCATCCCATCTTATGCCTTAAGTCATAGGTCTCACTAACTAACTTAATTAAGTTTTCTAACTTAGAAACTGCAAATCATAAAGCTGAGGTCTAACACAACTAAATAATTCACCTCGTTATTGTAATCTAGATCAAGGTCTCACATAACTAAATTACAACTTCAAGTGTTTCATATCATTAGATGGCATAAACTTAAATTTAAAGGGTACAATTTTTGACGTGTAATCAAAACTTATGTATAAAGAAGCATGCATACAACTTTATAACATAATATTTTTCGAAAAAACTTACATAAAATTTTAATTGCTAAGATTGAATTCTACAAGGTTTTAATCGATGCGTTGAGAAACTTACAACTTTGCACTAAGATGCTTCGTACATAGAATGGTTATACTAGGTAGCTCCAATCGAACTCACGGGGGCGAGAGGACCGGGCCAGGACGTAAGCAAAAGCATAACCTTAGACATCCATTCATGGTCACAGTACACTTCTTAATTAACCCCTTTTTAGTTTGTTCTAGTGGGTGAGCCGTTCTAACCATTTAGTACATCGCGATCAATCGATTAAAAGTTCAAGAATAATTCTTAGATAACAAATCAATTTCGCCATTATTTAGTCCATTTAATTTTCTATTCCAAAAACTCTTTTGCTTACTAACATGTCAAACAATTTATAAACAAACAAGCATTTTAATAAAAATTAAACACACTCAAATAATATAAACATATAACTAAATAATTTTAACATATGTAAAACAATTAGCCACATGCATAATTATTTCTATAAACTCTAATAAACAATTCTAGGCGTAAATAATGCATATATTAACTAGGGCTTTCACCTACAAGGTAGATGAGCCACATACATCGACAAGTCGATTGTGTAAGCCAAAGTTAACAATATACCAATTAGCACATAAAGAATTTTTATTAGTTATAATTGAGGTCTTCCCCAATTTGATAATTATTAAATAAATAAAACATGTGTGTATCAACTAAACAATTTATAGCATAACAATACTCCATGGCAAAACATGCATGTTCCACCATGGATTCCGCATAACAATTATCACCCAAGATACGCATATTACATGACACATAACAATAATTCATTAATTAACCACATAAAATTAGCATGCAATCCTAGGGTTTCTTTTAGTTTTACAAAATTAAAACCTAATTAAATAATTAAAGGGTAATCGACCCTATTAAATAAAATTAGGGTTTCGAATTCAAAACCCTAGAAACCATAAAAAGCATGCATATAATCATAAAGATTCAATTTTATGTGTTTCGGTAATTAATTACATCATATTAACGGCTCGTGATGCCCTTTGTTGGGATTTAATACTCATAACAATTATATAAATCAAATAACATCATCAAAGCATGCAGGGGAAGTAAATAGGAATAATATATGTAAGTAATTAACCAACAAGAAAGTGCGTACCTTTAGCAATTCAAGAATCAAACGATGATTAAACAAGAACCAAAACCCAAAACCCTAACTCTAGGGTTTATAATATTCGACCCAAAAGAATCGACCACCAAGGAATACACAAGCTCAAGCGCGCTTGTCCTTCGTTCTTGTACACACGTACTAATCGCGATTTGATGTGGAAAAACTAGTTCCTTGAATCACAAATAAAACCAACACTTGTATCTTTGGGTTAAGCAAAATCGAAAACCCTTGGGGTGAGGGAGTTTCGACCGGCCACACAAAGAGGGAGAGAGGAGAGGAGAAATTAGGTTATTGGTGATCCAAGATTAAGTTGTGAATGAATACAATGAATTGTATTTATAGGTAACTTAACTTGGTGACCAAGTTTGAGTGGGATTGGGTTTGGAATACCCCAACCGATCGGCCTAGTCTCCCAAAAGGGATTCTAGAACCTTCCCGACTTCTAATTTCATTCTTAGTCCTTCTAGTTAATATTTAACGACCGTTAACCAAACCCCGTTAATTATTTAACTATCGTTATGTTTTATTTCGTGACTAATAATTAATAATAATAACGTTTTATTTATATTAATTATTTACATAAATTCTCATACGTAATGTGTGCAATCCCGAAGTCTCGAGTTCGAATCCAGACATACTATTATTTAAATATCCATAAAACCTTTCATTATCTTTATCTGGTATATCATTAATATCAACTAGGGTTGTTGCTGCTGCGATTGCTGTTGGGATTGTTCTTGGAATGTTTTGCTGCTGCATGTTATTTATCTTTTGTAACAAGAAATCAAAAAGAAGAAGAATTCAAACCCCAACTAAAGGTATACATCTAATCTTATTGTCATTGTAATTTCAAGAAATTAGTTTAATATGCGTATTGAGTGTTCTTGATGCTATTGAAAAGCAGTTTTGCAAGTGAAATAAGCTGTTTGGAATATAATATTAAGCATCCCTAAAGACTTATGTTATTATTCTTGGTGTGTTTTGCTGCATGTTATTTATCAATGTATATTTTATGAAAGTATTTATCTGCATATTGAGTTTTGTTGATACTATGAAAAAGCAGTTATCAAATATTTGCAACTGGAAATATAATAAGCAGTCCTAAAGACTTATATTATTATTTAAAAAGAAGTGTTTTAAGGGTGTTTTGGTATTGCTTATCTGATACTGAAATAAGCTGAGATGTTTGAGACCAAGCAGTTTAATATGCAGTTACTTAGGTTTGGTTTTGATTTAATGATTGTGTTGTTGGATTTTTTCAAATTATTTTTGTGTGAATATGTACAGTTCTTCCTGCTGGTGGTGAACCTCGACAATGGCAACAAAATATACAACCACCTTCGCATATTGTCACAATGCCACCGACAAAACCAACTCCTGCGCCACAATCACCCTATTTACCTATCCATTCTGCTTCCCTTCAGCCTCCATCGCTGTTTTTAACCAGCAGTGGTGGTACACCTTGGTCCAATCCACTTCCACCGCCTTCTTTTTGGATGCCATTAGGTCCCTTGCATATAGAGTTTGCATATGAAGAATTAGCAATGGCGACCGGTGGATTTTCAGAATCTAATTTCCTTGGACAAGGCGGATTTGCGGAGGTGTATAAAGGAGTGCTTCCTAACGGAAAAATGGTGGCTGTTAAAAAGTTGAAAACGGGCAGTGGACAGGGTGAGCATGAGTTTCAGTCGGAATTGGAGATTATTCGACGTATTCATCATAGACATCTAGTGTCATTGGTTGGATATTGTGTTGCTGATGCTGAAAGATTTATTGTTTATGACTTTGTTCCCAATAAGACGTTGGAGTTCCACTTACACGGTAAGTATTCACTTTCCCTTTGTCCCAATACTATTAGAATCCTGAATCAGTACCGCTAATGATTAGTTCAATTTAGGTTGTGTGTTGTCTTAAACGGGCGAAATAAAAATCTAGCTAAAAGGTGAATGGGTCAAACGGGTTTAATGTCATCAAGAATCTTTTTTTGTTAATACAGCATCCTAGATCAGTTTTATTTGAGGATTTCTATTTAAATTATTATTGCAGTCATCGATTTTATAATCCTAATTCACACAATAAAGTGCTTGAAACCAAATTGAGCCGCTCCGTTTTAACCCACACTGAAACAGACCCATTTGACCCAGATGGACCCGTCCAGTAACAATAAAACTGCCCGTTTGACCCATATCGACCCGTTTGACCTTAACTGAAAATGGGGAAAAAGGTGCTTGAACCTAGCTTGACCCACCCCGTTTTCACCTACACTAAATTACCTGTTTCAGCCCATTGCCCAACCTACCTCACCGGCCATATATTCACCTCTTAGGTGTAATGCTAATACATTGAAACTCGAGATTCATGTTATACTTTAACTGCAAAGGTTAATGTTATTAATCACAAAATCATACATGATTGCAACTAAAGATCATAAGCAACATAGGGCATATCCCATGCGACTAACTGACCCAAAATTCTTACTGGTATGTTATCATACAGATAGGATGGTGCATCTGACAAAACGGATTCTATAATAATCTGCAGTACCATCCTATCTTCCCTTTATACCTCATTCCCATGTATTAGGACTAAGTGAGAAAAGTGCTTTAGCCAACTTATATCATCTTGCATTTTACTCCAAAGAATAGGCACAACTTCCTGCAAGTAGGCTACATTTCCTTTGACTATGTTAGATAGCCAATTAACTAGAGTCCAGCAGCCCCACACAAGAATCACTGAAACCAAGCAAAAGGGCAATAACAAAGAAACGCTTCACTCACTTCAGTAGACCTCTGTACTTATTTATACTTTTGACAGATGTTTAACGCTTGAACTACAAAATAATTTCAGGAAGGAATTGCCCTGTAATGGAGTTCCCGACAAGGTTGAGAATTGCACTTGGAGCAGCGAAAGCAATTGCTTATCTCCACGAGGATTGTAAGTCCATTTTCATTTTCAAATGCAAAAGATAAAGTTTAATGCTATTACAATAATTCTTTAGTACCTAACTTCTTTTATTTGTGCAGGTGACCCGAAGATCATCCATCGTGACATCAAATCGGCTAATATTCTTATAGATTGCAATTTTGAAGCCAAGGTAGCCTATTATTATCTTTATACTGCTGAGGTGTCTTCACTTTAGACCTTAAACTTACCAAGTTCACTTAATATCACAGGTTGCTGATTTTGGGCTTGCCAAATTCACGTCTGATGCTGCTACTCATGTCTCAACCCGAGTAATGGGAACTTTTGGGTAAAGATCCATTCTTTGTTCTCGAGATCCATATTTATTTAATTCGCTATTTCCTTCAATGTTTTAAACATGAAATCCACATGTTTAGGTACCTGGCCCCAGAGTTCACCGCTACAGGAAGGCTAACATTCCAGTGTGATGTTTTCTCGTACGGTGTCGTGCTGTTGGAACTGATCACTGGACTTAGACCTGTTGATGCAGCCCGTACGTCTATGGATGATACTTTAGTGAAATGGGTAAGATTAATTGTTTATAAAGTATATTACTGTAAGACATATAGAATATCTTTCTGGGGAAATGTTGGATTTGGCCAAGTATATAAAGAAAAGTAGGCAAGCTGTGTTTTTACACAAAAGGAAAAGTAGTATGAGTCGTTTACCAGAATTATTAGCCAGTGTATATAAACCAGAACCTACGAAGATTTCATTGATGGATATTTTATTTTAAAAGTGTTTTGATCTTTTTGTTGCGGATTTTTGTCATCTGCTGGCTGTATGTAACCGCAACCTATTAAGATTTATTTGATGGGCATTTTCGGCTAATAACTTCTGAACGTTTAGATGGGAATTTGTGGGTTTGGCCCCTTAATTCATCATATCAAGATTTCTTGGATGGGTCTGGTGGTGTATTATATTTAGTTTTTCAAACCTTTGCTTGGAAACCTGGGGGTATGTGTGACTTTTGAAATGCTAACAGTAAGTAAACTACAGGCAAGGCCTCTCCTGACACGAGCTATGGATGATGGAAGCTTTGACTCCATTGCCGATCCACGTCTACAAAAACAATACAACCACAGCGAAATGGCTCGTATGCTTTCTTGTGCTGAAGCCTGTATTCGACTCTCAGCCCGCCGCAGGCCAAGGATGAGTCAAGTGGTCAGAGCTTTGGAAGCAGAATCCTCACTTTCTAACCTAAATGAAGGAACTCGACCAGGGCATAGCTCAGAATATGGGTCCCAAAGAATTTCGGAAGATGAGCTGATTAAGTTAAGCTTGTTGGCGGAATTCCCAAACGTAGATAGATATACTGTGTAAAGTTTGTTGCTTTGCTTAATGGTGCTGTACTCTAATGAGTCTGTTTATATATATGTGTGATTACAGCACCATTTTGTAAAGTGAAAAAAGAAACCACTGGATGATATTCATACATAACTAACAGAAGCTGCATATTTGTAACAGTGAACATGAATTAGAAGAAACCATAGTCAAAAGTATGTGATAAACAAATGTTTGTAAGAGTGAAGAAAGAATTAGAAGTAAACATTATAGACGAAGCTGTAATTTGGATCTTGTTGATGTTAACCATATTTCCTACAATACAAATGTATGCGGAGCACAAGAGCACAGGTGAATTCGCTCTTGCCTATAACTGATTGGCCCTGTTGTGTTAATTTTTCTATTTGTCGGTGTAGTGATAGACAACGCATCTCGGTGATTGGGCAGGTGTCATTTATGCTTGGTACAGCTGCATTTCTTGCATCATATCAAATCAATATATATATTTTTATTAGTTTCTATAAGTTTTAAAATTACATAGATTATGTTTTAAAACATAGACTTAATGACAAATGAAGGTCCGGTATATGTACCTGAATATTCACATGATTTCCTGAAAATAAATTGAAAGCTTTGGTCTCCAAACGCTCACCATATCGGCTGCTAAATAAACGCTCACCATATCGGCTGCTAAATAATCTTCGTATATTAAGAAGCTCAGGTAAGTCCTTGCATCCTGCTGATGCAAACATGAGGCTTGATCATAGTGCTTCCATAACCTCTTTAAGAAAATTCCTAAAACAAGAAAATATGGTGAAAAATGATAACTTGTATGAATTATCAATAACAAATATGGCATTTTCTTACATAAAACAAGCTTCTATGGCTAAAAATTCTTAAAATTAAGCACATACTTGTTTCAAACGAATATGGGAGAGGTGAAAAAATATACGCCACAAAATTGAGCCAAAAGGTCGTGAGACAACAATGATGCATTAGATCCTTGTAAACTTGATTAGCTTGAAAAGATAATTAGATAATTATTTGCTTATTTAGTTTGAAACAAACTAAAGTCGTCAAATACGGAATGTATGATCAAATGATTAATGTACATACTCTCGTGAAGGTACTTTCAAATTCGCCTACTTTGATGAGTTTCTCCGGCCATTTCGTCTCTCAACTGTTTAACAATACATCTTTTTCTTTTGAGTTCATTCAAACGAATATGTGCTTTCTTGATCACCTTCTTGCTGCATGCATGAATGTTATCAAATGAATTAGTAATTAGTAACTAAATATAAGCTAAGATTAAAAAAAAGAAAAAACAATAAATTTATATCAATAACCGTTTTTCTTACAAAACCCATACCAAGTCTCGCAGGAAGCTGATGTGTACTGACCCATAGCGTAGAGATGATATCATAAGGTCACAGACCCATACCAAGTCTCGAAGGAAGCTGATGTGTACACGAAATGATAGTCAGGTAGTAATGGTACCTCATCAACAAACATGAAATGAACTCATATAGAAGCAATTAAAATTATGAAACTTCAATTCGATATTAGAAATTTATTTTATATCTTTGGCAACATTTAGTTTTATTACCAACACAACGACTTCCTTCCTGGTATCGATCACGTAATTATCATGCATCTACCATTTGTTTATACATGTTTTTATTTCATGAATAAATATTATTAAATTTATCTAGCAATATACTAGACACATAGTAAAACACCCGATACAATAGAAAAGAGTGGGGGTTACGAATCCATTTTAACTTAATCTTTTCGACGTAAATATGTATAGATATCAATAGATCAATGGACAAAACTTACGAACAAACCATGGCCATATCCATAGTTTTGGACATGAGAAGCACCCGATGAAGATGGTATGCTGGGAGTAGGCTTCATTTCATAATGATCCACCCCACCTCTAATACTATTATTGTTAGTACCAAAAATCGACACAGAGTTAGAATTTTCAGTGAAAAGCTTATTAGCTTGTATAGCCACGATCTTCTTAAGCTCCTCGATTGAGTCCTTAAATTGTTCGAGTTCATGCAGAGACAAGTCCTCTGTTGGTGCTTCCCACCAAAACTGGCTCCGGCTAGTCTTTCTCATTTCGTCTAGTGTCTCGGTTCTTTTTTTCTCAGCTTCTAACTCGTTAAGCATGAGTGTTAATTGCATGTTTAGTTCAGGAATACTAGCTATCCTATGAGCCTCTACAAGATGTAAACTTGTTGAGTTTATAAGATTAGAGTTTCGAGCCAGAAGAAATCTATCAACAACTGACTCGACTTTAGGATGACCAAAAGAAAAAACTTTTCCAGCCGGTGAGAATACCACAATAGCGATTTCGACCCCACACAATGTGCAAAGCTCACTAGCTTTCTTGAAGAGCCCCGACCTCCTCTTCGAGAATGTTACTTGTAGATGGTTTTTTATTTGGATTTTCGCGATTTTGATCTTTTGGCGACCCAAACTTGGTTTCTTAGCCATAGTTCGTTCAAGAAAATTGATTAAAAATGAAGGTTTTTTTGTTGGATAATTCAGTTTTGAGTAGAACATGGATATTTATAGATGGAGTTTTCAGAGTTTTAATTGCAACAAATGATTTGGGAGTTAAAAAATCTTGATTTTTTAATTGTGGATATCAAGACATTCATTTTCTTGTTGTTTACATTATGTCTTTTTCTTTTCTTTTTATTTTTCTTATTTATTTTCTTATTATTTGTATTCTTTATCACTTTTTTAATTACACGTTTTTTTTTTTTTCGTTACTTTTAACCGCTTTTCTACGTTTTACGTCGTTTTTTCTCGTTTTCATCGTTTTAGTCATTTTTATGTTCTCGTCTGTTTTCTTACGTTTTCGTCTGTTTTGTTACGTTTTCGTCAGTCTTATTACGTTTTCATCTATTTTCTTACGTTTTCGTCCGTTTTTTTCCGTTTTCATACGTTTACATGCGTTTTCATCCGTTTTCATACGTTTTCGTCCGTTTTCGTCTGTTTTCTTACATTTTACATTTTTGTCTGTTTTCTTATGTTTTTGTTCGTTTTCTTACGTTTTCGTCTGTTTTCTTACCTTTTCTTATGTTTTCTTACGTTTTCGTCTGTTTTCTTACCTTTTCGTCCGTTTTCTTACGTTCTCTTCCGTTTTCATATGTTTTTGTCCGTTTTCATACGTTTTCGTCCGTTTTCTTACGTTTTGTCCGTTTTCGTCTGTTTTCTTACGTTTTCGTCCGTTTTCATACGTTTACATACGTTTTCGTCCGTTTTCTTATGTTTTCGTCTGTTTTCTTACGTTTTCATCCGTTTTCATACGTTTTCGTCTGTTTTCTCACATTTTCATACGTTTTGTCTGTTTTCTTATGTTTTTGTTCGTTTTCTTACGTTTTCGTCTGTTTTCTTACCTTTTCTTATGTTTTCTTACGTTTTCGTCTGTTTTCTTACCTTTTCGTCCGTTTTCTTACGTTCTCGTCCGTTTTCATACGTTTTTGTCCGTTATCATACGTTTTCGTCCGTTTTCTTACATTTTGTCCGTTTTCATACGTTTTCGTCCATTCTCTTACGTTTTCGCCTGTTTTCTTACATTTGCGTCCGTTTTCCTATGTTTTCATTCGTTTTCTTACGTTTTCGTCCGTTTTCATACCTTTTCGTCTGTTTTCTTACGTTTTCGTCCGTTTTTATACGTTTTTGTGTGTTTTCTTACATTTTTATCCGTTTTCATACGTTTTCATCCGTTTTTTTACGTTTTCGTCCATTTTTAAGCGCTTTCGTCTGTTTCAAACGATTTCGTCCTTTTTCAGACGCTTTTTTCCGTTTTCATACGTTTTTATACGTTTTTCATTCGTTTTATACGTTTTTGTCCGTTTTCGTCCGGTTTTTTGCAGTTTTTATACGTTTTCATCTATTTTCATGTGTTTTCATGCTAATTATTAAACTTTGTTATATTACATGTCTAATATCAATTGTGATATTTTATTATAAAAAAGTTAATGTCTAATATCACTTGTGATCTTTCATAAACAAACAAGTATGTTTTTTAACCTTTAATATCACTTGAGATATTTCATTGCTCTGTATATTTTATATATTATCACCTATGTGTTTCTTAAGATCTTTATAATTTTCAGTTACAAGATAGTTTTTATGCCTTTCATCGCAATTGATAAGCACATATTTTTTTAATGCAACCAATGTTATCTATCACTTGTGATATTATACTCTTAGTAGAAATAAAAGGGTTAAAGTCTCTTTAGGTGAATTCTTATTTTGTTCAAAAAATGCTAATTTAATGCAACACTTCAAAAATTAAACTTGCCAACCTTCACTTCCAACACATTTATTGTACACCAACTACCAGTACAAGATTTAATGTACACCAACCAAAGTACAAGATCTAACCTACTCATAAAACTCATCAGGTTTTTCTTTTCTTGAAGATTTTTGTAGAGATCTAACCAAGTAATCTAAAACATACGGGTTATGTGCTATACAACAGTCGACTACAAGAATATCTCATCACTTATTTCGACATGTTGCACTTTTTGTCTTGACAACGGTGATGTCCGTGGTCTAGACCACCTTCATAATGATTATAACACAGGTTAGTGATGTTCTGTTTGTGAATATTATCTTGGTTCTTATTATTTTGATGTTTATATAATAAAACAATGTACGGTAGGTACATCGATGTGTAAGCCAATCTATGTTTTCATAAATTATTTGGTATGTTTATGAATAATTTTGTATAAAATGAGAGACAAAGTTTAGACCTTGACTATGGTTTTTTGAAAATTCTTTTTCGATCTTTCAGAATCTAGTACAGTTGTAAGATAGTTGTAAGATTTACGTTTTAATCAAATCAAACCTACCAACGTATCATAATTTATGGGTTTCTTTGATTTTGCTAGCTTTGAACTCATTGTAAGATAGTCACGCTCCGGCGCAGCATTACTCTCACGCTCCGCTCCGAAAAGATAACTTGTCGGAGCATTACCCTCACGCTCCGTTACTCACGCCAGTTAGGGTGAGGACCAGCAGTAACGTTCCCGTTAAGGACCAACGGTGCAATTTTTTTGGTCAAAGAACGATACTTGATGGTCAACGTATACCACAAGGACGACTAGTGTAGTTTACTCTTTTCTTATAAAATATCAATACACTCGTGAGATCAGTTGCCAAAACAATAATGTCCAGCCAAAGTGGTTCATTAAACAATATAGGATAACTATTTATTTCTCTAAACTGACGACAGAAACAAATATATATCTTGTTATATACCTTTCCCCATTTCAACGACCCACCTGAGTATACACACTATGTATCTATAAGAGCACAAGGTATGGAGATAAATAACATGCCAAATGCATCTTTTTTTCGTGCCATTCGTGTGCTAACGGGACCGGCCAACATGCCATTGGTAAGCCATTGGGTGTTTGAGCCATTGGAATGGCTTGAGCCATTTGCATCTTTTGTTTGTTTATTATTATTATTATTATTTTGTATTGTGAGTGAGTGGGTCAATTTAGTGGGGTATTTTGTGGGACCTACAAGTACCACTAACATGTTATTCGTGTGTTATGAAGGAGGGGTGTTTTAGTTGTTGGTGTATTATTGGAAAACGATGAGGTGGCGCTGAGGTGACATACCAATAACGTGTTATCCGTTAACACGATAACTTGTGCTCTAATCACCCAATATCTTTCGTGTAGGTTACATACTTATTGTTTAAGTAATTACACGATAACCCGTAGCAGTTTAATTTTCATAATAAACAAGAAAGTATCAATATATTATGTTTCTTTATTTCTACGGTGATTGCCCCTAATAACATTACAACAAAATCTGTCTTAAGATTGTTATATAATATGTGTATATTGCTACTAGAGACAAATAAAACATAACATAAAATCATAAAGTGTAGAGAATGATACTGTAAATTTTTGATTGTCGAGACTCAAAAACATAAAAATAAGGAAGATGTTGAGGCTTGTGATGCTCACAGTTTCCTTAAGAGAGATTCGTCATCTCCACAATGCTTGAGAATCGTGAACGTCTATTTCTCAGGATACAACAACAACGGATAACTTCGTTAGCACAAACGGGTTATCAAGGCGAACAAAAATTATGCATTCCCTCTATTACAAACCGGATACACATAAGGTCAAGATGAACGTTAAACAAAAATGAAGAGTAATGAGTTGTGTTTCTTGGTATCTTAGAAATAAAAATAAAACTCTCAATTTATAAGAAATGGAATTGAAAGAAAATGGTCATAATTAATTAACAAAATTAATTTTACCAATGTTTTATGAATTAAAATAAAACCATAAATTAATTTTATTTTCAATTCACATTAGTACACATGATGACAAACATCAATTGTGACAACTTCTTTGACCACATTTTCCAACACATATTTCATCCCACATACTCCATCTTTAACCCTGTTGATCCCAGTTGAGCAAACGATCTAATATAGAAACTGACTTTAAACAAAGACTTATTAAGTATCACGCGGAATTTAATACTTAATTTTAAGAAGAAGAACAATAAACATTCAACACCTCAATATTATTATTAATACGAATACTCTAACCATATTAGGGTTTTACAACCTTGAAGTGTATCGACCTTAGATATAAAACATACGTATATCTAATCTACCCTAGGACCTCCTTTTATAGACTAAGGAGTCCTATACATAATACAATACGTAACCTACAAGATAAATATCTTTTCCATATTTATCTAATACAAAATACTAAACCGACTATACAAGACTAGCAGTGGTTACACAAAACTACTAGCCGCGGTTTGTCTTCAGCAGTGGTTCCATTCTTCTGTCAGTGGTTTCATCAAGATTGTCCGTGGTTCCAACACTTAGAATAATTCTTGATCCTAGGAACCAAAAACCCAACAATCCTCCCCTAAACTTGATACATTCCAATAGAATTCTCAAGTTTCCTTTAAACTCAAAACATCTGAATTGGAGGATGTAGTCAAACACTTACTAGATTTAAGAATTTTCTCATACTTCACCAACAAATTGTAAGCTTGACCATCATAGGGCATCAACATCTTGATAATACCAGGCTTCATCATCCGAGTAATAACTTCGGATACTTATTCAGGTTGAGGATAATCACCTCCTACAAGCATATGAATAACTTCTCCAGAAACAGTTAAAACATGAACTCCACAAGTTTGATATAGAAACCAGCTTGCAACTTGTCCATTGCAGAGTCCTTTCCATTCAGGTTCATCATGAGTAGGCTCAAACAAAATCTTCAAGTGATGATAAACCATTCTCTCATGATAATCATCTGGTTGCATATTACCATATTTATTCTTATAAAGCTCCCAAAGATTCAGCAAATCATCTCTATCAAAATCTTGAAGCATCTGTGAAAATTTATTATACTAAGAAACTTCATTATTGAGTCTTTGAATTTTCCAACATCCTTTACTCCCTTTAAACTCATATTCATAAAAGATAATTTTATTACTATCTTCAGTTTCTTTCAATCTTTTAGAACCGGATGCATCTGAACCTCGATTTCTCTTAAGATTACCTTTAATCCACTCTTCATCTTTTTGAAATTCATTGACGAAACTATCATTATTAACCCTCATACACATCAAATAAAGCTCATGAATTCTTTCAAAAGAACATTTATTAAGATTATCAAGAATATGTATGCCTGAATTCTTAATAATCTTCATCAGTACATTCCTCATCTATGCTAATGTAGGAGGTTTCTTTCTTATAACTTGCTTTCTTTCTTTGCTAATCTTCCTTCCCCATTCACCCAAAAGTCTAGCTCTTTCCTCATCATCTAAAAGTGCCCATTCTTGTGGAGTATACTCATCATGTATTTGATTAGAAGCTTGAAGGTAGTTTTGTGATTCATACCATATGGCTAACAATTTCTGACTAGCCTCTTCTTCTTCTTTCTTCCTTTTCTCTAAAGCTGCTTGTTCTTCAGCTAACATCTTTCTTATATACTCTGCATCATAAGCAATCTGTTCTTCTTTACTTTTAAACTTCAACTCTGGTCCTGCAACTCCTTTACCTTTTCCAATATCTGGTTGAGCCACATTCTTCTTCAAAGGCCCACCAATAACTAAACTTTTACCTTTGGATTTGTTTGTAGTAGATTTAAGAGAAGAAACAGGTGCAATGATAGGTGTAGGGTTAGATGAGGTTTTACTAAGATTGATCAGTGTACTTGCAGCTTCTTTCTCAACCTCTTTAGATTTGGGTGGTGATACAGAGATAGTTGTAACAATTATGGAAGTAGTTATGATAGCAGTGGGTACAATTGCAATGTCTGAAACTGCAGCAGTGGTTTCAAAAGTACTAGCCGTGGTTGCAGACACACTATCAGTGGTTATGTCCTGCATGACTTCATCTTCTACCACAGTCTTCAAACTTTCAAGAACAACTTCATTCCCATCTTTATCATATACCACAAATTGTCTTTGCTTGATCTCCACTATCCACATCACTGCTTTATGCTCATCATTAGCCTCCCCTGAATTCATGTCTTCACTCCTCCCCTGTTTGGTTACATTCTCCACATTTAGATCTGGAGAGGAGTCCATATTCTTTTTCATTTTCCTAATTTTCCTCAAACGAGCAACCCCAGGTCTTCTTACTTTCTCCAAAACAAACATCCTATGCTTCAGCCTCCGAATTTCCTTACCCTGAAACACAACCAACTCTTGAAGACTTGAGATTGTATCATCCATTTTAACACATTTAGCCGTCAATTCATTAACAAGTTTAAGAATATCCTCCCCACTTCGACCTGTGTTAACTGGTCCGAGAGGTGGTTCATTGGAAAAGTCATTATGTACCAGAGTAGGATCCGTCAATTCATGTTCATGTTCCAATCTATCCTCATCACTTCGAGCTGTGTTAACTACTCCGAGAGGTGAATCCTTGGATATAGAAAACATAGCATCAGACCTAGCCTGATCATCTATGCACCCTGTCTTATCCAGTTGGCTAAGGATTCCTCCACATGTGTTAAGTTCCAAGGAACTCTCCAAATTAGGAGTTGCCAAAGGTTGGGTCTTATTGATGTTTCCACTAGCCTGACCAGCATCTAAGCATGAATCAAGAAGTGGAAGCCCTTCCAATCATGTCACCTCCATCACCTGTGATAGCCTCATAAGCAACACCACTAGCACTAGCCTGAGGTAGCTTAGTGCCCTTCCTCCTCCTAGTCCACACAATGGGGTTAACAGTTGTTGCAAGTGTACTAACAGTGGTTTGGGGTATACTAGCAGTGGTTTGAGATTCACTATCAGTGGATTCAGGTAGCAAGGGTTGGGCTTCAAGACCTTCATCAATCTCAGGAACAGCAGGCAAAGAGATCATATGTGGAAACAAAGGAACATCTATGATTTGAACATTTGGCTTTTGATTCCTCATATGTGCAAACACCTTAGGAAGCATATAATGTACTTCATATTCTCTAGAATGCTCAACAGGTTCTTCAATTTGACTCTTAACAATCAATTGCACAAACCTAGGATATAAATAATATTTTCCTTTCTTCCTAATGTTCTGCACAAGACCATCATAAATCATCCTAGACCAATTAAACTTCCTTCCCTAAAAAAAACAAATAATAGCTGTAGCAATCTTAGAAGGAAAGTCATCAAAACCAGTGGTCTTGTTACTGCACACATCAATAAGGTGTGTATTAAAAACTTCCATTGAGGTGAAAACAGACTCTTAAAAATTTTACCTTTCCACCCCTGTGTGTATAGCCTAACCTCTCTAATCCAGCAAAAATCTCAACATCTGAAAGATTATCAACACCATCAGCATCATCAAACTTCAAAACCCTTCTAATGATCTCCTCATCAACCAAAATTTCATTCTCATAGGAAATCAATCATTGGATGAAAACCTTCAGATCTATTGTTTTTGACCAAGTTAGCAACAAGGTTATGGGTTTGAGAGTACTGGGTCGCCATTATGATTGATGATGCAAGTGTGGAGGGATTTGTGAATTAACCAAAGTAAAGTGATTAGGGTTTATGGAGAGCGCCAAATTGAATTGGTTTGAAGATCAATTAAATGATCTGTCTGTGCTTTCATTTGGCTTAGCAGTGCTTTCAGAGTGCCTTTTCTTCTTTAGAATTTCTTCTACCGACACTGAGTTATCTTTCAACAACTCATCTTTATCTTGATGATGATCAACATTGCCTCTAGTATTCAAGACATCATCATCAGTGGGACCTTGCTTATCAATGATTGGTGAGACAGAACTAGCTTTCCACTTTTCAAACAAATAGAACTCCTTTGGAGAATCAGCTTCCTTAGAATATGTGTCTGCATCAGAATCCTTTTGTGTACCTGCATTAACATTAGTGGAATTTCCTGCAATGATAGGCTCATAATTCATAGATTTGGTTAGCATATCAATGTTAAACAACCACCGGTCCTTTGGTCTCAACACTAGGAGTCTTTTCACTAAATTGAACATGTATGTTCTCTTCAACAATTCTAGTCCTCCTATTGTATACTCTGAAGGCTATACTATTAGAATAATAGCCTAAAAAGTATCCATCATCAGCTTTTTCTTGAAACTTGCCTAGGTAGTCTATGGTATTCAAGATAGTAACAGGACACCCAAAGGTTTTAGGAATGCAATCATTGGCTTCCTATCATGTAACAGCTCATAGGGGTCTTGTTATGAGGCTTCACTACCTTACTTCTATTCTGCACATAACATGCAGGCCTATGCTTTAGCCCAAGGTAGTTGGTAACTTAGACTCGACAACATTGTCTGGCGGCCTCAATTAGTGTTTCGTTTTTCCTTTCAGCTACACCATTTTGTTGTGGTGTTCTAGCAACACTAAACTGTCTTCCTATACCCTTAACTACACCGAACTGATTCATCACATCATTTTAAACTCGGTTCCATTATCACATCTGATTATCTTGACCTTATGATTTACTAGATTTTCTATCTTAGTAATGAAACTCTTGAGGATCTCACTAGTTTCACTCTTAGCGACCAAAAGTATACCCAAGAAAATCTACTATAATCATCGGTGATAACTAGGCAATCGCTTATGGTTCAAACTTCTAACAAAGGTAGGTCCAAATAAGTCCATATGAAGCATAAACAGTGGTTGTGTAATGGTGTTGACTGTTTTGGTCTTACAAGAAGCTCTATGTTGTTTTCCTTTTTGACAAGCCACACAGTTCCTTACACTCAAAAACCTTAGAAGGTAACCCTCTCACTAAGTTGCCTTTTACCGGTTTATTGATTGTTTTGTAATTGAGGTGACCTAGCCTTCTATGCCATAACTTAGACTCATCTACAGATGCTTTGGCAAACAAACAGGTTAAGGACCTATTAGGAATTACATCTTTAAGATCAAAACAATATATGTTTTCCTTCCTAGGTACCCTTAGTCGTATATATACTTCTCATCGGGCATCTTAAATTCAGTGACAACACCACACACTCAGTTTCCCCAAAAAGTACCCAGTTTTTCTTATCACACATTTGAGAAATACTGAATAAATTATACTTAAGTCCCGTACGGATAGACCTTTTCAAAGTCTAAATTCCCTGATCGATTGTGCCTCGCGCCAAGTATCTTTCCTCTCTTTGGATCATTACCAAATGCCACATATCCTCCATCAAAAGCTTCAAAATCCTCCGGTTGCTTCCATCCCAAGTCATGTGCCCGAGCAACCACTATCAAAACTCTTTTATCTTTTAGCTCATCTTGTAGATTGCCACCGCACATGAAATTAAACAGATTAGTTCCTTTTGTGGACCCAAGCCAATTACGACTTGGAGTGCATCTGTCATAAACATAATCAAATTTGTTTAGGTCCATTGATGAACAGTTGACATGATGTAAAACCTTGGTCTTAGGTTTTCATTGCCAACTAGCTGAGGCCTTTACAGCATAAAAATGGTTTCCAACCATCGTGTCGATTATCACCTTTGGAATTTTTAAAACTTCTTTTGTATCAGTGGTGATATTTTGCTTAGCAGTGGTTACACTTTGCTTAGCCGGGTTTACATTTTGCTTAGCGATGGTTGGAACCCATTTGGGTGCAGCAGTGACAATTGATTTTGTATTTCCATTCCTCATTAACACCGCTCTAGGAATCATGTTTCTGTTAGGATGAGGGATTGTTTTCTTTGAAAAGTTTTGGTGATTTACCCTCCTCCAATGATTCCAAATTTGTGGTCTGTTTTTATAACAGTTTCTCTGTAAGTGTTCAAAACTACCACATGCAAAACAAGCTTTTTTAACACATTGAAACTCATTTCCTAACCTATTTGAAATTAGTCCATTGAAGTTTCTCTGGTTTCCCTTAGGTATGTATCTTTTCATCTGTTCCCTAGGTACTTCCTTGTACCCTAGTACTTTCTTAGCAATTTGAGCTCCAAATCTAGGCACAAGGTTGGCATGCTTAGTATCAACTTTCTTAACAGGTTCTATCTTCTCAGTTGTGTTGATCTGATCTATCTTCCTCGAATCGATTCCTAATCTTCAATGATGGGAGCATCGAGATGACTTATCGAAACCTATCTTAGGTGATGCATTGCTAGTTTCACCTACTGGGTTTATTGAAACTGAATTCACTGCTAAATGACAGTTCTTTAGAAGGTGGTGCATGTTTTATAAGAGATGGTAGGGGCATATTATTGTAACCAAGACCGGTACCATCACGGAACAATTTTTACCTATTGGCTTATTTACTAGATCGAGTGATATGTGCAAAACACATATCATTTCTTTCTAAAATAAACCCAAAATAACCAAAAAAGAGCCGTTTATTGCTAATATTTAATGGTTTCTTGAGTTTATGCTTGTCAGGATACGGATATGATAAAACACACAAAAGATAGCAAAATCGAGACAAAACAGAACACGAGAGATAAAGAGTGCTAAAGCTGAGAAGGTCAATTGTGCATTGTGAAGACTTTCATCTTTGAAAAGATGATTTACGAAGATATGATCAACTTTGAAGAATTTCTGAAATCGATCCTTCAACTTTCATCATTTGGCAGAAAATACCCTTGAGTTTCAGAAATTTGCAAAAATAACCCTTGGTCTATTGAGATTTGGCAAGACTAACCCTTGGATCACATTTTTAGAATTACATGTTTAGTCCTCGAAAATTGGAATTTCATTTTGGCCTTTGTCTATACTTTGGGTCTATTTTACATCCTAAGTCCAAACTATTAAAACATTTAGGCCCAAAACCCTTCAAGCCCAACACATACCCGGTTAACCCCTTTGCGGCCATTTACCGGTCAACCCACTATTAACTCCGTCAAATTATTATTAATAATCCACAACAAAGTGCGCAAATTGTTTTCCCCTTTTCCGCTCATGCCGGATACATGAACCTAAATTACCCTTCCACTTATTAGCCAAAATTAACTCCAATTAAGGGTAAATTAGTACTTTAACGCTGACATCTTGCTGACACATTGGTTGCCAGGGTCATTGATCCGTGTGTCACATGCCTATCTCGCCTCGATTGGTGAAGGGATGTGGCATGTGTAATCCAAGGCGATATATGGATTGGATGCATTTGGGATATGATCCAAGGGCTATAATCACTCAGAGAAAGCACATGCTTTCGGCATACGGATTCTTCTTCAGCTCAAGCTCGCCTATAAAAGGCACCTCATTTTCACATATGATTAAGTAGGTAGGAGTAGGATAGTAGTAGTTTCGGTAGCTTATTTAGTATTTAATATTTTTAATATTTTGATTTCAAATTGATATTGTATTGTTTTCATTATTAAGAATTCAAGTTTTAATAAAATTGTCTTATTGCACTTATTTACATTAAGCATTAGTTGTTCTCAACTATTTTAATAGCATTCTTATGATATTAGTTTATCGATTTAATTTCGACTTGTTTTTATATTTCATCAAAAATCATCAAAAACATAAGAAATTACTTGAAAAATAAAAAATACATCAAATCTGTTCTAAGTTTGTTTTTATGGTTTCTAAATTTCTTATAAGCTTAATTCTAGGTTATTAATTGTTTTAAGCTAGCTACTCGGTTGTTACTCAAATAATTACTCACGGTCAACTAAAGTCAAAGTTAGAATAATCACTAAAGCTGCTTTCGGTTTCTTTGAGATGGTAATGGATTTGGGTTGATTGAGTTGGGTTAATATAAGGTTTAGGTCTTGTTTCATTGAAATCATGAGCATGTCATTGTGAGGACTAAAGTCCATTTTTCGTCCTTCCTTTGATTCAGTAGAAAATTTGTTTTAATAATTGCTTAGTCTTGTTTAAATTCAGTATATTTTGCTATTATAAGTAGATTTAAGTGTTATTTTAACCTCTGCATCTTTAGTTGTTTTAATTTATGTTTTATTATCATAATGCATTATTAGGAAGTAGTGGATTTTATCGGTTTTAATGGTGTAGGTCTCTTAATTTAGTCATAATCGGTCATTTAAATTTAAATTTAGTGATATGATAGGTTGATTTAGTATCTCACTGTTTGAAACTTGCATATCAGACTTTATAGGGGTGTTTGGATCAGAATATTGGATTGAGTCATAAGCTGGTGTTGAAGTCAGAAGATAGTGCAGTAGTCTTATTTAGATTAATGAAGTTAGTATAGGCTTAAAACATAGCTTGCTTTCCACTCAATAGTCAACTTTAGTATTAATCTTATTTACAGATAAATAAAGTAGATTAGACATAGCAATAGCTTGCATTTAGTTGTAAAATCAATAGAGATAGCTTACATTAAGTTCAATTTATCTTCTAACATCATTTTCATTCATTAGATCTAGCTCAAAGTTCATCTAAGTCAACTTTTCCAAAACTGTCAAAAAGTCAACAAATGCTCAGTGGTTTTGGACAAATCTTTATTGAATTTTAATGAACTCACTGTTGATCCATAGAAGCTGAGATTTTGGAATATAGATATTTGGGTGGTTTTCTTTCACTAGGTGATTTTTATTTATTTTGTGATTTTTTCTTGCTGACTTATTAAAGTGCTTAAAGATGCCATTTTGTAGGTAGTTTGGCATAGTGAAGCTAGAATATGATCTTGTGCTTAATTCCTTTTTGCCTGGGCTTATTTGATCCATTCCAGTTGCAGTAGCTCATTTTAGGTTAGATTAAGGCTTAGGTAGCTTATGGTAGCTTATAGTTAGCTTTTAGCTTATTTCTAGTGCTTATTAACATTAGTTTTGTGCCCAAATCATAGTTTCTGTGATCATTAGTTGTTTCTTTTATTTTTTCTTGATTATCAGCATAAATTTATAATATTATGGAAGTTTTCATATTTTTCCATGGTCTTTTGCTATTTTTCTGCATTTAATTTCATTTTCTAGGCTTTTTAATTAGTATTTAATGAAAATAATTCAGAAAAAAGTCTAAAAAATAAAATTTCAATTTTCTCAGTTTTAGAAAAATAAAAATGTCTTAAAAAATATTTTTCCATATTTTTCCTAGTCATTTTAGTATTTTCTTGGAATTTAATTAGATTTAAATAGTTTAAAATTCATAATGATTAGAGAAAAAGTAAGAAAAATGTGATTCCAGTTTTGAAATTTTTTTTAGTTAATTTAGATTTTTAATAAATAGTTTTGTAATTTTCTTGCATGTTTTCATAATTTTAAGCATTTTAAGTCTATTTTAAATGTCTAAAATTAGTTTTTAATTCAAAATAAATCAAGAAAAGCCAAAAAAATTAGTTTTAAATTTCAAATAATTTTTAAATATCATTTTTAGCTGTAGAAAATTAGTAGTTCACTTTTAGGAGTTGAAATGAAATAGTTTGCATTTTAAATACGTTTTTTAATTATTAGTTAATCGTTTTAGTTCCCAGCATATTTAGTTGTATTTACTTGTTTGCATTATAGATCCAGTAGTTTTACTTGCTTCCCTTTATTATTCCTTGCCTCGTAGCGTAGAATTCCCCAAATCCTTTTTACCCATTGAATCGAATCACGCGGCGTGAGTTGTTAAACTTCAATTCATCCACGTTGGAAAACAACTTCGGGGAAATACATACCTTTGTATTTCTTAGGAAAATATCTTATGCAACGAACTTATCAAAATGGCCATTGCGGAATTCTAATAAAGGCAGAGATAATAAATGAAGCAAGTAAAACCACTTGATCTATAATCTTGACAAGTCTAACTAAATATCTGAGTGGCGCTTATTAACATAATAACGTAACGAATAATCAAACGTATTTAAAATATGCAAACTATTCATTTAACTCTAAAAGTGACTACTAATTTTCTACAGCTAAAAGATATTTAATTTTGAAAAAAACTATTTTTTGTTGATGAATTAAAAGCTTAATTTTAGACATTTAAAATAGACTTAAAATGCTTAAAATTATGAAAACATCTTACAAAACTATTTATTAAAATGAAATTAACAAAAAGTTCAACTGAATCACATTTTCTTACTTTTCTGGCATATGAATACCTTTAAACTATTTAAATATAATTAAATTCACAGAAAATACTAAAATCACTAGAAAAATATGGAAAAAATAATTTTAAGACATTTTATTTTCTAAAACTGAGAAAAAGTAAATTTTATTTTTAGACTGCTTTACAATTATTTGCATTAAATACTAATTAAAAACCTAGAAAATGACAGATAAATGCTGAAAGAAAAGACCATGGAAATGAAAACTATAATATAAATTTATGCTTTAGATAATCAAAAAATAAAAGAAAACAACTAATGATCACGAGCTGATTTGAGCACAAAACTAATGTTAACGTAAATGCTAAAAGCAACAAAACCGCTAACAAAAAACTAACCAAAATGACTGCTGCTGGTATCAAAATAAGCAGATCGATTCTAGCTTCAGCAAGATCATGACTAAAAGTCAGAAAGGCAAATCACAAAAATAAAAACATGAAAATCACCTATTGAAATCTCCAAACTTCAGCGATGGATTCATTAAGTCAATAAAGAGTCCACGTCGAAACGGCGAGCATTTGATTTGACTGGCGTTTTGGAAAAGTTGACTAGATGAACTTTGATAGATCTGAATGAAAATGATGTTAAAGAAATTGAACTTAATAAAGCTATCTCTATTGATTTACAACAAATACTATTGCTATGTAAATGAATAATCTGAAGTTGACTTATTGAAAAGAAAGCAAGCTATGTTTTAAGCCTATACTATTCATTAATAAATAAGACTATCGACCTTCTCGACTTCAACACGACATGACTTTCAATCACAATACCGATCGACACTTAAATCCGATATGCAAGTTTCAACAATGAATATAAATCGGCCTATCATATCACTAAATTTAAATTCTAAAGACCTATTATGACCGACTAAATTAAGAGACCTAACGCATCCCGCACTACCTAATAATGCAGATAGCGATAACAAAAACGTAAATTAAAACAACTAAAGATGCAGAGGTTAAAATAACACTTAAATCACTTGCGCAAATAGCAATTTAAACAAGACTAAGCAATTATTAAAACAAATATTCTTTGAATCAAAGGAAGAAAAATGGACTTCTGAAGTACATGACATGCTCATGATTTCAATGAAACACTCTAAACCCTTATATTAACAACTCAATCAACCCAAATCCATTACCATCTCAGCAAACGCATTTTAGTGATTATTGAACTTTGACTGTTGACGTATGTATTTGAGTAACAACCGTAGCTAGCTTAAAACAATTAATAACCTAGAATTAAGCATAAAAATTTAGAACCCATAAAACAAACTTAGAACATTTGATGTATATTTTTCAAGTAATTTCTTATGTTTTTGATTTTGATGATGAAATATAAAAACAACTGAAATAAGTAGCGATTAAACTAATATCATAAGAATGCTATTAAAAGCTGAGTAGTTGAGCAACCTAATGCTTAGAAATAAGTGCTAAATAAGACAATTTTATTAATAATAATGAAAACAATACAATACTTGAATTGGAATCAAAATATTAAAAATATTAAATACTAAATAAGCTACTGAAACTACTACTCTACTCCTACTCTACTTAATCATTGAAAATGAGGGTGCCTTTTATGGCTGAGCTGAGCCGAAAGAATCGAGAAGCATGCGGTGCCATGCGGATCGCTTATCCCCAAATGCATCCAATCCATATCAATGCCTTGGATTACACCTGCATCACATTGTCGACCACAGTGTTTGGCGATCGGCATCACACGGATCAATGACGCAATATGTGTCGGCAGCAGCTGAACTAATTTACCCTTGGTGGAGTTAATTTTGGCTAATAAGTGGAAGGGTAATTTAGGGTTCATGTATCCGGCATGAGTGGGAAAAGAAAAAACAATTATTGGTTGTGGATTATTAATAATAATTTGACCGGAGTTAATAGTGGGTTGACCGGGTTAAATGGCCGGGTAAAGGGGTTAACCGGGTATGTGTTGGTCTTGAAGGGTTTTGGGCCTAAATGTTTTAATAGTTTGGACTTAGGATGTAAAATAGACCCAAAGTATAGCACAAGGGCCAAAACTGCCAATTCTGAATTTTTAAGGACTAAACATGTAATTCTGAAAATGTGATCCAAGGGTTAGTCTTGCCAATCTTCAATTGACCAAGGGTTATTTTTGTAAATTTCTGAAACTCAAGGGTATTTTCTGCCAAATGATGAAAGTTGATCGATTCTGCAAATTCTTCAAAGTTGATCATATCTTTCAGAAATCATCTTTTCAGCATGAAAGTCTTCACAAATGCACAATTCTGACCTTCCAGCTCAGTTTTAGCACTCTTTATCTCTCGTGCTGGGTTTTGTCCGATTTTGCTATCTTTTGTGTTTTATCATATCCGTACCTGCACAAGCATAAACTCAAGAAACCGTTAAATATTAGCAATAAACGGCTCTTTCTTGGTTATTTTGGGTTTATTTTAGAAAAGAAATGATATGTGTTTTTGCACATATCAAAATACCCCAGACGAGACCATTGTCGTGTCCCGCTAATGCAATCAACTCACACTTCTAAAACTAAGGATTTCAATCTCTTTCTACTAAACCTATGGAAAGTAGCAAAGATTCCTCAAAAGAGATTAAGAAACCTTAATTCTAAAAGCGCCCGTTTACCCCTTTATTTCACATGTATAGATATTACGATTAAGCACATTCATTATGAGTGACGGTTTGTTGAACTTTCATGTCGATCAATAACTCCAACATTTTTCAAACGACACGTTAGGATCACAGAGTAGGAAACACAACACATCGTGAAGTGACCATACGGATAGAATACATCGTCCCTGATTTTTCACAAGTCCCCAAACTAAGCGTAAAATCGAAATCATTGTTAAATATGATTCTATATGCTAACACTACCCATGGAAGTTACTTGTGTAATTACCGTTTGCTCCCATTTTCCTATTTTCCTCTATTTATTTTATTTTTGTGAGAAATGAATTTCTTCAAATTTCTCGTTTCGATAACTTTTATTCTGATAAAGATATAAAGCTAAGTCGCTAATTAGTTATCCATCTTCCCTCGAAAACCATTGCACACAAGAATAAGGTCCAAATCAAGGTCCTAATTTAACATGATTTAGAGAGATATCTCCGGATTCAAAGTTTGGCTTAACACTTATTTCAGCACATTTGCATTTTTGTAACTTAGGCCCTTGGTCTTTTCAACCACTAACTCAACGGGATTACCGTTTTATCAGAAGTCTTATTATGAATTTGGATTTTCCTTAACCTTTTTGGAAGTCCATGACAACGGGGGTACCGTCAGACATAGAAAACTTTTATGGCTTTGGATTTTTCAACTTTAATACATTTGGGCTTTATTTCATGTTAATTTTTGTGCCAAAATCTGAATCCTATGGCTTTTATAACAATAGAAACAATAGCAGCAAACTATCAGGAATCAGTTGTCTATTACACCGCAACACTGACAGTACCTTGATGTGTACCCAACTCTCATGGGCAAAGATTCTATAAAGAAGATAAAGAACTAACTATCGTCAAAAACTCAACATATTTAATTATTAATCACATATATGGGGTGAAACAATTTTGTGGGAACAAAAAGCCATAAGTACCTTCGATGGGCTCTAAAGAGAACCATCTACTTCGAGCTTAGCATCTAAACTCATAAGTAACTCTATCATTCCTCGATCTCCGCAAATTTAAAATCCCATATAATGAGATCCGCGGATGATTAGCCGATAATTTTTGATTATCTATGGTTAAGGGAACAAGCTAGGGCTCAACACGCGTTCAAGTCGAATTCCATTCCTACTCGCCCGTGTGAAAGTCAACAAGGTGTCAAAACATATATTAATTTAGCAAATGCTTCATCAAATAATCTCAAGTCTCGCATTTTTAAAGTCACTTATTAGAAACTAGCACATTCTTGTTTAAGCTTCGCATATTTAAAATCACTTAGGGAGACTTGCAAATTCTTGGCCTTGTGAGCTAGAATCGCATTTTATAGCCTCTTGTCTAAGCAATTAGCAAATGCTATTTCAAGAAAACGCATATTTAAAGTAACTTCTAAGAGACTAGCAAGAACTTTTCAATCATAAAACTAACAAAAGCTTACAAAAAATTTTAAATTTTATCATTTTTGCACAATTTTTCATTTTCTAAGGAAAACGGGGTTCGAGAGTACGACAAAAACAAGCACGTGCGGTCAAATCAAATCGAAGATTACCCTACCCCAGACTAGAACGAAACATTGTCCTTAATGTTTAAAGCAAGGGTATCAACGAAAATCTAAAAGCCGTTTATTAAGTATGCTCAAAGATAAACGTTAGTCGATAAGATTAGGATATCGGATTTCCATCAGCATCGATCATGAAACTCGAGTGGAGAAAAGACAATCTTCGAGCACGAGAGTCTTCATATCGGGAAAATCCTAAACACAACATCACAAACAACCAAACATGAGAAATCGAAGAGGCTAACCCCTTCACGTCACTTATTAGAAAATAGAAAGAAGATAGAGATAAGCATGGGGTGCCTCCCTGGCGCTCTTTTTTTTCTTCTCGAGTCGCTAGCTGACTCGTCCCCTCAATTCATTTGTCCTTGGGGAAGAAAGTGGTAGAGATACCAAGGTCAAAAACGGTGTCCTCATTCCCGAAGGAATGAGACTGGGTGGGTTGGGAGGGGAATAAAATGTCGGGCTCAAGCACATAAAGGATAACTTCTCCCAAACTCACAAAAGGTATATCAAGAAAGAATGATCCATCATCCGGCGGTTTTGCGGGTGGACGAAGGAATGACGGATCAAAGAGAAACGACTCCATATAAGAAGGGAGTCCATGGTATAGAGAATTGTTACTTGAAGGTTCAAACATGAAGGCATCCAAGAGAGGATCCTTTTCTCGAATAACGGTTTTAACAAAGAACTCATCAATGAATATCCCGGGTTTAAAGATTTTGTCTTCACACATCGGCTCAACGGGATAAAGGATGGTGGACTCATCAGAGAAAGGGGAGTCAATAAAACCATCAAGAACAACCATATCCCCCTCGGGATCATCAACAACATCCTCAATACCCGGCGGTATCAAGTCATCAATAGCATCCTCAATGATCGAGTCATTCGTCGGATTATCGGAAATCTCGTTCATAACCTCGCTCATATCAACCTTGAAGTAGAACTTCTCGTATATCGGAGAATGAACATCGGACATAGTGGGACTGCCACTAATCTCTTCATCAAATCGGAAAGTCTCAAGCTCGGGCGAGAAATCACTATCTTTAACGGAGATAGGATGCGAACTTGAATTATCGTTTAAGGCTTCAATTTTGGAAATGAGAAGATTAACATTGAACAATGTTTCACGTAATACTTCATCCTCGATCTGTATATCATCGGGCTCAATCTCTTCATCTTCCGGCTCAAAATCATTATCTTCTTCTATGTGAACGGGCTTAGAAGGTAAGTCGTCGACGAAATCGATGTCTCCATAAGAATCATCATCGAAATCGGAGAACATCTCAACATGATCGCTCGAAATATCAAGAGAAGGCTCATCACAAATATCAACAACAATCTCGGACTCAATTGGGATTGGGATAAGGATCTCAGCATTAGACGATTCCGTTTCCGGAATAGTACTAAGATGCTCATCCCCCATTATGAAAGAGTCAACGGTTTCAACAATTATCGAAGAAATAGAATCATCGACCTCTTCCAAAAGAACATCACTTCTCTCCAACCGTGAGTGAAGGGGAAGAGTCGAAATGAGAAGCTCAGAAATGAAAGAGGGATAAGAATCCGGAGGTGGGACAAGTGGTGTGCTCTGAGAGCTAGAAATTTCCACCACCCGTTGTGGTCTCTCGGTTTTTCGGTTGAGATCGTTTAAGCTCATAATGTAGTTTCGTGTTTTGTAACTCAACGAACTTCGTAGGCGAATCGTGAAAGATAAGGATCGATTCTAGAATTTTTCGGATTAGAGTCGAGAGTACAAACGGGAATCACCTCGGGTTCAGAAACATGTTCCATCTCCCTCACTGGAGAGAGAGTAGGAATCAAGGGTTCATCAAGCTGATATTTCAAAATTTTTGACAATGCTTCAAGTTTTTCAATATTGTTAATAAAAGCACGACGTTCAAAGAAATTGTCTTCGTAACCCTCGGTGGGTTCTTCGGGTAGCTCCAAAATGGTGTGATCGTCTTCCATAACTTGAACGGTTTCTTCATTAACACTTTGTCGAGCTTGAATCAGACTTAAGAGAGTTCTACACATACTTTCAATGTTGTTTTGATGTTGCTCAAATCTTTCTTCAAGATTCGCGATAAAATCCACACCCTTTGCAAAAACAACGTTCACAAAGTGAATCATCTTTTAACACATCTCTACAATTAAAGCAATAAGGTTGATCGAACGAAGGGTATTCGGAGAAATTTTGAGAATTATTGAAAGAATTAGGGCATAGATGATTATAACACCGATAATCATTTCCCAAACGTCCGGTACAACCATAACAGATAAAATCGAAAGACTCCATGAGAATTAATCATAAAAGAGGGATAAGAGGAAAGAATTATCAAATAAGAGGGTAAAGAAGAATATTTTTGGGTTTTTGATAAAAGCAAACATAAATGGAAAAAAAATTTTGAAAAGGAAAATCTTTTTGGGTTTTTAATAAAAGGGATATTTACTAAAACAGCGATAACTTCACGAGGAAGGATCTTCAAATACCGCGAATCGAGACGAATCAAAACTCACTTCATGCCCTCCCCGACAGCGGCGCCATTTTGATAAGTCGTTTTCAGTACAGATATATTTTCCGAAGAAATACAAAGGAATGTATTTCCTGGGTCGTTTTCCCAACGAGGGATGAATGGAGTTTATCAACTCACGTCGCGTGATTCGGGATTCGAATGGGTAAAAAGGGAATTTGATGGTTTCTAAACTACAAGGCAAGAAATAATAAAGGAAAGCAAGTAGAACTACTGGATCTATGATGAAAACAAGTTATTACAACTAAAGATGCAAATGATAACTAAAAACGCGATTTAACGTAATTAATAAAACGCGAATTAAAGGCAACTACTCTAATCTAAGTCCTAAAAATGATCTAAATTTACTTTTATGCTAAAAATGATATTTTAAAAATATTTATGAATTAAAACTATTTTTTTGGATTTTTATTGATTTATTTTGAATTAAAAACTAATTTCTAAATTTAAAAATTAAACTAATTATCTAAAAATTATGAAAACAAGTGAGAAAATTATGAAACTATTTTTTAAAAATCTAAAATAACTAAAAAGACTTTTGAAAATTGAATTTGTATTTTTCTGATTTTTCTTCTAATTTCTATGATTTTAAATCTATTTAAAACTAAATAAATTGTTAAAAATTACTATTTAAACTAGGAAAATTATGGAAAAATATTATTTTGGCTTTTTACATTTATCTTAATCTAAGAAAATTTAAAAATTATTTTTTTGAAGCCTTTCTGATTTATTTGTATTAAATGCTAATGAAAAATGCTTAAAACTCAATTTAAATGCAGAAAAATATCAAAAGACCATGGAAAAATAAGAAAACTTCCAGAAAATTCTATAATAATATTGAGATGCAGGTAAAAATAGTAGAAATAACTTTGGAGATCAGGAACTATGATTTGGGCACAAAACTAATGTGAATAAGCACTAGAAATAAGCTAAAAGCTAACTATAAGCTACCATAAGCTACTACAGCCTAAAACTAACCTAAAATGAGCTACTGCAACTGGAATGGATCAAATAAGCCCAGGCAAAAAGGAATTAAGCACAAGATCATATTCTAGCTTCACTATGCCAAACGGCCCTACAGTGGCATCTTTAAGCACTTTAATAATCTCTAAAGAAAAATCACAAAAATAAATAAAAATCACCTAGTGAAAGAAAACCACCCAAATATATATATTCCAAAATCTCAGCTTCTATGGATCAACAGAGAGTTCATTAAAATTCAATGAAGATTTGTCCAAAAACCACTTGAGCATTTGTTGACTTTTTGACAGTTTTGGAAAAGTTGACTTAGATGAACTTTGAGCTAGATCTAATGAATGAAAATGATGTTATAAGATAAATTGAACTTAATGTAAGCTATCTCTATTGATTTTACAACTAATTGCAAGCTATTGCTATGTCTAATCTACTTTATTTATCTGTAAATGAGATTAATACTAAAGTTGACTATTGAGTGGAAAGCAAGCTATGTTTTAAGCCTATACTAACTTCATTAATATAAATAAGACTACTGCACTATCCTCTGACTTCAACACCAGCTTATGACTCAATCCAATATTCTGATCCAAACACCCCTATAAAGTATGATATGTAAGTTTCAAACAAGGTGAGATACTAAATCAACCTATCATATCACTAAATTTAAATTCTAAATGACTGATTATGACTAAATTAAGAGACCTACACCATTAAAACTGTCAAAATCCACTACTTCCTAATAATGCAGATTATGATAATAAAAACAGAAATTAAAACAACTAAAGATGCAGAGGTTAAAATAACACTTAAATCTACTTATAATAGCAAAATATACTGAATTTAAACAAGAATAAGCAATTATTAAAATATACTTAAATCTACTGAATCAAAGTGTTAGGATATGAAAGTACTGAAGATTGATAAAGTACTGTAAGCTACAAAGTCTTGGAAAAGCCAAAGAGTCAAAATCTGCTAAAGATTAAGTCAAAGTATGCACACGAAGTCAAAGTATCTGCAAGAACAAAGAACTTTATATACGTTTATAGAAAGTCATGTAACTCTAGAATATTATGTATTAGATTACTTGTCGTACAAGGATACAATTTGTAAACCGACTAGGGTTATCCTTGAGCCTATAAAAGGATCCCTAGATTGGCATTAGAGCCACAATTCACAAGTTTTAGAGTTTACAAGTTATTTAGTGTTTTAGAAAGAAGTTCGATATTCTTAGAGTTGTTTAAGTATCTGCATAATAAGCAGATTTAGAGTTAATAATAAAAGTTATTCTTTTTAGCTTTGTTAAGTAAATTCCGCGTACTTGATAGAGTTTGCTTAGTGTTTCTTTGTTAATAACTTAGGATTTATCCGAGGTTATTAAACCTTAACAAGCTATTTAAGTTAGTTTGATTAGAGTACATCGATCCAACAAGTGGTATCAGAGCTTGTGTGGAAACTCTGACTAAGAAGAAACCCTACTATAACAAAATTCAAGATGTGGTGAAGGTCATTCCATCACCCTCAATCACCTCACTCAGAATTCCAATCATCAAGAAGGGATAATATGACCTCTGGTGCATGAAGATGAGGCAGTATATTGCCATTACAGACCATGCTCTATGGAATGTAATTGTTAATGGCAATGAAGTAGTTCCAGAACCTGTAGAAATTGCTGGACAACCTAAACCACCCAAGGCAGTCTTACTAGCAGCTACCATAAGGAATCAAGAGAAAGCTCTTAACATTCTCTTATCTCGCTATACCGATTGACATCTATTGAAGTTTCATGATGCTAAAGATGCAAAGCGCTACGGGGCTGCTCTCAAGACTAGATTTGGAGGGAATGAAGCTTCTAAGAAGATGCACGAAATCTGAAAACAGCTTTGAAACTTTCACGGTTGGTGAAAGAGAGAGTCTTGATCTTTGCATATGATAGGTTTCAAAATCTCCTCAACATGTTGGAGTTATACAAGGCGAAGTATCAGTTGAGGATGCTAATCTGAAGTTTCTAAGGAGTTTGCCATCCACATGGCATGTGATTGCAACAATGATCGAGAGACAACCAGGTTTAGATGTCATGGACTTTGATGATCTCTACAACCATCTAAAGGTGTATGAACATGAGATGACTGGTCAAACAAGTTCAAAGTCTCACAAGATTGCTTTTCTATCATCCGAAAAGAGTAGCGGTACTTCCAACAAAAGTATCGCTTCTCCTACACAAAATCTTGTGGCTCAAAGTACCGTCTCAGTATCTTGCTCCCACCCATGCTCAGCAGGCCCCACCAACTACCACTATGCACTCAGATGAAGTTGTGTGCTCATTCTTTACTGCAAGCTAGTTTACTGTCACTATGAAGAAGATCTAGCACAGATTGAAGAAGATGCACTTGAAGAAATTGATATCAGGTGGCAAGTTGCTATGATCACTGCAAGGATCAAAAAGTATATGAAGAAGACAGGCAAAAGCATTGATTTCAAACCAAAACAGGGAATAACTTTTGACAAATCCAAAATTGAATGCTTCAATTGTCAAAAGACTGGACACTTTGCAAGGGAGTGCAGGTTTGCTAAGTATCAAGCAAACAGGACATCTGAGAAACCAAAACTTGAGCTAAAAGAAATTCCAATTACTGAAACAAAGGCTTTAGTTGCTCAAGAGAAGTTATCAGAAGTTGACTGGAGTGAAGAGTTTGATGATGAACCGTGACTTCTGTATGGTAGCATGGAAGAAGTAGTTGAAGAATCAGTGGAAGAATTGAATGGAGCACTTTTGATAAGGAATCTGAACATCTTTGCTTTGGAATCGATGATGGCTTTGGAGGATTTGATTGGAGCAAGGAAAGTGAAGATGATCCTATTCTTCTTGCAATGGTGGCTACTTCACCAAGTTCATCTCCTATCTCTGAGGTATGCTCAAATTGTCATGATTTTTATCAAAAATTACTTGGCAGTTATGTGATTGAAAGAGATAATTGTGTTAGGGCTAGGTATGAGGTAGCTGGTTATCAAATAACCTTAGAATCTATGGAAGCCAAAATCTTAGCACATGAAAATAATGAAGTAGCTTGGGCTGAAAAATATGAACAACAGGATTACCAGTTAAAACTAAGTGAATGGAAATTAAACTGTAAAATTTCTGAAATAGAAAAACTGACTAAGGAAAGAGATGATTTGTTAGCTAAGTTTGTTGCTTGGGGTGAATCTGGTCTGTCACATGTTACTTATGTTCAAAAATAGAGAAGAGCCTACCTTAAAACTGGCTTAGGTTTTGGAATGGACTTTAGTAACATAGAAGAAAACCAACCTAGTGATCAGGATGAAGGTGATTTTGAGGATATAACCACTAGTGATGATGAACTCATTAATTATGTAGACACATCTAGTAATGAGGGTTCAATAAGTGAAAGTTCACTACCTCCTGAGTATAAGAAAGACAATGGTTATCATGCAGTTCCCCATCCCACTGGCATTCATCAACCCCCTAGGCCTGATGTTTCTCATTTTGGAGTAGACAGTCTAGAGTTTAGGAAAAAGCTTGTAGCTCAATCTAGGTCTGAAAAACCCAAAGAAGCTGTTGAAAATAATGTTCAAAGTCAAGCAGTACCTTTAAATCAAAGTACTGTTCCACAAGCAGTACCTTCAGCAAAACCTTTTCAAAATAGTACTGCTAAACCTTTTTGGGATAACTTTGGTCAAAACAGGTTTCATCATTCACCAAGAAGGCAAAATAGTTTTGGGCATAGACATAGAAGAAGTCACTTTGGAAGTATGGGTCAAAAACTGTGTTTTGTGTGTTTTAGTCCTACTCATTTAATCAAGGATTGTGAACATCACTCGAATACCATAGAAAATTTCCAAAGAGCAGATCACCAATCGGACACCTAGAGAGCACAAACCGTCGGAATAATTCAAATAGGGTCAATCACGAAATTTCTCACGGATCATAGATACCCACACCGAGAGAAGACCTTTTCAAAACCTTCAATATCTTACAGTACTTTCCAAAGTACTATTAATTCAGACCGATACTTTCTCAAAGTCTTGCTTTCAGCAAAACAAGTCTTGATCACACTTCTTGGAATAGGAATCCTAGGAGATCTCATTACTATCAACCTAGAAGGAACTACAATTCACATAGGGGATCTAGATCACAGGAACCAAGTGTTAAAACAGAATGGGTTAAGAGGGAAAGTACTGCGAGGACAAACAATACTTTCAACAAAAAGTGAATCGGATGTTTTGTGATACAAGAAAAGAGAATGAACTTGTAAAGAGAGTTGTGTTGAAAAACCAGAAAGTTTTGAAAATCTACATGCTAAAAATCAAAAGATAATTATGGATCATGTTTTGAAAAACAGTGGAAATTACATACTTGAAGAATTTAAGTATGTAACTCTACAAGGGGAACACAAGTCAGTAATGGCTTGAGTTCCTAAAAATCACTAACTCTTTTCTTTTTGTGCGGGGCAACCCGAAGAGGAGCTTAAAGATCATCTAATTGTGGATAATGGTTGCTCTGGAAGTATGACAGGAGACAAGGAGATTCAATGCGATTTTAGAAATATTAATGGAGGAAGAGTTGCATTTGGGAATGATCCTAATGGAGGAAGGATTACTGGAAAAGGAACTATTAAAGCAGGGCATATAGATTTTGAGAATGTTAGATATGTGAAGGAGCTTAAGTTCAACTTATTATCAGTCTCTCAAATCTGTGATAAAAGCATCTGTGTTATTCACTGACGAGAATGTCTCATCCTTTCCTCTGACTTCAAGCCAGTTGATGATAACTTGGTAGTTCTTAGAGTACCAAGAACAAATGATGTGTATAGTTTAGACATGAAGAGTCTACATTCTTATGGGAGAGCCACATGTTTAGTGGCAAAAGCAACATCCGAAGAGGCACATCAATGGCATAGAAGATTGGGCCATGTAAATTTCAAGAATATCAACAAACTGGTCGAAGGAAATTTAGTTAGAGGTTTACCTTCAAAAACTTACAAAAATGATCACTCATGCTTGGCATGCAAGAAGGGTAAACAACACAAAGCTTCATGCAAGAAGCTTGAAGAGAACTATTAGAGAACCATTGGAGTGTTACATATGGATTTGTTTGGACTCGTATGCGTGGCAAGTTTAAACAAGAAAAAGTACTGCTTGGTTGTAACAGATGATTGCAGTAGATTCAGTTGGGTATTTTTCTTGGGTTTTAAAGATGATACTTTTGATGCTATTCAAACACTGATTATAGCACTTGAAAACCAATTGAGACTCAAGGTTAGAGGTATTAGATCTGATAATGGGACTGAATTCAAGAACAAGCTTATGGATGAATTTTGTGCAAACAAAGGAATCAATAGGGAGTTTAGTATTGCAAGAACACCACAGTAGAATGGTGTTGCAGAGAGGAAGAATAGGACTTTGATTGAAGCAGCAAGAACAATGCTAGCAGATTCCCAACTACCTATTCAATTCAGGCTGTAAGTACTTGCTTGCTATGTACTTAATGAGTCTCAGTCCACAAACCACATATGAAGACACCTTATGAATTGATGATGGGCAATAAACCCAACATTCGTTTCATGAAGCCTTTTGGATGCCCTCTCACTATTTTAAATACAATTGATAATGCTGGGAAGTTTGATGGCAAGTCGAGAAGAAGGATACTTATTGGGTTATTGCACTAACAAGTAGGGCTTTAGAGTGTACAACAGAGTCACTAAGAAGGTTCAAGATTGTCTTCATGTTGAGTTTTAGAAGATCAAGACAATGAGAAAGGTAAAGGTCCCGATTGGATGTTTGATCTTGAAGTTTTAACTCCTTCCATGAACTATGTACCTGTTAGAGAAGAAAATCAACCTGTGCATAATGGAGAAGCTTTAAAATATGTTGTTCATGGAGTTCATATTAGACCGATCTTTGTCCCCGATGAAGATCTGTTAGTCCGAGCAAAGTAATCTTGATGTTCCAAAACAAAGTACTACTGCTCCAAAGCAAAGTACTGTTGCACCACAATCCTCTTTGTCTGCTGAGGATCAATCTATTCAAGAGGAACTTAATCAGATGCTTCTTCAAGATGTTTTAGCACATTCTTACACTAATGAACAAAGAAGAGCTTATGAAGAGGCAAAGAAGAAGAACAAGAGGCAGAGTACTCTCACAGACTTTGGACAAGTACTTCGAACAAAGTACTGCACGCGATTGACAATATTTTAGATGATTTGGATGATCCCACCATGTCGGATTAGAAGATTGATGATGAGTTTAAAGATGAAGGTATTTTCTCAGATTCCAATGAAGATGCTGATTTTACTAATTTAGAAGATACTTATGGAGTTCCACAGTCTCCAAGCTTAAGAATTCATAAGAATCATCCTTCGGATCAAATCATTGGTCCTTCTACTTCGGGTGATGACTAGACACAAAGTTAAGACTTTCTCTACACCTCACAATGCTTTACTTAGCTTTGTGTATAAACAAAACAGGCTGAATCATAAGGACCATCAAACCCGCCTATTTACTTGTTTAATCTCTCAAGAGGAACCCAAGAATATTGCTCAAGCTTTGACTAAAGAAAGCTGGGTTGAAGCTATGCAGGAAGAACTTCTTCAATTTAAACTTTAAGAAGTTTGGGTTTTATGTGATCTTCCAGAAGGTAAGAGAGTTATTGGAACCAGATGGGTTTTCAGAGTCAAAAGAGATGAAAGAGGTAATGTTATCAAGAATAAGGCAAGGTTAGTAGCACAAGGCTACAGACAAGAAGAAGGAGTAGATTATGATGAAGTGTTTGCTCCTGTAGCAAGAATTGAAGCTATTAGAATATTTCTTGCTTTTGCTTCTTATATGGGATTTCAGGTTTACCAGATGGATGTCAAGAGTGCTTTTCTTTTTGGCACTATTACAGAGGAAGTATATGTCAAACAACCTCCTAGTTTTGAAGATCCTAAACATCCAAACAAAGTCTACAAGGTGGTTAAGGCTCTTTATGGCCTTCATCAGGCACCTAGAGCTTGGTATGAGAGACTCTCTACATTCTTATTGCAACATGGCTACAGAAGGGGAGCTATTGACAAGACTTTGTTTATCAAGAGAGACAAGAAGGATATCATGTTAGTTCAAGTCTATGTTGATGATATCATCTTTGGGGCTACTAGACAATCCATGGTTAAAGAGTTTGGCGGTGATGCGAGAAGGAATTTCAAATGAGTTCAATGGGTGAGTTAACATTCTTTTGGGACTTTAAGTCAAGCAGTCAAAAGAAGGTATTTTTATCAGTCAAGACAAGTATGTATCTGACATACTTAAGAAGTTCAATTTTCATGATATGAAGTCTGTTACTACACCTATCAAATCAATTAATTCATTGGGCAAGGATGAAGATGGACAACCAGTTGAAGTGAAGTTATACAGATCCATGATTGGCTCACTTATGTATCTTCTTGCATCAAGGCCCGATATCATGTTTGTGTGTGTTTATGTGCAAGATATCAAGTCTCACCAAAAATCTCTCACATGAATGCAGGTGAAGAGAATTTCGTTATTTGAAACAACAACCTAAGCTGGGGTTGTGGTATCCAAAAGAGTCACCTTTTCACTTAGAAGCTTTTTCAGATAGTGATTATGCGGGTGATAACTATGATAGAAGATCAACCACCGGTGGATGCCAATATCCCAAGTCTGAAGTCCAAGAAGATGTTGCGTTTCACCTTCTCCATCTCCACAACAATCATTTCTCATTCTCAACCAGAGGAACATTCACCTATTCAAGGAGATGATTTACATCCTATACCCCCTGAAGATGTACCACTGGATAATTATGTTTTGACAAGGGAGTTACTCAAATTGCAAAAGACTACTAAGGCTCAAGCTAAACAGATTAAGAAATTGAAGCTCAAGTTTAGGAGGCTCAAGACTTTTGTGTGGCCATTGGTTCAAGAATTTCGTATATGGGTCAAATCAAAGAAGAAGGAGCAAAGGCAGTCTAAGAAAACAAAACGTCAAAAGGTTCATAAACAATCTTACGTCCAATTGGGGAGGAATTTAGAAGACGAGAATTTGAAAGAAGATGTTGTTAAGGAGAATGAACACGAAAGTTCTGAAAAAGACTGAAGAACAGATCATTCAAGATCTTGAGGAGCAAGTTAAAATTCAAAGTCTTGATGATCAAGGTACGAAGATCAAAGTACGCTTTTCAACAACAAGGATCCTACAAGCAAGAATTGTTAACTCCAAGGTTGTTGGACTTTGAAGAGGAAGTTGGTCCTTCAACAATCATACAAGAAGAAGAAGCTACACTCCGACTGTAAGAACTGCAAGTGATGATGAAACGATTCTTTGAAACCTTGCATGATCTCTCAAAGCCAAGGAGTATTACTATTTCTGAAGTTGCGATTGGAACAACCAAGAGCTTCTCAACCTACAATAGATCCTAAAGATAAAGGAAATGGTGTTACGGTAGAAACTAAGAAAAAAAAGCTAACTTTGGCAGATCTTAGAGCAATTGAAGTTGCTAGGAATGAAGCTGCAGCTAGAAAAGTTCAAGAAGAACTTAATCTTTGAAGTAGTAGCCGAAGTTACTAATGAAGAGGCAATGAATGAAGAAGCACTAGGAAATTACAAGACGAATTGAATCTTTGAAGCTGGTGAACCATTATAGTCACCTACTTCTATTAGATTTATGCCAAGAAGACCTAATCTAGCTAAAGACAGGAATGTAATGATGGCTTATTTGAAAGGTCGAGGATATAAAGGATTGCAGAAGCTGAATTATGTTGATATGAAAAGATTATATGATCTGAGGCAGAGGCTTATAAGAAGGATGTTGCAAGTATCAAAGATTATAAAGATGAAGCTACTTGGAGCGAGAAAGAAAGAAAAGTTTAAAAAGAAAAAGAAAAACTGAAGTTGAAGATGTATAGTTCTCAAAGAAAGAGAAAGTTGAGTTAAGATGCGAGACTAGGGATGAACTAAGAAATTATCTCGAACAGTAGATTTTGAATATTCTAAAGAAGATCTTGACATGAAGATGAGCAGATCTCGATTAGTGCTTTTGAATTTGTGGAATCCAAAGATGGAAGTTATATGATGTTTCATAAAGAAGATGAAAGTTTCAGAGTATTCAATAGGCTATGGGATTTATTGCACATTATAGATAGAGTGGATCTATTCTATTTATATCATGTGGTGAAAGCTTACTTTGAACATAATCCATCAGACGGAATCGATTGAGTTCTGCTTGGAGATCTTATAACTATGTGGGAAACTGAAGAGCAAAGCACTGATGACATTTGGAAGAATCAAGAGAATTGGGAAATTGTTAGCTGGAGATTCTTTGAAGAATCTGGAGTTCATGTTTTAGAGCTAGAAAATGGAACAATGATTCACATGTTTGCAGATAGAAGATACCCTCTTACAGTTGAGCTTATGAGAAGAATGCTAGAGCATGGAATGGAAGTAGAAGAGGATAATGAAACTGCTTGCATGGTCATCAATCTGTTATCAACCGGACTACTATTCTTGATGATGAATAAACGGTATGAATTTTCATTGAATAAATTATTTTTGATAAACCATTACTTTATTCAAAGCTGGCGATCAAACAAGATACTTTAATCAAAGTACTGCTTGCGCTTTTAACCATTAAATGATTTTTGGATGAACCTTTTTGTTAAGTAACAAATATTTTGAAACAAAGGTTGAATAAAGGTTTTTGAGATGGCAATATCAATAGGTCATCAATCCACCATGGTTACAAAAGGATTGGCTAATCCATGAGCAAAGCGCTTCGGTAAAGATATTACAAACCCGTTTTTAGTTGACAACTTACTAATAAGTTGTATGGTAATCAACTCACCATATCGGTTAATGTGAAGAGTTGGCTAGCCCACAAGAAAATGGCTTGTAAACGTGGAAAAACCATTATTGGTAATTAGTTCACCATTAGATAAAAGAACTAACTAGTCCGAAGGGTACAACTTTTGGAAAAGACAACTCAAATCTGTTGATAGATGATGATTTGCTAAAAATCATATGGTTATCAATGTACCATGGTCTTACACACCAAAACATTTGGCTACTCCAGAGTTAATGGCTTTGGTAAAGAGATCTAAATCCATTAAATTTTCAATGATTCACCTCTCACAGGAGTTAACACACCGGAAGTGATGAGAATAGTATGCAACTTAAACTGAATTAATGTGCAAATTGTCATATGTTGCTGTGTTCTTTGAAAAGATGGAGCTTGCTGGATGCTGTTGTAAAAGAATAATTCTAAGAGATACTTTGACAAGCACGAAACTACAAAGATAAAGTTCAAAGACATAAAACAATCGTCCTTAAAGATGAAGCTATTAAAGATACATTTACAAAGGAACTTGAAGTCAAGCAAGTAGAATTCAAGTTAGGGGAGGCTTGTTAGGATATGAAAGTACTCAAGATTGATAAAGTACTGTAAGCTACAAAGTCTTTGGAAAAGTCAAAGAGTCAAAGTCTGCTAAAGATTAAGTCAAAGTACTGGACACGAAGTCAAAGTACTGCAAGAACAAAGAACTGTTATATTCGTTTATAGAAAGTCATGTAACTCTAGAATATTCTGTATTAGATTACTTGTCATACAAGGATACAATTTGTAAACCGACTAGGGTTATCCTTGAGCCTATAAAAGGATCCCTAGATTGGCATTAGAGGCACGAATTCACAAGTTTTAGAGTTTACAAGTTATTTAGTGTTTTAGAAAGAAGTTCGATATTCTTAGAGTTGTTTAAGTATCTGCATAATAAGCAGATTTAGAGTTAATAATAAAAGTTATTCTTCTTAGCTTTGTTAAGTAAATTCACTTGATAGAGTTTGCTCAGTGTTTCTTTGTTAATAACTTAGGATTTATCCGAGGTTATTAAACCTTAACAAGCTATTTAAGTTAGTTTGATTAGAGTACATCGATCCAACAAATATTCTACTGAATCAAAGGAAGGACAGAAAAATGGACTTACAGAGGTCCTGTCACAATGACATGCTCATGATTTCAATGAAACAGTACTCTAAACCTTATATTAACCAAACTTAATCAACCCAAATCCATTACCATCTCAGCAAACCAGAGCAGTTTTAGTGATTATTCAGAACTTTGACTTTAGTTGACCAGAGTAATTATTTGAGTAACAACTGAGTAGTTAGCTTAAAAACAATTAATAACCTAGAATTAAGCTTATAAGAAATTTAGAAACCATAAAAACAAACTTAGAACAGATTTGATGTATTTTTTTTTTCAAGCAATTTTCTTATGTTTTTGATGATTTTTGATGTAATATAAAAAACAAGCTGAAATTAAGTACTAATTAAACTAATATCATAAGAATGTTATTAAAAAGTCATGAGAACAACTGAATGCTTAACAGAAATAAGTGCTAAATAAGACAATTTTATTAAAACTTGAATTCTTAATAATGAAAACAATACAATCTTTTGAATTTGAAATCGAAAGCATCTTGTGTTTTAGCAACCCTAACAATATGTTTTCTTTTTCTTTTTAGGGCTTCTACCTTTACACTTTCTGACTTTTCTAGTTTCTCTTTAAGCATCTTAATCTCTCTATCCTTAAGATCAATTTCACCACCAAGTATATTAATTTTATCAACATACTCAAACTCACATTTATTACAGTAATTTAGCTTTTCTTCAACACTTTCTAGACCAACTCTATAACCTAAGTTATCTAGAGACAGTCTTTCTACTTTTTCCTTAAACTCGGTGATAGCTTTTTGAGTTTCTAAGTTATCTTGACATGATTTAAAAGAACAAGTAGAAGTTTTAGAATCATTTGATACCTCAGAATCTGAACCAGAAGATGAAGCATAGGCCATAAGAGCAAAGTTATGCTCTTTTGAAGCTTCACTAACAAGAAAAGCTGCATTGGGTCCTTCTTCAATTTCATCACTCCAGTCATAATCACCAAGACCATCTTGAGCCACCAATCTGAAGAAGAGCGGGCTCTTCAGTGGTCTTCTTAATGCCTTCAATCCTCTTAGGTGCTCGACATTCCCTTGCAAAGTGACCCTTCTTCTTGCAGTTAAAGCACTCCATCTTGCTTTTGTCGAAACCAGCCTCTCCTTTACCATCATACTTGACCGTCTTCCAGTCCTCCTTAAAAACTTCCTTGCTTGGAGAGTCAACATTGCCATTTGCCATTGAAGATTAATCTCCACAAGATCATCATGATCAATTTGATCTAGATCTTGATTCAAAACGATAACGGTAGTTAAATCAGCCAGAAAAGCACAAATTGCACCATCACCGACATTATCACTAACAGTGGTATTGTTTGCAATAGCCGTGGTTATACCATAGGCAGCAGTGGATACATCTTGTGTACTCTTGTGATTAATGGAAACAAAAGCAATGTTTTGGCTAGTTGAAGATGCACCAGCAATGTTGTTCTCAGACTCATATACCTTCAAGTTGTTGTAGAGATTGTCGAGTCATCTTTTCAAAGTCATCCTTGTTCCTCCACACAACAGTATGCATAACCGGCAGGTGATAAACTTCTGTGAACTTTAGATTAATATCCTCTTGAGCAACTTTGTATTCCATGACTTTAGTTGGTGATGAGCTTTTGAAGTCTGTTATAGGTGCCATCAAGTTTTTCTCCACTCAGGGTGAAGTTTTCTAGCTGATGCTTGAGCATATTTTTCCTTGATTTCTTGGTAGCTTCATTACCAGCAAACCTTGTTTCAATAGCATCCATGAGCTCCTTTGCAGACTCATACTGTTCAAAATCCAAAGCATATTCATTAGGTATTCCCATAGAGAGAATACTATGAGCTTTAATCTCCATCTTTCTTTTAGCCTTGTCAATCTCACTAACAATGGCTATATCTTGGCCATCCTCACCCTTCTTAGGAAGAGTATCACCTTTTTCCACAACATCCCAGAGAGCATAATCAATCACACGAATATATTGCCTTATTCGCATTCTCCAGATTTGGTACTCTCCATGCTTGAGCATGGGCACCTTGGAAGCAGTAATCATGTGTGTTTCATCAGACATCTTAGCTTTCTTGAATAGAACTTAACATAACTTCTTCTTGGTTACAGTTTCTAGATCACAAGCTCAGATACCACTTGTTGATCCCAGTTGAGCAAACGATCTAATATAAAACCGACTTTCAACAAAGACTTATTAAGTATCACACGGAATTTAATACTTAATCTTAAGAAGAATAACAATAAACATTCAACACCTCAATATTATTATTAATACGAATACTCTAACCAGAATTAGGGTTTTACAACCTTGAAGTGTATCGACCTTAGATATAAAACATATGTATATCTAATCTACCCTAGGACCTCCTTTTATAGACTAAGGAGTCCTATACATAATACAATACGTAACCTACAAGATAAATATCTTTTCCATATTTATCTAATACAAAATACTAAACCGACTATACAAGACTAGCAGTGGTTACATTACATTATCCGTGGTTACATAAAACTACTAGCCGCGGTTTGTCTTCAGCAGTGGTTCCATTCTTCTGTCAGTGGTTTCATCAAGACTGTCCGTGGTTGCAACACTTAGAATAATTCTTGATCCTAGGAACCAAAAACCCAACAAACCCTTAGAACATTTTTTAGCTAATAGCTATTTTATTATTCTAAAATTACGATACCCTGTTCAGTCATCTTGAGAGGGTAAATCTTTTGACTCATTTTTACGCGACCTCACTAGATTAAATCTTATGACCATTTCCGGCCCTTCCCTAGCCACCCCTAAATGTATACACACACACACACCTAGCAAAGTTTGAACTCTCGACCTCCTATTTAGAAAACAAGGACCTTACCACTAGGTCATTTGATGGTGGTTCAATATTCCAACAACGTACATTTAATAAAACATATTGTATTAGTTTAAAACAAGTTCTAGCAACTTAAAGCTAGGGTTAGCGGTTGGGTATGAGATTGTTGAGGTTTCACTAGTCGGGCGCTTTTTTTTTAAGCTTTTTGTGTGGTCTAAGCGTGATAACAAATTAAAAAGATTTATGTTTGAACTAAATCAAGCCTACCAACAAAGCTTACATTGATTTTGCTAGCATTCAACTTATTGTAAGATGGTAGATGGTTGCAACTAGAATCAATAAATGCAGTGAAATTAAATTTGAGGTGGATTCAAAAAATCAATGGGATCGGATATTGCTAACCTTTAAAATACAAGTAATACTCCTCCTAATCTTTTTAACTTTTCTAAATTTCTTTTTAAAATGTTAAAATTTGGTTTTATTATAAAACTACGAAACGGAAAAATACGAAATTTAAAATATAAAGTTTGACTAGTCAAAAGTAGAAAAATACGAAATTAAAAATATAAAGTTTGGCTAGTCAAAAGTAGTAAAACCCAAAAATACTGAGCATAAATCATAAAAAAATATCTTATCTTGTTAATAAAGTGTGTAAAACCACTAAAAAAATCCTAAACATAAAATATAAAGTTTATAAAGTCAAAAGTAGTAAAAGAGAAAAGATACTAACAAAAACAATCAAAAACTATCTTGTACTATTAATAAAATGACCAAAAGGGGTAAATGAGGCAAAGAGGGATTGATTATGATCACTTTCTATAGTACAACATGAGTGAAGTCTATGTATTAATGTAGGGAAGAGATCCTCTCAAGTTATTTATAACTTGATTGATAAGAGTTGGCAATTATCAACCATTGATTATATCAATGGCTCAAATCAAAAGAACATGAGATGATTTGAGTCATTGGATTTGATCTAATGGTTGATAATTGCATCAATCAAGTTATAAATAACGAGAATCTACCATTAATGTAAGGGGTTGATACATCATTTTTTCTTATATTTACATCACATTGTACAACACTATAATGCATATTGTACAAGACAAGAATGCACAATGTGGTGTAAGTATAAAAAATGGTGTGATGCGTATTAACACCCATTAATGTAATGTTAAGGTGGTGTTTGTTTCTCAAAACAACCTCGACTAGCTTCTTAATCGACTTATTAAGACGCGTTGGACATTTAGCCTAATTAAACCATTTTTTTTCTCATTCAGGCGGTCGAGTTTAAAACCTCTTACCAAACTAGATGTGGATGTGGTGTCGTAATGCCTCTTAATTACAGATGGCAATTCGGGTTGACAGGTTGGTCGAAAACCCAAACCGAACTGACCCATTTAAATCGTCCGAGTCCGCTATATCGTCCTAACTTGTTTACACATAACGAACGACCCATTTAACCCGCATATTTACTTGGTTTAGCGGGTTAAATAGGTTAAACGGGTTTCGGGTTGACCCACTTAACCTATTTTATATACATAAGTAGACACATTACACGAGTTAAACAGGTTAAATAGGTTTGCATGGTCGACCCATTTAACATGTATAATAAAGTAAAATACTTTTTAAATTAAAGCGGGCCGACCCGCTTAATTTATTCCCAACCCAACCGACTGTTTAATAAACGGGTTAGATGGGTCGACCCAAACCGACCAAAATTTATTTAAACTCAACCTAAACCTGTTTATTTTCATATCAATTTCAGGTTGGGTTTCATATCGTCACCTGGCACTCCTACTCTTAGTGTCTCATAATTCTTTTTTCTTAATTTTTTTCGTTTTTGTTTTTTCGCTATAGTTTTTTTTTCTACGGTTATTTTTTTCATTTTGCATGATATATATTTTCTCAATATTTCCTTTGATACACATAGTAAGTTTATGAGAACTACTCAAATTATTTTTTTAACAGATAATGTTCAAAATAATAATGATGATGCTCAAACATTTGAGAATTTTTTCAACAATAGTACTATACAATCAGTTTGTAAAATTAAATTGTGGCACATGTACTTTGAACACAACCTTAAATTTTTTTATTACAAAATATTTAAATTGTTAATTGACAATGTTAAGTATACTATAAAATATCTTTTTCACAGTCTTATCATTGTAAAGTAAAAATGATAGTATATTGTAAATTGATGTATATTTTCAATCACATGGGAATACAACATATGACTAATTTTTGAGATTAAATTGCGAGATAATGTTCTTGAATCTTTTGATTAAGACATTTTATTTTCATATTGCTAGACTATGCTAATTTTTTTACTCAAATGCTCCATTTAATGTTTAAACACATTTATCTTTCGTAGAAATAAAACTGATTTGTACTTATATTATTTAGACATTTAAAAGTAAAAAACAAACAATATCATTTAATACAGATTCAAACATTTACGTCCAGTTCAGATTCACATTCGTTGTATGCGAGCAGATTGAGATTCAGAGCGTTTTAATAAACAAATATCATATTAGTTAGTGTTAAAAAGGGAAGGGGGTACTACTCTCACTTAATTCCCTTCACCTACCACCACAACCCTTAGGGTGCGTTTGATAGAGAAATTGAGGAAAAGAAATGAAGTAGAGAATATAATCTCAGAGAATAGAAATCAGTAGAGAATTTTGTTCAATTATAATGTTTGGTAACAACAGAGACTTGACCCGAGAAATGAAAATTTTTTTATTTAAATAATATTTTGTCTAAATAAAAATTCTTAAAAATATTTAAAAAATTATTTTAAAAATATATCTTTTTTTTTTATTTTAAAATTTTATGTACTTTCTTTAAAAAAATTATTAAAAAAATTTATTCCCTCCGTCCCAATTTAATAGTCCACATTTCCTTTTTGGTACGTCCCATTTTAATTGTCCACTACTAAAAATGGAAAGGGAATTTTGATCGAGTTTACAATATTACCCTCATTTGTGGTTATTATTACAACTTTTAAAGAAGAAATTAATTAATTAGTTAAGGGTAAAAGTGTAATTCTGGCAAAAGTATGTGAGAGAAAGCAATAATAATTGTGTTTTTCTAAAACTTTGTGTTTTGTGGGAGGACAATAATTTTGGGATGAATGGAGTATTTTTTTAAATGTATTTACTTAAAAAACTTGTTTTAAAAAATATATTTTTAAAATGTATTTATTTAAAAAAAACTTATTTTAATAATTAAAAAATTTTTTAAATTTTTTAAATGTAAAAAAAAATACATTTTTCAAAAAATTAATCCATTTATCTAATTTCTCCAAAAATTAATGGAAACTACTTAAATTACACTACTTCAACTCTCCATTTAAATTTCTCCAATTTCTCAATTTTTCATTTCTCGACTTACCATACAAGAATTAAAGCATTTCAATTTCTCCATCTTCAATTCTCTTAACCAAACACACCCTTAGAACATTTTTTGGTTGTAAAATGAAAATGACATGAGTGTTCTGATTGAAATTTTTACTAAGGCTTTTTGTTTTTCAACTCTTCTTTTCTCTCTTTTTCGTCTCTGTGCTAACTGAAACCGTTTGTTTTTCATAAGAGGTTAGAATCACTTCTTTCCTCTTCACCTATCTTGACATAATTTAGGTCTTTTTCTTTCCTCTACACCATGCGTATATATAAGAGGAAAAATGAAAGAAGTACTTCAATAGCACAAAAACAATCTTCTTCTTGCGATGAAGTTAAATGTAAATGACATGGTTTGCGGATGAAGAGAAAATTTTAAAACAAAAGCACACCTAACTTTGGTATAGCACAATAGTACAACAAGAGCAGTCAAAGCACAAATAAGACAGTTACACATTAATGATAAGTTAGTGGTCACGCGTCATTATATCTTTACAAGAGGTATACGTTTCGAAACTCACTCTACCTAAGTAGCGTACATATGAGCAGAAAAACTCGCTCTACCCATGTAGCTTTTACAAGAAAACAACTTATTCAGTTACTCTTAATAAATTGCGTATAAATTTGACCAAAGTGTTAATTCAACAATCCAAATATTTTGTATATGTAAAGGTAAATAAACTATAAACTAAAGTGTTGTTAACTAACCATCAATAATTTGACAATTATTGTTCTTGTTTAGATGATTAGTATTGAAATAATTGTTATCATTATGTGTATACCAGCTTAGCAGGGTACAATATAATTAACATTTCAATCATATTAGCATATAAATGTTTACAAAACGATCGGAAAAAAAAAGAAGTTATCGATGTGTATAAGCATGTCCACATGAGTAAAATGTATCGGTGACAATCACCCTCAGAACAAACCTAGCATAGTAGTAACTAATTTACATTTTTCTCTATAAACGACGCTATGATGAATGTAAATCATGTAAGTTATCGTGGATTCAGCTTATCTCATGGCCAAAGGGTGACATAACCACATATGTAAATCCGTAAGTTATGCAACAAATCGTTAATGCCTCCATGGGTCAAACTTCAAAAGTCGGATCGTGTATGATATGCATGCCTCAACAAATCGAGAACATCCGGCATATGTTAACAATTGTACTTATTTCATACTATGATAAATATTAAACATATATATACTATGGTAAACCGCCACCAATGTAGCTAGTGAGTAGTGCGCTAGTGGTGAGGTACCGTGAAGATTCAAACCTTGCTAATAGGAGTGTAAAACTGGTTGAGGCTAAGCTCAACAAGGCTAGCACGGACTTGGCTTATTTACGATTGAAGAAGCTTGAACTCAAGCTCAACTTGTTTCGAGCCTTACTTGTAAATCTCGAGCTACGCTCATGAAATATTTTTAAAGTTAGAGCTCTGCTTTCGATATTAGTATTTTGTTGAAAAAAAAAGTATTAGCAATAACTTGAGCAATATAATTTTGAAACATTTCAACAACAAAAGAAGTACAATATTTTTTTCTTTAACTTAGAAGATTAAATATAAGTGCAACGAAGATGTTTTACCTACTTCCTTCTTTTTACAACCAATTCACTCGTTTACAAGTATTGCACTTCATTTAATAATTTCAACGCTAGCTCCTTTTTCTTGGCTCTATCCCAGTGGTTACCCCGTTAAATCACTAGTTCATTCCCAAAAATTACACATGTTTCTTCTGACATGTAGTAGGTTACCCCGTTAAATCACTAGTTCATTCCCAAAAATTGTTCACAAATCAAACATTTCGATCCTCGTTTCATCTTCATGTTTATCTCATGGGTTGGGTTATTAGTATCCCAAAACACCAACAATATACTCCTCATGTTTTTTCGTTTTTTTATTTTATTTTTATTTTTATAACTTGGTGTATTAAAAACTATAAAAGCGAAAGTAAGAAACAAGAAATATACTCCCTCCGTCCCATTTTATAAGTCTATGTTTGAAAAGTCAAAGTCTTTCTCCTCAAAGTTTTTCTGTAATTATTTTTTTCGTGTTATATTATACTTGATGAAAAGTATAATAATGAAAATACATTTAAAATACAAATCAATTTATATATTTTGTATCAAGTATTATATAACACGAAAAAAAATAATTACGGTCAAACTCTTAAGTAAAAGACTTTGACTTTTCAAACATGGACGTATAAAATGGGACGGAGGGAGTAAAATTTAATAAGTTAAAAGTATTAAACTGACAAAAAAAATACGAAATATAAACGCTTAGATAATGAACTCTAAGATCCATTATTTACTAATCTTGTAACCCTAAACAAAACAAAGCTTCTCTTTCTTTCTCTCTTCCCTTGCCGATCGTGTACCACTCCCCATAAGGGATTGCTAGTTGATTTTCTAAAGGTAAAACAAGTGCTTTGTTTTTGCTTATCATAATCAAATACTAGCATACTACTAATTGAATTGCTATAAGCGTGTTATGTGTGAAACCATAGAGGGTTTTTATTTTCAAACCTAGCCTCTATTGTTTTTTGTAGGACTCATAGGGTAAATTAGTACCCACGTTCTTGATTCGTTCTTGATCAAATCCACTACAAGAAAATGTAAACAAGTTAATTAATTATGTTAATTAATTGAACGCTATACATGTTCCTTGTTTTCCACTGCGTACTCGTGTGTATTACTTGTCTAATATATTAAATTCCAGAATTAGGTTGACAACAAAGTTTACCATTAATTACATTTTTCGCAAAAATACCTACATACTCAATTCGTTAGAGCAAGGCAAGATGACGTTTTTCGCAAGAACGTTATAGCATTAATCTTTACCGTTATTTTAATCCATTTGTCCCTCAAAAATATTCTTATTAAAATTTGGTACTCGGTTTGGTAATGGCTGACAAAAGTCTATATGCATGAAAATCTTAATACATGTATTGAGTTCATGATCTACCTTAATATTAAACATAATATCGAATTTATGGCCACCAACCACTACCAAAGTAAAAGGAGTCATTTGACCGTATAATCAACGAAAGTATAAAAGAGTTATTGTAACACCAACAAAGGTTCAAGGAGTTACTTGTATCTAACTGAAAATTAATTTTGGCAAGATGTTAGGTCTTGAAAAGTGGCTTGCAATTCAACACAAATACCCATCGGTAAAATAATCTTCCAAAATTTTACTTTTGATGCCTCTTGCTCTATGTTTTACCTCCTAGAGTCCTAGCTAGTTCTTCAACGACTAACCTTGTAACCCACTTCACTTTATAAGTTTATATACATAGATCCTAGTTAGTCCATCCACATAAATCTTTTGTTGAAGAAGATAATCATGAAAAGATAAAAAGTGACGTATGCATCCATATATTCGAGTTACATTAGTGATTAGTCCATCTTCCTTAATTTTTCACCCAAGAAGATAGTTTATAAAATGATAAAAAGTGATTGATGTACGTCTATATGCATCCACATGAGAGAAAATGTGTGTGGTACTAATCACCCCCGTAAACAAACCTAGGCGATTGATTACATTTTTGCTATAAGACGCTATGATGCATATATATCTGTAAGTTATACACAGATCAGTTATCTCATGGCTCACGGGTGACAGATTAATCGTCCTAGCTACCTAGTTCCACATATGTAAATATGTTAGTTATGCAACAAATCCTTGATGCCTCCATGGGTCAATCTACAAAAGTTGGACCGTGTGATATGCATGCCTTAACAACTTGGGAACAACATGACATGCATATGTTAACAAAAATACTGGTTTCATACCGCAATAACTCTATAACATATAGATACGTACTATGGTAAACCACCACCAAGGTAGCTAGTGAGAAATGCCCTAGTGGTGAGGTATCATGATGTTCTCACAAGAAGATTCAAACCTCACTAGTAGGGGTGTAATCCGGCTGAGGCGAGTCTAATTAGTTCAACTAGGGACGGAACCAGGAACAAATATTACCGGTGCACAATTTTTTTAAACCGTAATATAGAAATACATTTCGATAGACCGAGTGCATTTAATATGCATTTAGGAAATATTGATGTTTTTAAAAAATAACATTGCATCGTAAAATCCATAGGAGTCCACGACACCCTGCGGGAAACCCTGTTCCGTCCCGAGTTCAACAACGTTTAGCATCGGAGAAGCTTGAACTCAATCTCAACTTGTTTCGAGCCTTATTTGTAAAGCTCGAGCTACGCCCATGAGATATTTTTAAAGTTTGAGCTCGGCTTGAGCTCGAAGTATACAAATTTGATATATTAGTATTTTGTTAAACAAAACGAAAAAATCATTAACATCACCTTGAGCAATTTTGAATCATTGTGAAAATAAATCTTGCACTCAAGAACTATTTTTTTCTTTAAATTATAACATTAAATAAAATTGCATGCATTCATTTAAATCAACTTACCTCCTTGCTTTTACAATTAATCAATGCGTTTACTATACATTCATTACAACGCTCCTTCCTGGCACTTTGCCAACGCTCCTGACATGTAGTAAATTACTTGTAACTTTCTAAGGATTCTTATTAAATCACTAGTCCATGCATTGGCAACACTTGTTCAGTTGGTCACAAACCAAACAGTTCCTCATCTCATCTTTATCGATGTCATATGCGCTTCCAATAGCTGCTTAGTTCATCCTTTCATTTCGTATCCTCGATCTCACCTGCTCGTAAAACTCACCAGGTTTTTCTTTTCTTTGTCATGTTGGTCAATAAATTGGCATGTTAATTTTTCTTGACGATTTTTGTAGAGATCTAACCAAGTAATCTAAAACATGCAGGTTATGTGCTATACAACAGTCGACTACAACAATATCTCATCACTTATTTCGACATGTTGCTCTTTTTGTCTTGACAACGGTGATGTCCGTGGTCTAGACCACCTTCATAATGATTATAACACAGGTTAGTGATACTGATGCGTTCTGTTTGTGAATATTATCTTGGTTCTTATTATTTTGATGTTTATATAAGAAAACAATGTAAGGTAGGTATTTCGATGTGTAAACCAATCTATGTTTTCATAAATTATGAATAATTAATTTTGTATAAAATGAGAGACAAAGTTTAGACCTTGTTTATGGTTTTTTGAAAATTCTTTTTCTTTCAGAATCTACAACAGTATGTGGGTGTTTGAGATTCTTTTTTTTTTTCTTCTACATATTCTTAAGCAAAATCAGCTTTGATGTTATTTAGTACTACAAGTATTTTAAAAGCAAATACAAACACTAGTTTTTCTTAGTCATTTATAATACCACTTAAGTGATTCTCACTCATGACTAGTAGGGGTGTTAGTCGTGGGTTGGTTGGTCTCGGGTTCATTGCGGTTAATGCTGAAAAAACACTCTTCCAAGTTGACACTTTGGATGAGCATTTTACCAAATAAAAATCACAAAGGAGGCTAATACGATTCGAATATAATCACATGTACAGTTGACGACACGACGATTTGGCTACTTGACATATTCGAATCGTATTAGCCTCCTTTGTTGCTGAGGTTTTCTATGGACATGTGTATTTGTAGTTGTTTCTTATATCTCGATCAACAATTTTACTTTCCACAGGGCTTAAAGGAGATGTGTTATGGGAAGATTATTTTTTGGACATTAGCAAGTATTGGAGTCAAAGATACCTGTTGTTTTCCAAGTATGATAGATATACAAATGGACGAAGAAGGAGGGTTTTCGGCAACCCATGAGTGCATAGCAGAGCATCACGCTAATCGTCGTGGTGGGGGCATTCTTGTTGACTGTTTTACAGTGTAGGTGGCAATCGATTAGGTTTGCACTAAAGTAAGCATATATCAATTGTATATAATTCAGTTCCTCAAACGTTTTTTACCTATTCTTGAATTGTGACATGTGAATCTTAACCTCCAGAACCACCCATGTTATTGCAATTGATATCGATCCAAAGAAGATCGAGTGTGCACAACATAATGCTACCGTTTGTGGAGTCAAGGACCATACTGATTTCATCAAAGGCGACTCTTTCATCCTTGCCCAAAAGTTGAAGGTATTGCATTTACTAGTCTTATGTATGATGGATGCAAGCTTATGCTCCATATTCTTATTTAGTACATTGGCACTACTTGCAGGCC